>CAKNYM010052100.1:165964-200795 GCA_932195095.1 Andricus curvator
AATTTTTTCAAACTTTCGTGTAAGGTTTGGTTTTAAGGTGTTTTAGAACATTTTAAAACGTTTAAGATTCACATAAAATGTATTTTTTTCTGAACATTTAAAATTTTAATGATGGAACTTAGAAATTGAAAATTGTTACTTTGACCTTTGCTTCCGATTACCGTCCCAGTCTTTTGCATTCCAGAAGACGGTGCTCATGTGGGACAGCACTTCCTCTTCGGTTGCATTGAATTTATCTCGAACGGAATTTTGCTGATAGCACGATGTTTGCGAACTCTCGGTTGGCTTCTTAATTTTTGCATTTATTATTAATGTGTTAAGAATATATTATACGCTCGAACACTCCCAGCACATTTGCAACACAACAGCACGAAGGAAAACAAAAATTAAGGTTATGTTTTTGTAGTTATATTAAATCTAGCGCATATGGCTTGAGATGGCGCTGCGAAGCGGTTATATGACGTCACAGTACATAGCCCGGTCTGGTACGAGTCAGGGCCACAGAATTCTTCCTATCGGGGCCAGATAGTACACATCAGATCAGGCCCTAGTCGGTAATCGGTAATATATATGGCGATTTCTGCACGGGGCAAGATAAAATTTAGTGCCTATATTTTATTTATTGAATGAAATTCAGGAAACAGCAACAACGTCTCATATACATAATTTCATTTACAGATTCATAGAATATAAAACACAAATCACGGCTTTGAAAAACTTTTAATTCGTTTTCTGCTTTCTGTATTTCTGAAATCAAACTTTTTAGAAAATTTAATAATTATATTAGTTTTAAGAAATTAATTCGAATTAGTGGTATAATTGCTGCAGAAAATATTTTCTCCATTGTTGAACTCATTTAAAGAATCTATTTTCAAGTGTCATTTTCATTATAATATTTTTAGTTTTCTTGACATATTAGAAATATGCGTACTTTGAATAGTAACTGAACCATATGTAGTACGGATTTTTATCAAATTATTCGAAAATATTTTTTCGTCTAAAATTTTAGACTGAAATTCAGTCCGATTTACGCTCATGACTCACTGATGTTTATTTTGTTAGTATTTTACTTTTTTACCGGTATTATACTTTCTAAAATTTGAGTAACTTAGAAGTGGGTCACTGAATCAAATCTGTAAAGATTTTCGCTGATTTCCCATTTAGAGAGATTAGATGAAATCACGATCTCTTTCTCATAACTTGGATATCCTGGTATAAAATGTTACTGTAAAATATACAGTTCTTACTATTTTCCCTCACAGAAATGTATTTTGAGAAAAATGTAATAAATAATAATAAAGTAAAATAATCAGAAAAATGTAGTTTTTTAATTTCAGCAAATTATGGTAGTATCTATAGAAGAATTTCTTTGTAATTTTCTACGAATTTAAACGATCAAACAAAAAAATATGAAGAATTTTTACATTATTTTACTTTAGTCTTTGTTGTACTTTACTGTATTTTATTCTGCCCTAGAGGTTGAAAATCTCCTTAATTAAATTTCACTTAGAACGGAGATACTCAAGAAAAACTGTTTTGCCAATAATTATGCACTCATTGATAAAAAAATTATTTAAAAATTTTAATAATTTTCAATAAAATGTAATAAAAATTAAGTTAAGTCCAAAATGCACAAGTCGTGCAGCAATAAAAGGGCGTATAATGAAATAAGGTAAATGCACTGGTAATCGTCACTGCATTAGTTATCGTCAGATGGCCCAGTATTTTTCGTATAACAAGACTCGCTTTTGCCGCGTATGATAAGCATTAGTTATTTGCGTATGGAAGCATTAGTTATTTTTTTCAATAATAGACAAACCAAAGTTTTCATTTTGAGCAATTTAAAAATGGAAATGTACGAAAAATGCAAAACTACAAAATGATACAAAAAAATTTTTTAACACAAAGACAAATCAGACAAATCAAATTTTGTATTCGAAATGATAATTTTTCGAGCTGGAAAAGGGATGGGAAAAGTTCTGTAGCACCCTATCCCTTTCCCAGCTTTATGATTTCTTTACAAAAATTGTCAGAATTACCCTATTTGAAAACTTAGGACCAAAAAGTCTTTTCTATTCATGCGTCAACTTTGAATTATGTCAACGAAAAAAGTTTTTCTGTTTGGAGCAGATGACTCAAATATTATAAATGAGCATAACTTCCTTAATCTTCAATAAAGTGTATTAATATTATAGATCAATCGATTTTCCTTGAATCAAGGAATCTTTTCCGTTCTTGCATCAATTTTGAATTATGTTAGTGAAAAAAGTTTTACTATAAAAAACCGATTTTCAAAATATATAAATCACAATAACTTCCATACTCTTTAATAAAATGTATTAATATTATAGGTCAATCGATTCGTTTCGATAGGGAATCTTTTATATTCTTGCATCAACTTTAAATTATGTCGAAAAAAAAAGTTTTACTATAAAAAACCGTATTTTCAAATATTATGCATTACCATAGCTTCCTTACTCCTCAATAAAATGTATTAATATTGAAGGTCAATCGATTCGACTCGAATCAACACATATTTTCTGTTCTTGCATCAACATTGAATTATGATAATGAAAAAAGTTTTACTATAAAAAACCGTATTTTCAAAATATAGAAATTACCATAACTTCCCTACGCTTCAATAAAATATATTAATATTATAGGTCAATCGATTCCTCTCGAACCAAGGAATCTTTTATATTCTTGCATCAACTTTAACTTATGTTGAAGAAAAAAGTTTTACTATAAAAAACCGTATTTTCAAATATTATGCATTACCATAGCTTCCTTACTCTTCAATAAAATGTATTAATATTAAAGGTCAATCGATTCGACTCGAATCAACACATCTTTTCTGTTCTTGCATCAACTTTGAATTATGTCAATGAAAAAAGTTTTACTATAAAAACCCGATTTTCAAAATATATAAATTACCATAACTTCCCTACGCTTTAATAAAATATATTAATATTATAGGTCAATCGATTCGTCTCGAACCAAGGAATCTTTTATATTCTTGCATCAACTTTGAATTATGTTAATGAAAAAAGTTTTACTATAAAAAACCGATATTTCAAATATTATTAAGTGCTCAGTAAAAATGCAACAAATATTTTTAGGAATCCTTCGGTCAGTTTCAAGATATTAGTCGGTAAAATAAGCCCTCCAAATTTCATCAATTTATCTGCGACCGTTTTCAAGTTATCGTGTTCACAAAAAAGCGTGACATCCACACATACATCCGGACAATTGCTTAGAACATTGTATTAGACATTTTTAAATTGGGGAAGGTTCAATTAAATGAATTTAAAAATTTTGGAAAATGTTACCATTACAAAGCTTCCTCTATGAGGAAGCAAAAAAGAGCCTTCCTTTCGAAAAGGACGTATGTATATCGGCGAGGTATCTGATTTTCGGTGAAGAAAAAGCCTATTTACAAGAATTCCTAGAGATAAGCACTTTATACACCGTTTTTACGTTATATATCAAAGCTACGTCATTTCAGTTTTAGACGACTTACGTTCTCTTTGCAATTAATTGTTATAAACCATTTTTATTTTTTATAAAAACCATTAGATGCAGCTTTTTGAGAAAAGTCCAACGATAAAAAAATCTCAATTTTGATAAAAAGTTGAGTTAAGGAGGTTCTTAACCTATAGGGCAGTATTGTGAAATCTGATAGAAAAATAAAAAGCAAACTCTTGTTCTTTATCTACATTCTACAAGAAAGTTAAACGTCTAAACTCATTTATCTGAATAGGATACCGTCCCAACACATATTTCACATGCACACATTCACATTCAGCACGTGTCACTCAATGTCAGCCTCCTGTGCGATTTTATACATGTCACCGTTATTCCAAGCCTTATTCAGTACCCGCTGCCGCATGCCGAGAGCATCGATAACAACAAACCCTGAGATCGGAGCAGAAGCAGCACGCCAGCATTTGTGAGAATGCTATTCCGAGCCTCACACTGTATTTATCTCTCTCTGACTCGTTTGAAAAATGTTGGTAGAATATGGTAGCATTGAAAAATGCATTTCTCTCATGAAAAGCTGCGATCCCTTCGAGCGTGCTCTTCACATTGTGCTTGCTCTGCACAGATATGTCGATGTATCAGTAGCGATGTTTAGACTTTAAGCTCGAATATGTGAGAAATTTTCAAATAGGAGGGTCATAGGTGAAAAGGAGGGTTAGAAGGATACTAAACAGAAGAACATACGGGTCAAGGTAGGAAAAAAGTGGCCCTCGAAGGAAAAAGATATGTCTCATCCCTCGCCTCACTTCAAGCGATCTGAATATTGAGGGTCAGTAGTCAGTCTCTTGGAAATGTTCGCAACATTAATGTATACAGTATAGTATCTTTTTTTAGATATTTTTACATAATTTTAATAGTATAATGACATTAAATTTAAGAGACAGTGGCGTGTTACAATTTTTTTCATCTCAATGTTTATAAAGTTTTTTTTTGTATTTGCGGATACTTCAAAGTTATATGAGGAATTTTTTCCAGCATTTGGATTAACACCTGGGATCAAAGTGATATACCCTGATCTATACTGCGTATTCTCTTTATTCGTGGTATGTATTTTATCTCTTTTTATTTTATTTTCATTTTAACATCTGGGTATATTCTAAGGGACTGTGTTAACCAAAAGGACAGTGTTAAACGAGAAATATGCAGTTATGAAACCTCAATTTCGGGCAATGTTAAATTTGTTATTAAAAATAATCGATAATGAATAGCAAAATATGCTTCCAATGCGGAAATTATCTATACGCCTGTTTGTTTAGCTATTTAAAATTCCTTTAATACCTAAAATAACCTTAAAATGAGCCAAAGAACGTTTAAAAATGTTAATTATATCCAGAGTTATTCCAGTTTTTTGAAAATATCGAAATTTGACGTTATTTTGTACCTTTTTTTTATTAAATACTGTATAAAGTGTTTATTTGGACTATAAATGAAATAGACAAGCATTAGGTTTGAACGTCTAAATTTTTCGCAGGTAATTTCATGCTTTTACCTGTACGTATCGGTAAAAATGATCGATTTTTCTGTCTATAATTAAAAAAAAAATTAAAAATGGAGTACAAAATGTTTAAATACTCAGTACAAGGTTATCAATTCATAAATAAATAAAAATAATTATATATACGATCCACGAAACAAGAATAGACCGGTAGTGACCACTGGCGGTAAATCCAGGAACTAAAACCCGGTTTTTTTCGCAGAATTTTTCTTGATTTATTTTGCTTTAGTTTCTGAAAATTTTTGTTTAAATAAATGAATAAATCAATCTTTTTTACTTGCATCATGTTCATCATTAGTTTTCGCATGGTGGACTCCTCCTATTTTGAGCATCAAAAATTGTTAGAATTAGATAATCTAACATTTTGTTAATAAAATAAAAATTTTTTAAATAATTTTTATTTTCAAGAGATGTCCACCATCGATGTCGGTCTACTTTTAACAATGCAAAAAGCGAAATTTCAATTTATGCATTATTTTGGGAGTGGTTCTGCAGAAACTGGTCGGAGGAAGTTACCGTTTCACCTTGACACTAGAACGACCGGGGTTGACCATACCACCTGAATGTCCGTGTGGGTCAAACTGACCCATATGGGATCGTCGCTGTTATCATAGTTTCAACGGTGTGCGATTGAATTTTACACGTGTTTCCATGATGTGAAAAAGTGATTCTGTCATATTTTCCAAAAAAAGCATGAAGGCGTAAACTGAAAAAATGAACAACGGCTTTTGTGGCACGATTGGTGCATGGTTATTTCCTGAAGTTCGGAATTCCGCAACCACTTGACGCGAATGAGCTTCATATTCAAGGGAAGTGCTTAATTCATTCACTAAACTTTTTTATTCGGAACTCTGATTGAGCGGAACAGGAAAAAGTTGGGAGGTACTTGAGTTCCGCAAATTCAAACTAATTACAGTGACCCTGCGATTTAGTTCTTCCGAGAATTGACGCCGCGCCGCGGGTATGGATGAGAAGAGCTGCGGGTGGATGTGCGGTGTACACGCAAGCGTGAGAAAACAGAGAGAGAAACAGGCGAGAGTCAAAACAGTTCGGAGTCCCCTGATTTAGGCCCACCGTCAGTCCCAAAACCGGCACTGAATTGCGGGGTCACTACTTATTCAATAATTCTCAGACAAAATAAGGTACAACAGTTATAGAATAACTTCTAAATCTGTACGAAGCTGGCAGCACGTGGTGTCTGGCGAATATTTGAGTACATATATATATATATATATGTGGTTTATTTTGCGTGAAGGTGAAAAAACATGTATGGGTCCAAATGACCAATGTGGTCGTTCAAGGCACGCATGATATATTCTGACAATAATATTAGCTACTATGAGATGAAATCTCAGCCGTACATTTTTCTCATGAAATGATTAAAACTTAGGAAAACTATTAGGTCTGTGTCCTGTAGTTCAGGAATAGCAACAACGAGAAGAAGCAAATGCGTCAAAATTACCCATTTGTTCGTTCTAGTGTTAAGTGCCATAACACACGCATTGGGTAATTTTTGTTGCAGGTAATCTTTACTCCAAAATCCGGGTAATGATTCTTATTAGTTTTCCGTGTTAAGTTAGAAAGATGTAAGGGGGGGGGGGGGAGGGGCGAGAAATAGAGAGCGGATAGTGCAATACACAAAATTGAATAGTCAGGTGGATTCCTTCACGAACACTTTAAAGCACTGTCCATAATCAATCGCATAAATCGTTTCAATACTTACGGCTTTCAAAATAGTACCACATCACACACCTTTTGTGGCCTGGAAAGGGATATACAAAGGAATGAAAGAATATAACTATACTTTCCAGCTATTATTGATATTCATATTGATGGATAATGAAAGTTTAAACAGCACTTAAAACTCTGGAACAGGAAAAAAATTGAACCAAGAATACCTAAACTATCATTATTATTAATAATTAGAATTTTGATTTAATTTAAATTTAATTTTTGCATTCATATTGTCAATAATATCACAGTCAGATTTGCTCCATCACATCAGGTTTTGGAGGAAATCAGCCTTTCTGGCAATTTGTTCTAAAAACAACGTAGGGTGCGGAACTGACGTTCTATGAACGTCTAGCCGATTCAAATTAATATACATCTGAAAGAGGCATGGTAACATTTTGAGCAGTTGCTGTGACCCAGGTAGTTGGAGGAGGCAGCCATCCCGCTGCTTCACCTCAGTTGGCTAACACAACCAACACAACCTTGCCCATTAAAAGTGGCTGCCTCAGCCAACTAATGGGATGGCACCCCAAAGTCCAACAAGAAATTGAATATTTGATGTCACCAAATTTTTTTTATTTTTAACCAAAATCAGTTGAATTCAACTAAAAAAGGGGATGTAAAATAGTTGAATCCTAAACCAACAAAATAATTAAATTTTATACCAACAAAATAATCAACTGATAAGAATAATTTTCTACAAAAAAGATGCATTTTCAAGAGAATGCATCAATTTTCAACTAAAAAACAAAATCATTATTTTCCACAAAAAATTGAATAGTAATATTTTCAGTAAAAAAAATTAATTTTTACTCATAAAAAAAAATAATTGCCAATAAAACAGTTAAATTTTCAACCAAAGAAATGAATTTTCGACCAAAACGTTGAATTTTTCACCAAGAAAAGGAGTATTCTACCACAAAAGATGACTTTTCAGCCAAATATTTGAATTTTAAACTAAAGAAGATAAATTTTCAGCCAAAGATGAAATAGTTAAATTTTCAGTTAAAAAAAAATAATTTTTAACCAAAAATACAAATTTTTCAGCAAATTAGTTAAATTATCAACCACAAAAGAAAATTTTCACCAAAACAGGAACAGGATAACAATTAATGGGTTAAAAATATTTCGATAAATTTCATATTGTAAAGCGTATACTCTAAAGCGTTGAGATAGTAAGTAATGTATAATTAATTATATGTCAATCTTGGTCTTGAGCTTTTAATAACTTTATATATTGGTCTATTTTCAATCACGGCGTTGAAGCGAGCAGGCGAGAATTAATTAATTATACCTATTAACACAAACCGCTATCGTGGATCCTTTCAAAGCTCGCATTCGGGAAATGCAAACGCGTTCCGTTATAATTGTATCGGATGTACTATGGCTTAACGAGAATGGTATTGCTGTAATTTTCGAATAAATCGCGTTTACCGTCAGCAGTGGCAAAATTTTGCGCACCTTCGATATACGTTAACGGTTAACGGAAATTCTCTGACCATAGGGCGCGAATTATCCGACGCTCACGCGTTTTGACTTTGCCAGTTAATGAAATTCTTTCTTGCAAACCTGTCGGTCGTGATAACCTTCCACGCCCTTCTATCACAAACGTAGTTAATCAGCTTTTGCATATTAATACATCGATACTTGTTTAATGATTTTTGCATAATTATTCTAGACCTTTCTTAATTAAAATTGATATAGTTAATATACTACAATTTGATGCATCATTTCATATTAAATAATTCGATATTCGAACATTTACGGAAGAGCAATTTCAATTTTAAATTGTTTTTAAATGCTAATAAAAATATTAATTATAGCTTCTAAAGTAAAGAAAACTAGGTCCTTGATGTTTAATGGACTTCCAAGTAATATGTATGTGTTAACTATTTTAATTGATTTTTTTGTATTTAACCCAATTAAATTTTTATTGATTCGAAAATAAAAATGTTCAAAATGAAATTTAAAAGAATGGAGTTTGTAATCCACAAAAGAAATAAAACACTTATAATCAATTTCAAAGCATTTTTCCCCTTTGAAGAAAAATTGCCATACGTATACAGTCTGGTGTCCCAGACTAAAGTTTCCGGACTTATATAGCTATATAAAAATAAAAAAATAAATCGAAAATTCCTTTTTCAGTGATATTGCAAGCGATAATAACGCAGTTATATTGAAGCGAGCGCCGAGGTGGGGTTAGCAAGGGGAGAAGATTGGTCCAGCTTTGATATTTAATAACCCAAAAACTAAAACTTCAACTGATTTTTGGAAAAGGAATTTCAGATTTCTTTTTTTAATGTTTATACAGCCATATAAGTCCGGACACTTGAGTCTGGGACACCCTGTAGTATGGTATAGTATTCATAATCTGAGATTGAGTAAAGTAACTACACAGAAAGTTGAAGTTTTGTCAGAAAATAATTTTAAAAAATAGGAGCTCCCAACATTCGGTTAAAAATGGCATAATTTCAAAATTTGGAATGAAAAAATAGATAAGCTATGAAACTATACAAATTAAGCGATCTTTCACTTTTTTTTTATTAAATTAGATAAAAGCTCCGAGATACAAAAAGTTGCCTTTCAAAAAAGGCTGTGTCTAGTCGTCCCGAAAAATTAGGGGGGTTGGACCAATATTATATATCTGGCCAGTCACAGGGATGCCTTCCCGCCCCCACCCGAAAATTCGGGACGACTAGCCAAGCTTATGAAAAATATTGCACTAGTCATCCCGAATTTCGGGACGACGAGACACTGCGTTTAAAAAAACACAATCAAACAGAAAGCCCGAGTTGATTAAGTTAAAACTACACATTTGATTGTTCACTTGGAGTAATTTGACATATTCACCGGCACGACATGTAAAGAAACGCACGTGCTCTGCATCAACCAGCAAAGTGTGTTTTGAAGAAAAAAGTCAACTTACCGATTAACTGAAAAACTAAGATCACAGGTGCGAAACACTAACTGACACTTTAACGAAACTATTCTAATAATTAATTTTTCACAAAATTCGACCGATTCACAGATCGCAGTTCATGCTCGGAACCGAAAACGATGTGCATTCGGTCGCATCCAAAATGCAACTTAAACTGTATCCCGCGCTTTGCCGACTAGCGAAGGTTAAAAAGAGGGGATTTCATGAACGGCCGGTGAGATGCGAAAGTTCGTCACCAGGAGGCGCAATTTGCTGGGTGGTTACCATTCTTGTGTAATTTAACACGAGAGTGACCTTATCGACGAGTTTTCTCTAAAAGCACTAATAGCAAAATGTAGGTAAGAAAGAATACTTTTTTTTCTCGCCCGGTAACAACCTAACTGCATTTTCCTATTTTTCAAGAAGGCATCGACTGTAACACGAAACCAGCCCCCTGGCTCTTTCATGGTGGCCTGTATTATAAAAGTTGGCTGAAAGGTGGATCACGGCCACCAGGCGAAATCGTGGCGCTGATTACCTATAGGGCCGACTTTCTTTAAAATACATAGCAAAAATGCAAATATTTATGTTTTTTTTTTAAATCTGAACCGCTTTTTCGTGTTTTTTTAATGGAAAAAAGAAGTTAAATGTTTTTGGCATATACTAGTATAAAATATATAACGAAAAATGTGAAATATATTAAGTTTCTCAGTGATTAAATGTGTGAAAGCAATACGAAAAATTTTTCCAAGATAATACATTTAATATAATAAATTTAAACAAAGTAATAACAATAAAATTGTTATTAATTAAATAATTAATTAATTTATGAACTTTAGTGTCACGATTTTAAATTAAAATTAAAAGGTTTTTTGCGTCGTAAAAATGCATGTACCTAATTTAATATTAAAACAGTATAAAGTAACTTACCAAATTATTTTGCAATTATAAAAATGGCAATAATCAAGAGGTATGTATAAGAGATTAATAAAAAGGCAATTTTTAAATTTAAAAAGTATAATTCTTATGAATCTTATATGTAATATAAAATTTCAATAAATAAAATGAATGCAACAAGCATTTCAAAAAATTATAACTCTGTAAAACACAACAGTAATAATATGTAATTTTATGTACAAAAAAACGTTTATATTTTCTTTAGATTAGTTAAATTCTTCAAATTAGTTAAATTTTCAACAATTAAATTAGTTAAATTTTCAAAATGTTTTTCAGGCTTTTCGTCTCGTCCCAAATGGAGTGTTGGTACGGCTCCTTCTCGAAGTCGCGGCCTTTTATACGGAGTCTACAAAAAATAGTTTATTTAAAATTTATTTATTCAATATAAAAATTTTGTTAATAATGAAAAAATATTTTTACCACAAATAAGTATAGCGCGTTCTCAAATTTAAATAATTGCCAATATAAAATAGTATGCTAAGAGAATATGATGAATTATTGATACTCATATACAAATTATTTGCATTATTTTTTGAAATTTTACAAATTGTAAATAGAAAATATATTTTTTGGAGCTAAAGATATTATTATTTAGTTCTTTAAATTATTTTTACATTCTCATTCTAATGAGAAGGTATTGGTTTTATGTAAAATTTGACATAGTCGGTTTTCATCAAATGTCCACGTTTTGAGACCTCCTGAGTCAGAAAAAACGATTTTTACGAAGGTGTCTGTCTGTCTGTAGTCTGTCTGTCTGTCTGTAGCCACGATAACTTTCGAAAAAATGATCAGATTTGATTGAGCTTTGGCACACTTTTTTATGGCCGAAAAATAGAGAACGAGTTCGTTAACCAGCTATTTTGGATGAAAATCCAAAAAGTGAGCACATTTTGAAAATTTTTGAGACCACTTTTTTTGAAGATTTGAAAATTCTATGTACGGTTATTAGTAGTACGCAAAATGACGAACAAAATATTCTAATGACTTTTCGTGATAAAAAAAAAATTACTGGAGTTATAGCATTTTCAAAATTCCAAAAAACAAACGAAAATGAACATTTTAAGCCGAAAAACGCACGATATAAAAAAAAGTCAAGAGGAGAAAAACGTTGATTCCTGAACACCCTATAATATTCTCATAACAACTTTTTGAATTTTTTGAAAAATAAAAAATTCAAATTTTCATCGCACAAAAAATTAATGAAAAATCAAAAAAGCCATTTTGCTGTCAAACTATGCAAGATACCAGAAAAGATGATCTCACCAAAATTGTGCACCTAAAAAAGATCTACAAATTTCTTATCATTCACTTTTTGATATGACGCGTAGTTTTTGTTTTATTCGTAAAAAACAGCATTGAAAATAGAAAAATCAAATTTTCAGACGAATATTACCAGCTACGAAAAAATGACCGAAACAAAATTTGTTCATCCATGGAAGAGGTACAAATTTATTGTGACTCATGTTTCGATAGGATGCGTGGTTTTTGTTTTATTCGTGAAAATAACATTGACAGTAAAAAAAATCAAAGTTTTGAAAAAACAATGCCATGTACGAAAACATATAAATGAACAAAAATTGTGCATTCAAAAAAGACTTACACACCCGTAATCAATTTTTGTGGTAAGAATATATTCAAAATGAAAAAATTAACTTTTTTGATAAACGGCACAAGCTAAAATAAAATGTTAACTAATAAAATTTGTCGCCTCAATTATATCATTACTTTTCATTTGAAATCAAATACAAATTTAGTAATTTGTATATGAAGAACATATAACACGAAGCACAAAGTGCGCGCTCAGTGTATTTACCAAATCTACAAATTTCAAAGTACATAATAGAAAAAAGCAATATATACATAAAGGAAAATAAATACGATAATTAAATTCATACAATAACGTACTGTTCCTAAAACAGTTCCGTCAGGACCAGTAATTCGTTCTTTAATAATAATTAATAATAATAGTAATTCTTTCTTAATTCTTTCTAACCAGTTCTTTCGCGGATGATGTCACTTTCTGCAAAATGTCTCTCACAAACCGCTTGACCTTCTTTGATTTTAATGTATCTCTCAAAATTGCTTTTTGCCATTTTTTGATTGACACTTTGTCTTTTGGCACATAAAAAACCGTTGAGTTTGCTCCTCCGAACTCCGTTTCTTTTTGTAACCAGAATCACAGTTCACTGCTAAACACTTCACCATGTTTAATGTTTTTTCAATTAATTATATATCACTGATCATTTTCAGCAAAAAAAAAAAAACGAAAAAAGGACTAATAAACTAAAAGAAAATATAAAAAAAACTTCGAATGTTGACAATTTTGCCATGTATTTTCAAGAAAGTCGGCCCTATAGGTAATCAGCGCTTCGCTCGGGCAACTTAAGTACTAACGCGCAGGGCAGTCAAATGTGTGCCCATTTTTAGCTTTGAGTGCCAGGGAGCTGCACGAAACATTCAGAAGCAGGTATTATCAGCCCCATGCCACTTCTCTGTGGAGGCCTGCGGAAAATATTGTCATGAGAGTTGACGGTCGCCGTGTGGTGGCGCCACCCAGCTAACACAGTTACTAGTCCGAATAGTCACATAATTGTAACAAGATTAAAAAAACCAGTCACTGGTGACTTTCATGCTGGTCACCCAGTGACAATATATTTCTCACTCAAAGTAGTAACAAATTACAAGCGAAGCAGGTAACATTATCCCGCCATTGTAATCACATGCTTGTAACAAAGTGATGTTTGGAAACGCAACGTCCAATGACAGCTTAACCTCAAAATATACATCGTTTCGGAATTATAATTATGAATATTTTTGCAAAAATGTTGGAAAGGAACATAATTAAACGATAAATAAGTTCCAGAAAAGGGAGATAATATGTGAACAAAGCTTTTATAAAAAAAACAGATATTTATCAGCTGAACCCTTACGAAAAAGAAATTACATTATAGAGGTTAGACCCAAAATGTATATGTATATAAATGAAGATCGCTGCCGGCTGTTACCGCCATGTTACTAGTCTGACAGGAAACGGTTGCAAACAAGCCTCCCTAGTGAACTACGGCGATTATGCCGTTACCTGCTAGGAGACTGAGATACAAGTAACAATTCCTCTGATAACATGTGATCATTCAGGAACCTTTCAGGATGGTAACAGGTTAGCTGGGCAGCTATGCAGTTGGCCTGGAATTCAAATAATGCATGGCGAAAGTGTTAAAAAAGAAAAGTTTTTTAAATAAAAATCATTTTCTGATAGTTCTGGGTGAAAGATAATGATCTTTAAGACTTTTTTAATCTTTTGAGTTGAAAATAAATTGCAAAAATAGTAAAATTTACTGCTTTTAGACGTAAATCCCAATGCATTCCTACTAACTACAACAAATTATTATTCATGCGCAATTAAATCAGACATATAATTATTTGTGTAATTTTTAAATATCCGAAAAGAAAATAGTCTACATTTTATAATATTTTTTATTATATTATATAATATAATATATAATATAATATTTTTTATTATATTATATAATATAATATTAACTTTATTTATTTATTAATTTAAATTCATTTCGGATTTTCAAATATTTTAATAAACAAATTATGTATTTTAATCAACTTCTTAGAGAGAGGGTAGGTAAAATTATTAAAATAATACCTAAGTTATAGAATGAAACATTTTTTTATACATACATAAGTTTTTAGTCAAAGTTAAGTATTAAACATACATATGCTTTCACCGCAGCAACAAATTAATAACAATTTTTTAACAGAAGATAATAAATTTTATATATGTATAACTATATATAAATTTCTTATGCCTCTTAGTATTTGTATACAAGTATTTTCTTTCTAAATAATTTGTATCTAGTATATAAAATATTAAATATTTTAACAGATTTTATTAAATGTCTTAAATAAGTCCCTCTAAACATCTTTCAAAATGATTCGGATTCTTCCCAAAATTTCGTTTAAATCCTGCAAATTTAAAAATATTTCCTTAAAATCTTCCAGATTCATTTTTGACAATTTTAGCAATCTTTTTCAATCTTTTTAAATATTCTCTTAAAATTAATTTTTCAAAACAAAGTCATTTTTAATTTTCCTAGGAATCTTAAAAAAATGTTTTTTATTATTTTGAAGCCTTTTACAATTCTTAAAAATCTTCTACATTTTTTGTTCGAAATCTGCACAAATCTATATTTTGTTTTCAATTTAAGCCGTGGGCTATTTGCACCGAAATCATTTTAAATTGAAACAGTCAAAAAATTCTAAATATTAAGCAAAACTGTTATTTTCCCTAATTAAAAAATTTCTAAAATATTAATGTTTCAAATTTTAGACTAAAACAATATTTTTTAATTCAATAAAAAGTCTTGTAAAATTAATTATTATTCACTTGCTAATCCTTAATGCACAGTTCAATTTTAAAAATCATTATAATTTATATTCACAGTTGATCAACTAGAAAAATTTTTTATCCAAAATTTTCGATTTCAAATGCTTCTATAATTAAACAATTTTAATCTAAAATAGAAAATGTTCAAGTGAAAGATTTTTTAATTGCGCATTGTAAACTGAATGATATCATGACTGAAACAGATAACAATTCAACTAATTATTTAAAAAACTGTTGAAATTAAACTTGGACCGATTTTTTTTCTAAATATTTGAAAAAAAATCTCTGTCAAAAATAAATTCACTGTGATTTGCCGGTTTTCCCCGGTCTCATGAAATTCCCGGTCATTTCCCGGTCTCACAAAATTCCCGGTCATTTCCCGGTTCATCTGTCACCCTGAAAATATATTAAGATATCATTTTTTTATAATCTAATGTACAAAAACCTTTTCTCAGATGATATCTCCTGGGTTGAAGTGCAACGAACAAACTGCATCACCAGGCTTCAGTTTGACATCATCCCTTAAAATAGCTATTTGCCATTGTTTAATAATATTTGGATCATTTGGCACTTTGATCAATTGTATTTTGTTATCTTTGCCCTGCTCCCGATTACTTTTGTATCCCGATTTACAGTCAAAACAAACGCACTTCGCCATTTTCTATTCAAAATTTTAACACTGGGGGTATTTTGGAACATCGGTAAATATAAATGCAGATTTTTACATCTGAAAGCAGTTTTTCTCAGATTTCTTTCGCTTAGAAGATGACAAATGTCCCAAAGATCACTTAAAACACTCACAGATTATTTGACACTGTCAGTAATGTACTTTTAATGTGTTATTAAATAAAATTTTATTATTTTGCCATGCATTTGCAACGATCATAGGCCAACTGCATAGCTGGCGCCACCACACGGCCACCGTCAACACATTGTACATTTTCAACTCAGAGTTCCAGGGGGCTGGGTATTATTAATTGAAAGATTACAATGGTCAATATCTGATCTAAAACAATAAACTATAATGATTTTTCTATAATGAATTTCGCGATTATAGTAATCACTTTAGGAATAATCATAGGAAAATTGTAGGAAAATAGTTATAGGAATGAATAATATTAAAATATTGATATAATTAGTGCAAAAAGTAGTAGAAAACAGAAATTAATCATTTATTTTGAACTACTCACCTAAAAGTACATTAAAATTAACATATTTAAAAGAAGCTTAGCTTAACATTCGGGGTATAATGAAACTTAAAGGCTATAATGAGTATCTTAAACTTTTTGCCATCATTATTTTAATATTTTAAAATTATTATTAATTTCTATATTTATTTTCCTATAATTTTTCCTATAATCGCGACAAAATTATAGAGAATTCATTATAGACCTATAATAATGTTCCTTTAGTACTTTCTCCGTTTTCGTAAGGATGTACTGTACGAATTCAATATTAAATATATCCTCGGGGGACATAAAAGTGATAGGTTGTAAACTATGCCTAAGTGTATTTGAATTATGACGTACATTTTTCAACAAAACACCAATTTGTACATTCTCATCCTAATGAGAAGGTATTGGTTTTATGTAAAATTTGTCTTGGTCGGTTTTCATGGAATCTTCACGTTTTTACACCCCCTGAGTCAGAAAAAAAGTTTTTAACGAAGGTGTCTGTCCATCTGTCTGTAGGCATCATACATACATACATTGATTAGCAGTTCGAACTCGAAAGTTCATTGCCTCACTACCCGATTTGTGTAGTGTCTCTAGGTGGATATTTACTACCAATGTGGGCCCACCACACCCACGACGGGCCAACAGCACGCAGTATTCCTGAACGGTCACCCATCCAAGTACTAACTGCGCCCAACAATGCTGAACTTCAGTGATCTTACGAGAACTGGTGTTTTCAGCGTGGTATCGCCGTTGGCGTCATAGAGTTCGAAAAAATGATCGGATTAGATTGGGCATTGGCACACTTTTTTAAGCCCTGAAAAGAAACAACAAGTTCGCTGGCCAGCAATTTTTGATGAAAATTTAAAAAGTTAGAGCATTTTCAAAAATTTTGAGACCATTTTTGTCAAGATTCAAAAATTCTATGTGCGGCTGTTCATAGTATTCAAAAACTCGAACAATTTATCCTTTTGACTTTTTTCGATAAAAGGAAAATTGTCAGAGTTATAACATTTTCAAAATAAAAAAAAAACGAAATAGTATATTTTGTATCAAGTGCGTAAAGAAGGCTATTTTGACGAGTGTGAACTTGCCGCCCGAGCGAAGCGAGGTCGGCAGGTCGGCAGTAGCACGAGGCAAAATAGCCGTACGCACTTGATACACACCATACTTTTTGTGCTACTCTTCTTGAAAACAAGCATGTTAAGCAGATAGAGGATGTTTGGTGTACTTGACAATTTTAGATTATAAGTGAAAGAAAGAAATAGCGTATTTTCCAGAAGGAAGACTGTAGGGTCCAGCGATACATTTTTTTTAAAGATAAAGATAATTATGTGTAGCGGGCGTAAAGTTTTATGTAGCGGACGTAAAGTGTTATTTAGCGGGCGTAAAGTGTTATGTAGCGGGCGTAGAGTTTCATGTTGGCCCGGCGGCGGAGTGCGCGTGTGCGAACGTCACTGGGCTGGAAGCGGCCACATTACGCCTGCCTCACGTGCATGCAATGGCGCGTTTTCAAAGGAGGTCGGACAAAAATTAACATTTTAAGTCAAACAACGCACGATACGAAAAAAGGCCAGGAGAAGAAAAACGTTGCTATTTTAAAGCCCTACAAGATTACCATAACACCTCTTTGAATTTGTTTGAAAAGGACGCGTAGTTCTTGTTTGAATCGT
Source organism: Andricus curvator (assembly GCA_932195095.1). Classification (NCBI taxonomy): domain Eukaryota; kingdom Metazoa; phylum Arthropoda; class Insecta; order Hymenoptera; family Cynipidae; genus Andricus; species Andricus curvator. The sequence goes on from CAKNYM010052100.1 coordinate 183,849, forward strand.
AAAAAATAACATTGAAAATAAAAGAATTACATTTTTTGAAAAACGATTTAAGGTACGAAAAAAATGAATAGACAAAAAATGTTCATCCAAAAAGGATCTACAAATTTGTTAGGAGTAGTTTTTAGATAGGCCGAGTAGATTTTCTTTTAATCGTAAAAAATAAGATTAAAAATTAAAAATTAAATTTTGTGAAAAACGATACAAGAGACGAAAGAAATGAAAAGACAAAAGTTGTTCATGCATTTTTTCATGCAAGCTCTCGTGTTTCTATGGCTTCTTATGTCTCTTCGGATTAATTTCTCATTCACAGATTCTAAGCATTCTTTCCGCGGTCTGCCTCTGGGCACACTGCCAATTACTTTACATTTATACACTTGTTTGGTCAGTCGTTCATCTTTCATTCTTTCAACATGTCCGAACCATCTTAACTGATTTCTTTCCCATATATGTCAACTAGTGTCTCTCCTGTAAAACATTCTTTGAGGATTATCTCCTTTCGGACTTTGTCCAACAGTGTTTTCCCGCATATTGTACGCAGAGATTTCATGCCAATCGCGTTAGTTTCACTCTTGTCCTTTTCTTGACAGCCCCAGTAAAAAAATTTGAATAGATATAACGCGAAAACGAATTCAAGTTAGGTTTGCTGAATTCAATTTGCTGCCATGATCGAATTGGACCTTTAAATTCAATTCTGCAATGCATTAGGCTCTATTCGGCAGAGTTTATTTTATGAAATGAAAGGAAATTATAAGTTTTTCAGGGTAGCAATGAGTATAATTGAGGCACCGGATTGTAGAACTGCCTGTGCGCTCGGTCCGTCTCGGCCGAGTAGGCAGTAGAGTGGGGAGCTCCACTGAACGCGTTGATCGAGGGAAAAAATCAATTTAAAACGCAATAATCAACTTGTCGTTTTTCTGTTAATAATTGACGAATCGAATTGATTTTTGCGTAGAAACATTCCCTAGACTTGTGCGCTTCTCACAGATCCAATAGTTTGGTGAAATTGTTCATTTAACTTATTATTAACAATGAATAAACTAAATGTTAGAAAATTCCAAAATTAATTCAAAAATCGGTCAAAATGAGCAATGTCGGTTTATTCTTTATACATTTGGGAGTATCACATTAAACATTCAGTTCAATAGGTTGTTATTTGCGCTATCAATTTGTAGTTAAAAGCTTTCTTATTTCACAGAACTTTTAATTCGCAATGTGAAAACGAAGAGTTTAAAGGAACATGTAATGATAAAATGTATGTATAAAAAAAAAATTCTACACAAAAACATTTATTTGATTTTAATACATTGTTAATGATTTCTTTCCCGTCACACATTTTTAGAACAAGAATAACTTTTCTAAAGCAAAGAATACTTTAGAATGATTCAGAACTGCAATTAATCTATGCCACGGTCCAAAAACGACTGAATTATTAAGAATTTTTGAGTATAGTGTTGATTTGTTTACATTAGTCCTTTCACGCGTTTGTTTACACTTTGTTCTAGGAAACACAAAATTCGCAAACTCGAGTGCGAAGAAGACAGGGAAAAGAAAAAAGGATCTCATTTTATCTATGTTTTTTAAAGCTATGCAACTGTATCCTAAAAGCATTTTCAAAGCTGTGCAAATCTATGCATTAGGATGATTGATAATAATGATCTGTGATGGGAAAGACATCATTAACATTGTATTAAAATCAAATAAATGTTTTTGTGTACAACTTTTTTTTTATACATACATTTTATCATTACATGTTCCTTTAAACTCTTCGTTTTTACATTGCGAATGAAAAATTCTGTGAAATAAGAAAGCTTCTAACTACAAATTGATAGCGCAAATAACAACCTATTGAACTGAATGTTTAATGTGATACTCCCAAATGTATAAAGAATAAACCGACATTGCTCATTTTGACCGATTTTTGAATTAATTTGGGAATTTTCTAATATTTAGTTTATTCATTGTTAATAATAAGTTAAATGAACAATTTCACCAACCTATTGGATCTGTGAGAAGCGCACAAGTCTAGGGAATGTTTCTACGCAAAAATCAACTCGATTCGTCAATTATTAACAGAAAAACGACAAGTTGATTATTGCGTTTTAAATTGATTTTTTCCCTCGATCAACGCGTTCAGTGGGGCTCCCCACTCACTGCCTACTAGGCCGAGACGGACCGAGCGCACAGGCAGTTCTGCAATCGGAGTTCGTCATGAGACGCCGTCAAGGATAGTTCGCTCGATAGTGTTCTCATATTCTCAAGGCTATAATTGGCTTCAGCCGTTCGAACGTGAAGTGTCGTGCCCTAGCACCTTTTCCTCTTCCTCACCTTTTGTATCCTTTAGTACCCATAGTGAGCACAGGTAGGTGGAAGTTTCTTATGTCAAAGGCCAAGCGGCCTGTGCCAAGACATGGCGAATCACACAGGGAACTCGATTCCCCCCGATAAAGACGCCTTTGGAAACAATGAAGGGTCTACAAGTAACAGAGATGAGTCCATGGATCTGGATTCTCAATTGGATCAGAACATTTTAGATAGCTCCCTGCAAAACCTCAGTTATGAGATCCAGCAATCTCAGTCTACATCAACTTTAGGAAATCCGCAAAATGATGCCGCCCCTAACCTAAAGTCGGTAAGGGAGAGGCCTGGGAAGCGTGACTCCTCCCATCTGAATGATTCTTCTCTTACAGAAAAGGAAAAAATTCGCCATACAGGTGATTCCAGGACCTTCAATTCCTTTGAACAGCTTTCAAAAAATCGCTACTCTATCCACAACAAAGGCCCGTTCTTCTTAGTTGTAGAACCGAAAAAGGATTGCGATCCAAAGCATGTTATGGTGGTTGGAAAAATCTTGCATACCTCCTTTCCCGGTACAATTAAACATATCGAGAGATCCAGCTATTCAAGAATCCTAGTAGAATGTCACGATGCGAAATGTGCTAACAAGATTGTCGATAGTTCAGGTCTCTTAGCTAAATCTAACCTTGTTGCTTTCATTCCTAATTATCGGGTAGCTCGTGAGGGTGTCGTGCGCGATGTTCCCTTGGAAATCTCTGAGGACGATATCGTTAGATATTCGGTAACCAGCTCGAAATGCTCTGTGCTTAATGCTCGTCGTTTTGTAACCAAAAATGATAAAGGAGATTTGGTCCAGACAAAAACAATGCAGATTAAATTTGAAGGTCAAGAGGTCCCGGATTTCATAGATATCTTTAATTTGAGAGTTAGAGTCGAACCGTACATTACTCAACCGAAAATCTGCTATCAATGCTCTAGGTTTGGCCATGTTGCCAAGCAATGTAAAAATCCTCGCTGTAGATTTTGTGGTGGAGCTCCCCATGATACTGGAGTTCAATGTCCTCAGGAAAAATCTTATATCTGTCTTAACTGCAAAGGCTCCCACTTAGCCTCAGATAAGAAATGTCCAGTCTACCTAGACCAAATTTCGATCAGGAGAATTGCAGCGCTTAGGAACATCCCTATCAATAACGCCTCACGTCTTTACCATCAGGAAAAGAAACGTGCTCAATCTAACAATTCCACCTTTGATATAGATTCTTTGATTAAAATACCATCCACATCTGATTCGGTTCCTCTACAGGTACCTAACTTTAACTACTCCAACTTTCCTAACTTTGGAGACGTCGACTTGGATTCTGCTCTGGGTAATCCAAGCTTAAGCTTACAGCAACCTTTCACAGCTGTCACAGCTTTCCCAAAACCAAAATTACGCTTGCATTCTCAGAATAAACAGAATGTTCCTCATCCATCGGATTCTCGTCAAAACCTTACTCACAATAGTAAAAATGCTGCCCCGAATCGCTTGACCAAATCTTCGACAAACCATAACATCATTGCAACAACTGATATTCCCTCTCCACCAAACTATGTTAGGCCCTGCCCTTCTGCTCCATCTTCCCCCTTTGATTCCTTTTCTCCCCAATTTGCTGAAAGTCTTGCTCAGATGATGTCCTTTTTGACGAAACTTTGTCATCAAATGGCTCCTTTGCTTGCCATGCTTAATAGTTTTAACTCCATCTCCCCTCAACATCTCAATCCTACACCTTCCTCACAGACAGCTACTTCCAATATCTCTTCCTAATAAATGGCTACAGAAAATTCCTTAAATATTCTTCAATGGAATTGTCGGGGTATCTTCCCTAAAAAAGGTTCGCTAGAAAGAATTTCAAATAAATTCGATATAATCCTCTTGAGTGAGACCTGGCTTAAACCTCAGGCCAGATTTCTTTTCAGGGTGTTCAATGTAGTAAGAAAAGATCGCCCTGATCGATTGGGGGGTGGTCTTTTAATTGCTATAAGAAATGACATTCCTTTCAGACAAATTGATTCAATTTATTGTAAAGACGATTCCCTTGATACCTTGGCAGTAGTCATACCTACTGATTTGGGACAACTACTGATTGTTAACGTTTATAGAAATCCTCGCGCTTCGGTTAGATTAATTAATTGGCAGACTTTCTTTGAATCAACTTCAAACTTTTCTTGTATCTTCATTGGAGGGGATTTCAATGCACATCACCCATCTTGGGGTTGTGAATCTTCTTGTCCATCAGGGAACTCAATTTTTAATGCATTATCTGACGCGGATCTATTCGTTATCAATAGTGGAGAATCGACTTTGTTTCGTCGTCCAGGACAGACTAAATCAGCTATAGATTTAACAATGGTTTCTGGTAATTTAAAATTAATTGCTTCATGGTCAGTTCTCGAGGACAAAATGGGTAGCGATCACTTCCCATTGAAGATTGATATTGGCATTCCATTTAAGTACCATCAATTTTTTTCACATAAATATAATTTAAAAAGAGTTGATTGGAAAATTTTCAAATCCTATTTGTCGTCAGTCCATAAAGAAGGAAATCTTCCCAAACTCCAATCTCCACATGAGATTACCAATGCATACTACAGTTTTGTAAACGATATTGATGAGGCCCTTCATAAAGCAGACCCTAAAATAGATAGGAAACCCTCTAGGAGGAAGTTTTATCCGAGCTCCCCTCCTTGGTGGAACGAGGAATGTGACAAGATTTCTCGCGTTAGGTTAGCTAAATATAAGCATTATGTGGCCTCTTCGAATTATGAAAACTTTATTGATTTACAAAAATATCAGGCATTAACTACTAAAAGATTTAAAGTTATTAAATATTCCAGTTTCAGATCATATTGTGAATCTCTGTCTTTTAATTCTCCTATTTCTAATGTATGGAATAAAATAAAAGGATTTCGCCACAGATTGATGAATCCTCCGTCGCCCACCTCTAGTTCTATAAATTTAGACACATTAGAGGATATGAATGCTTACATTGTAAGCTTTTTAGCAATGTCTAATGATTTTTCTAATGTTGTGATACCTCCTCTCCCAAAGTCTTTTTCAGAAAGGAATTCTCTCCCCCAGAGTGTCACCTCTAATTCTCCTTTCCTAAATAACAATGCGTCTCAGCGAGTTGAAATTTTCGAACAATCCTTTTCTTTTGAAGAAATGACTTCTGTTTTGAGAAGTTTAAAACTTAAATCCTCTCCTGGTCTTGATAAAATTAGCTTTGAGGTAATATCAAACCTTCCAAAAGCCTCCCTTCTTCATTTGCTCAATATTTTAAATTACCTTGTCAACGAAAGTGTTTTCCCTGATTCTTGGAAAGATTTTTTGATCTTCCTTCTTCCAAAAAGTACTAAAAAGAAATTTAGACCAATTGCGTTAGCTTCTTGTTTTTTAAAAATAACAGAGAAACTTATTTTAAATAGACTCGTTTACTGGTTAGAAAATCAAAATATCCTTCCTCCCTCCCAGTATGGGTTTAGGAAAAACCGTTCCTGTGCTGACAATCTGGCGATCCTCTCTTCGGAGTTATATTTATCTCAAGCAAAAAATCAGTATACAGCCTGTCTGTTTTTGGATGTCAAAGCCGCTTATGACAATGTCATTCCAAACATTTTAATCAATGACCTAATTGAGATAGGTCTTCCCATTAAAATTTGTAAATTTATCTTTAACTTAACCCACAAACGAAACCTTTACTTTAGAATCAACGGTGAGAACAAAGGACCATACATGGTCGAGAGGGGTCTCCCGCAGGGATGCATCCTTAGTCCTATCTCGTATACTATTTACACCAAAAAATTACATTCAATCATATATCCAGGTTGCAAAATTTTAGAATTCGCGGATGACATAGCCCTTTATTTTACGGCGTACGATTTGAGTGAATGCATTTCAGTTCTCCAGCAAAGCTTAAATAGTATAAATTCTTTTTTAAAGAAAAGGGGACTATCTATATCACCAGATAAATCTAAACTAGTTATTTTCCCGATCCCAGTCAATAATATACCAGATAACATTTATATCTCTACAGATGATCACACCATCAACCCATCAGAGTCGGCTACTTTTTTAGGGGTCATCTTTCATTGTACCTTATCCTGGGAACTACACTTCTTAAAACTAATTAATAGAGGAAATCAGGTTCTCAATATTTTGAAATGCTTATGTGGTACGTGGTGGGGCTCTCACCCTCAGACACTTCAAGTGCTCTTTCATTCCTTGGGGAGAAGCTCTTTCGACTATGGTAGCCATGTCCTTTCCATTTATAGTGGTGACACCTACTTTAGGAAATTGAACAAATTACACAATAGATTCTTACGTGTTATCTCCGGTTACCGTATATCCACACCTATCATTGTTATGCAAGCTGAATTGAAGGAACTCTCAATAATGACTAGATTTCAATTATTATCAGATAAATTTCTAATTAAAACTTTTTTAACTGTTAATCATCCCGTTCATTCTATTCTCTACCAATTGTACTATATAACTAAGAATGGTTTAACTCAATTCAATCTGGATAAAGGTTTTTTCTTGTTAAAGTCCTATTATAAACTTAAGGGTTATAAAGATCGAGTTCTTAACTCAGCCACCCCGTTACACTTCTTAAGTCCTTATCCATTAAAGTATTTCCAACCAATGATTGATTTAAACATTGGTTTAGCTATTCAACTCAGTAATTCCCCTGATATAATATTCCACAATTTTGTTAACAACAAGTTTTATGACTTTACCCATTTTTATACGGACGGCTCAAAATTCCCAGAATCTTCAGTCGGTGTTTCTATTTATTCCCCGCAGTTAAATATTGAAATCAAATTAAGGATTTCTGAACATGCTTCCATCTTTACTGCGGAAGCGTTAGCTATTAGCGAGACGATTCAACTTATCTTGGATAATCACATTTCCAATTCAGTGATCTTCTCGGACTCAAAAAGTGTACTACAAGCTTGCAAAAATTTTAATGCCTCTTCCTCTACGTCATATCTCATCTATAGGATTCGAAATCTCCTTTATACAGCTACAGAAAATAATCTAAATATTGTTTTAGTGTGGATCCCTGGTCATAAGGGTATTTCTGGTAATGAAAATGCGGATAACTTGGCTAAAATCGCTACCACAGAAGGGACATTTCAAGATCTTAAACTCCCACACACTGATATTTGGGCAACAATCCTTCCTCTGCATTTGAACTCTGCTCTGGAGGTATGGAGCAGAGCTTCAGAATCATCAGGAATTGGTCGATATTATTTTCAGAACTTTTTTGACCCATCTAAACTCAATAAACCATGGTTTTATAATAGTAAACTTGATAGGAAATCAATAGTCACTATTTCCAGACTACGTGCTAATCATTATAATCTAGCTGCTAGTCTAGCTAGGAAAAATTTTATCGATGGTGGGGAGTGCGCGTTTTGCGGCTTTCCTGACGAGGATATTAATCATGTTATATGGGCCTGCCCTAGATATTCAGATTCCAGAAATTTACTTGAATCATCTCTTATAAAAAATAGAATTTTCCCACCGTTTAGTATTGATCCTTTTCTCTACAATCCTACAAAAAGTGCTTTTATTCCAATCCTAAAATTTTTTAAAAACAATAACTTATTTATTTAACCTCTTTTATGTTCAAATACCATCAGAGGTTCTACTTCCTGTGTCTCATCCTGTTTATTTTTACTTTACACTATTACTATCAATTTCAACTTCAAATCATATTTTCGCGCGCTTTGCTTTCATACGTACAACGCCATCTTCTTTTTACTTCCACCAGTCTTGCTTATTCTAACCTCTCTACTTTCCATATAATTCCCAATCCTGGTTCATAACCTTTGTCATAACCAAAAAACCTAATCTTGCGGCACATTATTATCTCTTGAGGCATATCAAACTTTTGAAGCTTACTAATTGTCATAGCCATGGCCAAATAGGTCACGCTTTATTTGCATGGAGTAAATTCTCTCCAGACCTAGGCTAATCGTTCCCACCCCCTCCATTGTGAAAGGGAGTGTGGGTAGTAAAGAAGAAGAAGAAGAAGTTCTGCAATCCGGTGCCTCAATTATGAAAAATAAAGTTGCCCAAATACATTCGTGCGGTTTGGGCGGGCGATATTAATTATTTAACTGAATGGAGTGATATTAACCAAACTTTGACTCCAATTCGGCTATACACATGATTTGACAGACTCAATTCTGCAAGATGCAGGGCGATGGACGCGGTGGGTTACAGGTAACTTAATTGCCGACAGTTGGTGTTGAATTTTTGTTACTATTTAAAAATGTTTAAAAATTTACAAAATAAAGTTGAAAAGTTTTTTTTTTCTGTAATTGGCAACAATTAAACAGTTTTTACTAAAACTAGAGCAAGAAAGCGCACGCTACATAGCCTTCCCAAACTTTTCCAGTTCTCTTCTATATGCGTATGTTACTCTTAGATTAAAATAAAATAAGAACTGAATTATTCATAAAATAATTACTTCTGGAATAATGAAATTGCATTATACTTGTTTTAATTATCTTGTTAATTATGTTAATCTTAATCTTATTTTATTTGAAAAAAACGTATTTACCTATAATGATTCAACATATTTTAATATTCTTCAACTAACAGTCGCATACATTTTTAAGTACGTTTGCGAGTATTGAATTTTGAAATTTTTTGTTTTCATCTTATTTTGTTTTTAATTATTTTATTATAATATATGATAATATTATCATATTAGAAATGAAGAAGGAGTTCTAACAATAAATGTAGACAGATTTTCAAATTTGATAACGTTCGAACATTTATTATAATAAAATAAGTGCACAAATAACTTTCTGTTATTACAGTGAATTTTTAATTTTTTTAATAATTAGTTTTCGATAATATTAGTGACTCTCGATATAATAAACGTTTTTCGATTTTCTGTTGACCTCATTGTAAATATAATTTTTTATGCAATTCTAATAATTAAAGTAGAATTGAAGTGTACAATTGTAAGTACGTTATGATTATAAAATTATCTACAATTTTTAAAACGATAAATGAAATGTTTTTACCGGTTCGTCATCCGTATAAATATACCGTATGATTATAGACACCTCAATTTTCGGATAGGTTTTATTATTCTTATGTCATGTACTCATGCAACTTGCGGTTTCAAGTTTTGCTTATCTTGAAAGCATATCAGTCTTAGGTCCATCAAGCTAGCACCTCCACAATCAAAATTCCCAAATTTTTTGTATCAGAATTTTGGGCTTTTTTGGGCTGTATTGCCGATTTTTAAGCTGCACTAATTTTTTTGAAAATTAAAATTTAAGTGGAGGTGCTGGCTTGACTCAAGCCAGCATAGCACCTCCACTATGTACAAAAAAACCACCCCCTAAGTAAAATCTCAAACATGGAAAAAACAAAATAGAAAGTAGTGTTGAGATTTTCTTGGGCTCACGAATGCTTGATTTTTTTTGTTGCAAAAACCACCCCTACATCTAACAAATCAAACGCCTATCTATGAATTCGAATTTGAATTTTCAAGGAGCCCAAAAATCAGAGACTCTATTCACCCTATAAAATTCAGAGTCCCAAACATCATAAACTTCATTTGCAAAGTAAATTTCTAAACAAGATAATTCTTTGACAGAGTCACATCTGCTTAATATCAAGGGGTTGCTTTTTGATGTTAAGGGTAGAAGCCCAAAATTCGGTGTTGGAATTTTTGAGGAGCCCAAAAATTAGAGACTCTATTTACACAGTAATATTCTAAAAAAGATTATTTTTTGACAAAGTCATATTCTGCGTGTTATAAAGGGATTTGTTTTTGAACTTAAAGGGTTGGAGCCCAAAAATCAAAGTTGGTATTTTGCAGGAGCCCAAAATTCAGAGACCCCAATTACACAGTAAAATTTAAAAAAAAATATTATTTTTTGAGAAAGTCACATCAGCGTGTTATCAAGGGGTTGTTTTTTAACGTTAAGGGTTGAAGTCCAAAAATCGGTCTTGGTTTTTTTCAGGAGCCCAGGCCAGAGGCTCTATTTAAACGGTTAAATTATAAAAAATATTATTTTTTGACAAAGTCATATCTGCGAGGTATCAAGGGATTTTTTTTAACGTTAAGGGCTGGAGCTCAAAAATCGGTCTTGGTATTTTTAAGAAGCCTAAAAATCAGAGACCTTATTTACACAGTGAAATCTTAAAAAAGTTTATTTTTCAGTAAATTCGTACTGACCGTATACAGAGGGTTTGGTTTGTAGTGTTTATGGTTGTAGCGCAGAAATAACTTGCAATAATGCGGTTTTTCGGAATTCAAGAGCCGATGAAATTCCAAGCCTGTGGTGGAATTGAATTTTTAGTCTTTTGTGATTTTAAACAGTGGAGATGCTAGGCTATAGTATGCTAGCATTTTGTACAAGAAAATTGATTTTTTTTTTAAAGTAAAGGTGCTCACAAATTTTAATTGGGTCATTAAGTTCCAAATTCTGAGCTATGAAAAATGCCGAAATTATATGGTGGAGTTGCTATTTTAATGAACCTGGGTACCATACCAAAATTAAAAACACTCAATTGTTTATGACAATTTAAAGACGGGAATTTATTTATTCACTTGGGAAGGTGAACCCTAGGATTCTGGAAACTAAAAAAAATGATAAATATCCAATTGTTAGTAACAATTGAAAGCCAGGAATTTGTTGAGTCACCTTTGAGAAATGTAAATTACGAAGACAATGAAGGGGTTAGAAAACGTCAGTCGTTTCGGTCGATGGTCCATATGGTTCTGGGCAACTATAAAAATCCTCAGAAATACCAAGACCGATTTTTGGGCTCCAACCCTTAACGTTAAAAAACAACCCCTTGATACCACGCAGATGTAACTTTGTCAAAAAATAATCTTTTTTAGAATTTTATTGTGAAAATAAAGACTCTGATTTTTGGGCTCCTCAAAAATTCCAACGCCGAATTTTGGGCTTCTACCCTTAACGTTAAAAAGCAACTCCTTGATACCACGCAGATGTGACTTTGTCACAGAATTATCTTGTTTAGAGATGAACTATGTAAATGGAGTTTCTGATGTTTGGAACTCGGAATTTTAAAGGGTGAATAGAGTCTCTGATTTTTGGGCTTCTTGAAAATTCAAATTCGAATTCATAGATAGGCGTTTGATTTTTTAGATGTAGGGGTGGTTTTTGCAAAAAAAATCAAGCATTCGTGAGCCCAAGAAAAGATCAACACTACTTTCTATATTGCTTTCCATGTTTGAGTTTTTACTTGGGGGGTGGTTTTTTTTGTACATGGGGGTGGTTTTTCACAATTTTTTTTGGTGCATTCGAGAGCCCAATATAAGCCCAAAATTATGATGCACTTTGTTTTTTTGCAGATTTTATTTTGGGCAAGAGGGTGGTTTTTTTGCACATAGGGGGTAGTTTTTTGAATTTTTATTCGTGCATTCGAGAGCCCAAAACAAGCCAAAAATTGTGTTGTACTTAATTTCTTCCTAGTTTGAGTTTTTACATAGGGGGTAGTTTTATTTTCGGTAGGGTTAGTTTTTGGAAATTGATTGTTGGCTTTTTCAAGAGCCCAAAAAAAGCCCAAAATTCTGTCCTCTTTGATTTTTAATTTTTTCACATTTTTATGTTGTGGAGGTGCTAGTTTGATGGACTTAAAACAGATATACATATATCAGCATATATGCTTTTAAGATAAGCGAAACATGAAACCGCAATTTGCATGAGTACATGACATAAGAATAATAAAACCTATCCGAAAATTGAGGTGTTTATAATCATAAGGTATATTTATACGGATGACGAACCGGTAAAAACATTTCATTTATCATTTTGAAAATTGAAGATACATAATTTTATAATCATAACGTACTTACAATTCTGCCGTCCAAGGTAAACAGATACGTAAGTGACTTTGCGGTTTAGGGTTATTCTCTTAAACCTGGCAATGGAAAAATCGACCTACGCGACAATGGCACTTATGTATCTTTTTACTTTGGACGGCAGAATCGTACACTTCAATCCTACTTTAATTATTAGAATTGCATAAAAAATTATATTTACAATGAGGTAAACAGAAACTCGAAAAACGTCTATCATATCGGAAGTTACTAATATTATCGAAAACTAATTATTAAAACAAATTAAAAATTCACTGTAATAACAAAAAGCTATTTGTGCGCTTATTTTATTATAATAAATGTTCGAACGTTATCAAATTTGAAAATCTGTCTACTTTTATTGTTAGAACTCCTTCTTCACTTCTAATATAATTATATTATCATATATTCTAATAAAATAATTAAAAACAAAATGAGATAAAAATTTTTTTTTCAAAATTCAATACACGTAAACGTACTTAAGAATTGATGCGACTTTTAGTTGAAAAAATATTAAAATACGTTGAATCATTATAGGTAAATACGTTTTTTTCAAATAAAATAAGATTAAGATTAACATAATTAACAAGATAATTAAAACAAGTATAATGCAATTCCATTATTCCAGGAGTAATTATTTTATTAATAATTCAGTTCATATTTTATTTTAATCTAAGAGTAACATACATATAGAAGAGAACTGGAAAAGTTTGGGAAGGCTATGTAGCGCGCGCTTTCTTGCTCTAGTTTTAGTAAAAACTGTTTAATTTGTGCCATTTACAGAAGAAAAAAATTTTTCAACATTATTTTGTAAATTTTTAAAAATTTTTTTTAAATGATTAATATCGCCCGCCCAAACCGCACGAATGTATTTGGCCAACTTTATTTTTCATAATTATACTCATTGCTACTCTGAAAAACTTATAATTTCCCTTCATATCATAAAATAAACTCTGCCGAATAGAGCCTAATGCATTGCAGAATTGAATTTAAAGGACCAATTCGATCATAGCAGCAAATCGAATACACCAAACCTAACTTGAATTCGTTTTCGCGTTATATCTATTCAAATTTTTTACTGGGGCTGTCAAGAAAAGGACAAGAGTGAAACTAACGCGATATTTATGTCGCGTTAGTTATATATCTATTCAACTTTTTTTTACTGGGAGGTCCATGTCTCGCTACCGTATAGTACAGTCGGTACAAATATAGAATTATGTATGGCCATTTTAGCTTTTTTTGATAATTTGTTTATTTCTGAGAATGGACCCTGCTCTACCGATAACCTTCTTACCCTCATTTATGCGCCTATCTAACTCCACATTCATTTTTCCGTCGCTAGTGAATAGGCTACCCAGATATAAGTACTTGTCAATTTGTTCTAATCTCTCATCATTTAGGACAATGTTGCATATTGCTTTCTCACTTTTTCCTTCAAACGCCATGATTTTTGTTTTATTTACGTTAATTTTGAGGCCCATGTTCTTCATGCTTGTATTAAGTTTATTCAACATTCTTTGCAAGTCCTCGATTGATTCTGCCATAATAATATTATCATCTGCGAAAGCTAACCCACGTACCTTCACTGTTTCGAGATCTACACCTTCTTCGTCGAAGAGGGCCATTCTTAGACACTTATCCATAAATATGATAAATAGCCATGAGCACATAGAGCATCCTGGTTTAACGCCTTGCATAATATCGAACCAGTCACTCAGTTTCCCATTAACCCTTACATTCGCTTTACTACCTGTATATATTGTTTTTATTGCTTGTAGGAGCCATCCATTGACTGCGTACTCTTTAAGGACTTCCCAAAGTTTACTTCTATTTACCTTGTCAAATGCTTTTTCTATGTCAACAAATGCACAGAAAACTTTCTTTCCTACTCCCAAGCTTTTTTCGGTGATCTGTCTTAAGCTATAAATATTTGATCTGTACATGATCTTCCTGGCATGAATACACTTTGGACTTCCCATATCTTTTCTTATGTATAATTTGCATTACACTACGAATAAGTATTTTCGAGTATATTTTTTTTTGCTTACGGTACCTAATAAGCTGATACCTCTGTATTATTGTAGTTGCTTTTATCTACCTTTCTTTTGTATATTGGTACGATAATCACTTTTCTCCAATCGTCTGGGACTTCTCCCGTCTCGATACATAAATTTATCAATTCGCACAACCTGTGAGGTATGTACTCGCCACCGTATTTAAGCATTTCAGCGCTAATATTGTCTACACCAGCTGCCTGACCGTTTTTTAAGTTTTTTAAGTCTATGCGTTAGTTTATCTTATTCTGAAAATCTATTCGCACTTCCGGTTTCTGTAAATTTTAAATCTTGATTCGCGTTTGTTTCCTTTTTTTTTTGTTCTCTTTCTTCTCCATCCCCGCCCTAAGTTTATTTTGGAGACTAGAAGGTAATGATGGTCGAAACCAAGTATTTGTAATAAATGATCGCAAGTACTTATTGTATCATTTAAAGTGTCCCAGAAGGCTTCTTAGACTTCTCTCGGATCGCTATCAACTGGGGCGTAGCTATATGTATATATATATATGAATGATGTACGAAAGATGTATATGAAAGATGTACGAACAACGTGGCTCGAAAAAAGGTGTAGCAGGCTGTCGAGAGAATCTGCTGATTGACAGGTGTGTCTGTAAAGAAGCTGCAGCCCATCAGCGCGTCCTGTCAATGGCCTGGATTGACTACCGGAAAGCTTTCGATTCAACCTCTCATAGACTTATCATCTGTCTGTTGGAAAGCTTGAAGGTACATCCACACATAGTGAGATGCATAGAGAGATTGATGCCTCTTTGGAAAACTAGATTTTCTATCTCATCTAGAAATTATCGTGTGACAACGAACAACGTCACCTTCCAGAGAGGCGTCTTTCAAGGTGATACCATGAGCCCTTTACTTTTTTGCATCACACTTTTGCCTCTATCTCTCGCACTACGAAATTCTCCTGGATACCTCTGTGGCAACACTAATCAGCGCGAGCATAAGGTCACTCATGTATTTTATATGGATGACCTGAACATCTATGCCTCTGGTAGAAACAAACTTCAAACTGCTATAAATATTGTCAAGAACTACACAGGAGAGATTGGGATGGACTTTGGCTTGGACAAGGACCAAGGACCCTGAGCTTGTGGATATAAGTGTTATCAGACATCTTAATACTGGAGAGACCTATACATACCTGGGCGTGCCTCAAAACCGCATTCAGGACGTAACATCAGTGAAGGAGTCTCTCTGAAGCAGATACAAGCATCTTCTTCGACAGATTTGGTCTTCCAATCTGTCGGCGTTGAACAAAGTATCTGCGACTAACATGCTTGCCGTCCCGGTTCTACTCTACTCGTTTAGGGTAGTTCAATGGACGAAGAACGAGCTTAAGGCCCTTGATGTCATTACACGTAAGGTCATGCATATGCATAAAAGCTTGCATATCAATTCGTCAGTTCCGCGATTAT
This sequence comes from Andricus curvator, assembly GCA_932195095.1. Taxonomy (NCBI): domain Eukaryota; kingdom Metazoa; phylum Arthropoda; class Insecta; order Hymenoptera; family Cynipidae; genus Andricus; species Andricus curvator. The sequence continues at coordinate 199,530 of CAKNYM010052100.1, forward strand.
ATATTTCACGCCGTCAAGGTGGACGCGGACTTCTGAATCTCCAGTGTCTTCATAACCGGATTGTTCTAAGTACAGCTTACATCGTTGCGAATGGCAGAGATCCTCTCCTAAAGATGGTCAGGAACCACGAGATGATTGGCGAAGGAGCGTTCCTTTACAAAGCCGCGGAGCAAGCGGCCGAGACCCTTGGCCTGAATTTTAACATCAGAAGTGAGGAAAGTGCATTACTTCATCTAGATGCTTCACTTCTAAAAAACCAAAGTGAAGAAAGCAGAGGTTGCAAATTTTCACCAAGAGCTACTCGACAAGAAAATGCACGGAAACTTTCACAGAAATGTAGAAAAACAGTCCTTGTCGAAGGAGCAAACTTTTGCTTTCCTCAAATCATCAGGGCTTAATTCAGGTACAGAGGGTTTTATTTTCGCATGCCAGGACGGTGTCATTTCCACCTTAGCATACCGTGACCGCATTTTATGTCAAGAAGTTCCCAGTGATAGGTGCAGAGCGTGTCATGCACACGCTGAGTACCTAGAACACATACTATCAGGGTGTCCGACCCACGCGGGAACGACGTATATCTATAGACATAATGCGGCCCTAAGAGTGCTTTATTACCATCTGTGTCGCTCTTACGGTGTTGGCCGCGACCCTGCCCTGCCGAACGCTCCAAAAGAGATAGAGTCGATTGTCCGAAACGAGAAGTGCCAAATTTTCTGGAACTACGATTTTCGGGCAGCAGTCTCCGTTGCGCACTCGAGGCCTGACATTGTTCTCCAAGACTTCGAGAAACGAACTATATTCGTGATCGAATTCTCGGCTCCGTCCGAATACAACATCACTGCAAAGGAGAAAGAAAAAGAGGAGAGGTATCAAGACCTTAAAAGAGAGCTACAACGACTGTACCCAAAATATTCGGTACAAGTAACTGTCCTTGTGATAGGTGCTCTCGGAGGTGCGAAACTATCACTGGTTCGTAACCTTAAAGCAATACCCGCGTGCCAAAAATATGCCAAGGCACTTGCGAGATGGATGCAGAAAGCTGTCATCCTTGGGTCGCTTCGTGTCCTCAAGACACACGAGGGTTTCGCCGGCCTGTCGTTGTGATTTTGTCGTTGCCTATGACCACCCATCTCACGGTTGTGAGACGTGGCCATAGGTGTGATTTACCGCGGTGCTACTGGGGGCTATTGACATTTTGTCGGATGGCAGTTGCTCTTAGTGGGACCCTGCGGTGGTTGTTTAACTTTTTTTTCAAATTATATATAT
>CAKNYM010052100.1:223407-262572 GCA_932195095.1 Andricus curvator
TACCGTTATTTGCCCTTCACTCCTGAAAAACCCAAAAGTGTTTTTTTTCTGGTCACCCTAGTGTATATGTATCTCAAATACCATGTATGTAGTTTAAATCTGTATCTCAAAAAGAAAGAAATTCATACACGTTCTTAAACTGAATCAGTGAGATTTCGCACTGATGGTTGGAATAGTAATAAAATTTGTTAGATTTTGCATAATTGTACTGAGATTTCTAATTTATAAGCAGGTTCCGAAATTTTCTGAAGGTATTTTATATTTTTCTGTGTTTAAAGAATTTGTTATAATCCGGTACTTATTCTCGAAAATTTTAGAATTCTATTGATTATACTGAGAATGTTTCAAAATCCTCTGAAATATTAGCTTATGTAGGGTCGATACGGGTCGTGCGATAACGGGGTTAATGTGATCAGGGGAAAATTTCGAATACAAAACAAATTAGTTTTTAAAGTTCTTATTTATAATATTATTAAGATTATATTTCTTATTATTTGTAGCAAAAAGTTTGCTCTTATTAGTTATTGCTAAGCAATTAATTTAAAATAAACTGAGATGCTTTTAGAAAACTCAAAATACTAATTTTGTCATCTGGAATTTTAAATATTCCTACATTAAGCACCTTTTGTTGCATTTTTTAAGGAATAATGGAAGATGTTATATTTTTCTTGAATATCCGTTATTTTTCTAAAAATATTAGATATTTATCATTTTTAACGATAAATTATGGCAGGGTAAATAATAATCCGACTCGAGTAAGTGTGATAACTGTTTTCCGTTTTAATTTTTTCATTGTAAAATACGAAATTTTGTCAACAGAGGTAAAATTAAATAAAAAATAAAAATGTAAGTACATAATAATATTTGTTACATAAGATTTTTATAAATAAATTCAGAAAAATAATTTTTAAATCAATTTAGGAATAATTTAGTTTCAAATAGGTAATTTTGTTATATCACAGGAACCTTTCCGAGTAAAAATGCTTTGACTTGATTTAGTCTTGAGTTCGACTTCAAGGCGGTGATGTGTGGCTACGTCTCACAAATAAGACGAGACATTAGATAAGGTCTCACTTTTATGTCTCACTTGTCTCATAACGAACCTTTCTGGACTAATCTAAATCTTCAGTTCATTATATTTCTCAAAAATGAGATAGTTAACAGATGCGAAGGATTAAAATTGATCAATGAAAAATTTTTCAATTTTTAAAAGAGTTATTTTAAAGTTAACAATTCGGAATCTGAGGATCTCAGCGACTATAACCGTAAAGAATTTGCTTCAAAAAGTTAAAAATTTTAATCACCGCAGGCTAGAACGTGCGACTGTGCTCGTTGATAAGAACCTAAGTTTCAGGGAGACGTGGTACCTCGCGGATGCGCATAGCATTACTTAGTTCTCTAGTGGACTAAAGCCCATTTAGTCCACAGTGACGTCAACAATCGAGAAAACTCCAACTTAGATTCTTCTCAACGAGCATGTAAGTCGCAAGTTCCGGCGTGGGTACTGAGAAGAATATTTATTCCCGAAGAAGTCGCATCAGTTCTCTTTGACTTTCTACTTACGATTGGCTGCTCTCGTCATTTGGTAGAAAGTAGGGCTGCGTAAATCATCAAAGAAAAAGGTAATTCACAAAAACTCAAATTTTCGAAAAAAATTTCACTGAAAAATCATGTTTACAGGCCATATCTAACTAAGAAATATACATGATAAATAGTCTATAAAATGTCAAAAAATGAGTTCCACTGCTTCCCGTTTGTAGCAGAGTTTCTAGCTGGCCAGCTGTTTGATTAGTGAGGTCTGCCTAACCATCTGGCAGCTCACTATCACCACCGTCTCGCATAATGTGGCCCCCAGCGGTAGCTCTAGGGGTGCCCCGACGATCCTCGGGAAGCGACAAGCGTTTCAACATCTTTAATAGACTCTCCATGATAATATATGGGTTTTGGTGATTCTCTTAGTCCCTTTCCTCTTCGTTCTCTGCCTGTCTAGCATGGGAAACCCTGTCAGCAACAGTGCTACCGCCAACATAGCCGTCAAAGTCATGAGAGATAAACTCGTCCCAATATATATCATCAGTCACGGACGCATTTTTGTAATGCAATCAAGTGATCTGATGAGAGAAGTGTGCCTAATTTGACATATTGGGCAAAGCCTGGTTTTTTACTCCATCAATCATGGACTGGGTTGCAGTCAAGTGCAGGATAGGGTTTACATAATAATATAATCATTATTATTATCATTGTCATAATCATATGGGAGGGCAGGGCACTAACTGCCCATAGCACTGCGGTAAAACTCATTACACTATACACTAAAATTCAACTATCTTCCATAAAGTTAGTCTTTGCCATAAGGGCATAAACTGATTTGCAGGAGATGTCATGATGTCTTCTGGATCGAGGAAATAATCCGCCAGGTATTTGTTTCTGAGGTACACCGGTGCATCACATTTACAAAGTATGTGATGAGCTGTCTTCTCACGAAAATTACACTTTCGATAATGAGGGTTGTCTCCAATCCACATGTTGGTTAAGTGCTTTCTTAATCGGCAGTGTCCAGTAAGCATCCCTACTACGGCATTAATCTGCCTTCTTTCCACGTCCAACAGTTCATTAGTCCTCTTAGTACATGTACCAGATATGAAATTCCTAGAATGCACCATTTTTTTGGTTCCCTTCCAATATCTCGCATGCTTTTCCGTTAGCCATTTACCAAGGGCTCCTTTCGCCGATGTGTACGAGATACCGCAGTAGAGTTACGGGCCAAGCAGGAGCTGTGAAACTCCCATTCCAGCCAGTGCATCTGCTTTCTCATTACCTTCAATATCTTCATGGCCGGGAACCCAGATCAGACTGAACCAGTTTTTACCGGCAACCTTAAGAAGATCTTGAAGGCAACTTCAGACTAGTCTGGAAGTAAACTCTTCAGATGTAAGTCCTCAAGTGCTGCTTGCTGTCAGAACAAAGGTAAATGTGCTGGCCTTTATAAGCCCACTTACAAATTTCCTCCTGGCAAGCTTTAATAGCTGTTATTTCTTCCTGGAAAACTGTAGGAAATGTGCCCAGTGACGTTATTACCACAGCCCTATGCTTCTTTCCATAGATTCCAGCCCATGTTCCCAAGGAGTCTCTAGAGACGTATGTGTACCAAACAAGACCTTTTAGTGTAAATAATTCTTCTCTTCTCCCTTTATCATGCTATTTTTCCCTTTTAGGGAAGATGAGAAGGATATTTTCCTCAATAAACATCAGTTCCCTTAGCGAGAATATTATCCTCGCATAGCATGCGCTTACTGACATCATGTAGATCTATCACGACAACATGACTAAGTTTGCCCCCTACTAGGAGTCTATAGACTTCCGCTGCCACAATCCTCCTCACGAGAAGGTGCAATAGCGGGATGTCCAGAATGACCTCAAGAGCTGCTGTTAGTGTTGTTTTCATAGCACCAGTGATCGCCAATCAGAAAAATCTTTGGAGGCTTTTCAGTTGTTTAATAGTACTGATTAGATCAGTCCTTGGCAACCAGATCGTTCATGCATATGCTATTATGGGTCTGATTGTCGTTGTCTACAATCAGTAAGTAATCCTGGTTTTTAAGCCCCAGGTTTTCCCTATTGCGCAGCTACAGGCCCAAAAAGCCATCTTAGCTTTTTTTTTTCTTGAATTAATGCAGGAAATATTTTATCATCTCTTGCAGCTTTAAGTGGTTTGAATTAGTTAACTACCCATTTAATTTTGCAATGAGTGACAATATGACAGGCTACTTTCCAATCTTCCATTCTGGCTCTACAAATTGTTCCTCTTGAGGGGTACGACTTATGGGCCGCCTTCTCATTCGTGTAATCCAACTCCGAGCCCAGGAAGTGTACCCTCATTAGGTACTCAAGGATTTCATTAGACGTCTCAGCCATTTCACCCGAAGGCAATATTAATGCCTTCAGTTGACATTTTCAAAAAATGTTGACATTCAATGAAATCTATTTGATACGTTAGTTGCAATTTATAAATGGCTATCACTTCTAGACAAATACAAATTCAGTACAAATTGGTTTACAAGTCCCAATTCCCATTCTCTTTAGCCCTGTTAAAAAGGCGTCGACTGTCCTTTTTCAGGTTCTCCGGTCTAGAATGCCACTAGGGTGCATCCCTGCCTGTTTTCAGAATACGAAGAGGACAATGATTGTCCTCATATGCTTTGTACATACCTTTTTGTAGGGTATCGACAGCAAATTCTGTTTGTTCGATAGACTTGCTTCTACCAGGTATAGCGCCCAACAAACTGTTGAGATCCTTCCTATAAGTATACCAGGCAGTTGCTTTAGGGTTCCTATACCTTTGAACCGCAGGTCTATCGGCTGTCAAGGAGAAGTATATCTGTCTATGATCCGATAGAGACGTGCCCGAAGATACATGCCATCCCTTGAACACTTCGCGAATACTTATTGAACATAAGGTCAAATCAATGACCTCGCGAAATCTAGGTGTTACGAAGGTAGGTGTGTTACCCTGGTTCAATAAAGTTTAACCAGTAGTTAAGAGGTAATCTATGAAGACTCACCCCTGTGATTGGTGTCTTTACTACCCCAAGTCGAATGATGTGCGTTAGCATCACATCCGATGAGCAAGGCCATCTTTCAACGCAGCAGTAGTCCACCATATTTCGCCATTCCTCAGATGGTGTTTCCTGGGTGTCAAATGGTAGGTACGCTGAGAAAGCCACCATAGGTTGGCGCCAGTCTCCTAAATTGTGCTCAATCTTTATTTCCGCCAAGTCTCTAGATAAGAACCTTGGTAATCCAATAAATTTAATATCGCCTCTGACACAAAGTGCTGCCCTAGATGTTTCTACGGAACTATCATAAATGACTGATTCGCTCTTGTTACTTAATCCTTTAACTTTCACCTTGTAGGCAAGGTGCTCTGTCTACAGGACTAAATTTAGTTTTTGAGAGCATCTTCATATTGGTCATCTCCAACCCATAGTGAGGCCTGCAGTCCATCTCCTTAAGGTTGGGTTTTGGATTGCTATCCTTTTAAGTACTGCTGTTGGTTCCACGGATACACTAGGAATCCAAGCCAGCAGCTTTACTGGCCTTGGAAGGTCCTTGCTGTCGATCACTTTGATCTTAGCTTCCACCCAGGGTTGTAATCCGCCAACAGCTTCAATGAGCCATGTTCGGGACACTTCCTTTGGACAGATGACGATAAAAGCAGCATTTTTGAAGCGGCGTTCTTTAAATCTTGAGATGACTTCTCCAGGTTGCAACACATTGATTTTCTTCTCTAATGTCGCTCTTGGCCTGGGCGTCATCAAATTTGGTTATTGAGAATCCTTCGGCGACTATGACTACTTTCAGGTGACTTTGAAGAGCCTGGCTATAATAGACTGTTGGACCTCTCTGCCGCATCTTCTTCTGTTCCCCCATTTCATTCGGTGTGCTGCAATCAGAATTGCCCCTCTTTGGTTTGACCCCCCGGCATTAGTATTGCCCGTGCTAGACCCAGATGGTTCACCACATATAGATTCCGAAGTATGTTTTAAGGCTTTTCCGGTAATTTCCATCTTCACAGGGGAAGATGCTTTTTCCAGGGGGGTCGTTGCCGACTCCCCCTAAGTGATTTGCTCTTGATTTTTTTGTGAAAGAACTCATTTTGTTCCCACGAGTAGCTAGGGAAATATTTGGTCAATTTCTACAAAGCCCCGCTTGTAGAGATAAGGCAATTTTACTCTAAAACGTCGCCCGGTATCCCAGAGACACCGTATAGGTCACCACACCCTGGTAACATTCAATCCTCGAAACGGTAGTTAACGTCTTGACTTAGAGGGCTGTTTTGCGAATCGAGAGCCACTCGATTGTTGCTGCTTAGTCGAATTCACGCTGATACTTCTAGCACAATACCACAAACTCTTCCCATCAGGGTCGTCGTCGTTGCGGCTTCCGCGTCGTCGCTACCCGCGGGTTTTCTTAGGCATCCTCACCGCGGCCATATTCGAACTTGAATTCTTTTTGGGCAGGGAAAATTAATTCCCCACCGTAAAGAGTATTCGAGTTCATGCGTCGCATAGAAACGGTAACACTGTTCAATTGAACAGTTTTAATTTAAATGCCGTGAAACGGAATAATTGAAAATTTTTAACTTTTATAAATGATGCAATTCAACGATTTCTGGTTAAAAAATATAAATCCACGTTATTATTTTCAATGCTCTTAAATAAAGAATGAATCAATGAATTTGTAACTGTTCAAAATTATATCATTTCAAGCAATTTTAGGTTAGAAATATTAAAAATTGAACGAATACAAGCTTTTTTAACTGAATACTTTAAAAGTTAAAGTTAAATTATCTTGAGCTTAGATCTTTTCAAATTGATTATCGTTCCATTGTTATTTATACATAAAAATTCAACACTACAACTTATAAATTAATTTTTTTTTAATGGACCAATTTGAATTTTAACGCTCAAATTTTTAATTTAACACTCTGCAATATTTACGAATCAAGGCTATTTAAAAAAATTCAGTTTCAAATTATTCATTTAGTTTTGCATGTTTGATTCATAATTGCTAATTTTAAATGAACAGTTAAATATTACTAAATATTAAAAAATTCTTCTTTTTTTAATTAACAAATTTTAAGGCTCAAACAATATTTGAATAGGATTTGAAATTTAATAAAAGCTATTAATTACGTATCAAATAATTTTAAGCTATTTTTAAATTGAATATAGCTTATAAGATTTCAATTTGACGTTTACATTTATTTACCTACTAAGGCTTTTGAATTGAAAAAGTTCCATTTTTAATGTTAAAATCTGTGAATTGTTTCATTTCGAACAGATTCAGAATCATATTTTAAATTCAATTATTGCCTAATTTTCAATACTTGAACTGCAGTTCAATTAAAAGAATTATAAATTAATTTATATTTGCAGTTGGTTAACTTTAAATGTTTGTTATCAAAAATTTTCAATTTCAACCGGCTTTGATTTTTAATTGTTTAAGTCTTCAAAATTACATTTTAAAATTCTTTAAATTGAAAAGATCTTTGTTCATTTCTTTTTTGCAACGACCAATCACAACCGATTCTTCGACAATGAGGACCAATCAGATTCGAGGAGAAAGAACAATAAAATTCTTTTTCTGAAATGTATGTATATTATTGCAGATAAAATAAAAAATTCTTAGTTTCTATTTTAAAATTGACCCGCCGGATGCAAGAACCAGTCTGATCTTCTTGTCCGATCGTCTCAAAAAATGAAAATGTTCCAAATGGAAAAATCAATTTTTTGAAAATGTAGAATTTTAGAGAATAAGGAAATGAAACTTTTTCCCATTAGAATTTTTTTCGCGAAACCTTTATTTTTAATAATAAAAACGAAATATTTAAAAAAAGTTTCTCCCTGATTTAATTAAGTCTTAAAACTTAAATCGTTCTAACTCGGCCAAGTATTATTGAAATGAATTCATATTCGCAGGACATATTCAAAATACTCTAGCGATGCGTAGGAAATCATGAAAAAGATAGCAATCGCTTATTGTTTAATAATTTTTAATTACAGAATGAGGTCAATCGATAATTGTGTTTTCTTGGTTTCGCCGGTAAAAAGTATCCAGGTAACTTCGACTTTCAAATAACTTCCAGTAAGAGATTTGTTCAGCAATATTGAATGAAGTATTTTGGAAAATTTCATATCTATTCGTTAAAAATTCACTGAGATATTCACATTTGGAAAATGTACTCGACTTCTGCCCGTGCTGTTACACTGAGCGAAGAATTCCCGTGTAGTTCGGGTTCACACCCCAATAGTTCGGGTGCTTTCTCTTTTTTTCTGTTTCACACGAAGGTTTGGCGCGCTTGCACTACTGAGACGTGCCATCACCCCAACCATTCGGGTGCTCACCTGAAACAGCATCGGCCGAAGTGGTGGAGCGCCCGCCCGAATAGTTGGGGAGCTTGCACGAATGATTCGGGAGATTCGAGTCGTCAACCGCGTTGGATGTTGCGCGTTCGACCTTTGCGCATGTTCACTAATGATTTGATTTTTCGACTCATGTGCAAGCAAAGAATAATGTTTTATATTTCTCTTACCTTCGTTAAGGATTATCCAAAGAAAAACCAGATAACTAGTTACACTTTATTCCACTGACACCTCGCACATGAACAATAAAATCGACATAAACTAGAAACAGTGACATTCGGGCAGAGCCTGAAGTTCATCAGCTGCGGCCATTAGCGAACATGCGCAAATGTCGAACGCGCAACATCCAACGCGGTTGACGACTCGAATCTCCCGAATCATTCGTGCAAGCTCCCCAACTATTCGGGCGGGCGCCCCACCACTTCGGCCGCTGCTGTTTCAGGTGAGCACCCGAATGGTTGGGGTGATGGCACGTCTCAGTAGTGCAAGCGTGCCAAACCTTCGGGTGAAACAGAAAAAAAGATAAACCACCCGAACTATTGGGGTGTAAACCCGAACTACACGGGAATTCTTCGCTCAGTGTAGCTATTGCGTCGTGAGGACTGCTCTGTCAGGCAGCGTTCTCGAAGTTCAGTCTGCGCGGGCAGACGTCAAGTACTTTTTCCAAATGGGAATATCTCAGTGAATTTTTGACGAATAGATATGAGATTTGCTAAAAAACTTCATTCAATATTGCTGAACAAATCTCTCACTGGAAGTTGTTTGGAAGTCGAAGCTACCTGGATACTTTTTACCGGCGAAACCAAGAAAACACAATTATCGATTGACCTCATTTTGCAATTAAAAATTATTAAACAATAAGCGATTGTTAACTTTTTAATGATTTTCTATTCATCGCTAGAGTATTTTGAATATGTCCTGCAAATATGAACCCATTTCAATAATATTTGGCCGAGTTGGAATGATTTAAGTTTTAAAACTTAATTAAATCAGGGAGAAACTTTACTTCAATATTTCGTTTTTATTATTAAAAATAAACGTTTGGCGAAAAAAATTCTAATTGGAAAAATTTTCAATTCCTCATTCTCTATAATTCTACATTTTCAAAAAATTGATTTTTTGATTTCGAGAATTTTCATTTTTTGACACGATCGGACAAATTTTACGCGTTTTCGAGCGTCGGGCTGGTTCTTGCATCCGGCGGCTCAATAATTGAGCCGCCGGATGCAAGATATTGGGAATATCGGTACAATTATTGTACATTTTTTGTGATGCGTATTTTATGTTTTGTATTGTTTTTATTTTAATGTAAAAATTGAGACAATATCTCAAATCGGAAATGTTTTTCATGAGATTTTTCAGGGTCTTTTTTCATAAGAAAAATATTTTTTCCAGGGCCCACAGTCCAGATGTCAAGCCATTTCGAGCACGGATAGCACTCGAATGGGTGACCATTTGCGACGCACAGTGGGCTAAAGTGAAAAAGTCCGTTACACAATCGTAGAACTTTTAATAGGAATGACCTAAAAGGGTGAATGATTTTATGATTTACAAATGAATAACTATTTATATTATTGAATACCATTGGGGCAATAAGATATTATATATAATATAGTATTTATATTTTTATAGATTTATCATGTCGAGTTCAAATCTGAGAAAAGTGGAATTGAATTTTCTATTTTAAACCTTCATGGTACGAATGATATCGATCTAAGTGAATTTGACTATTCGTCGTTTTTAAAGGTTTTTGGGATCTCTGAATTAGAATCCAAAGTCAAAATGTCAAAATTCAAAACGGCGGACCAAAATTGGAAAACCGAACCGACATGACAAAAAATTACTGTACGGGGATTTTTCGGGTTACTGGCTTCGAATACAACATCAAACTTCAATATGGAGGGTCCAATATGGTGGAACAACATTGTAAGAATATAACCGATTTTATCACATTTAGCTATTTGGGGAATTTTCATGTCGCCGATTTCAAATCTACACGGAGAAACCTTTTGCTGTACTATTTGCTAAAAATCAGACTAGATTTTACTACTTCTAGTTTGCAATGGAGGGACAGAGCGGAACTTTTGTAATGTTTACTACTTCGAGTAGTAACTGGTAACTACATGCCGAACTACAAAATTAATTGGAATCAAATCTAAAAATTTACATTTATTTCAAAAAAGGTTTGAAGTATTTACAAACCTCTGTAGTAAAACCAGCAAGCAATGTATTACAGCCACTTACTGCAATATTTGCAAACAACTGTAGTAACGTCGAGAGAGACTGGCGCACTGATTTAGTAAATGACTTAGTAAAAATTGGTACAGTCGGATTATTATTATTATTATAGATTAGCAGTTCGAACTCGAAAGTTCATTGCCTCATCTACCCGAGACCGCCACACATCTCTATCTTGTGCATTCTCCATCCAGTTTAAGTAATCATGTCCTAGTTCTTTTAGATCATCCCTTACATTTTTCTCCCATCTGTTTCTCGGTCTGCCTAGGGGTCTCTTACCAGTCGGTCTCCCTCTTAAAACTTGCGCCACTGTTCTTTCATTGCCCATTCTTGCTACATGCCCCGCCCATCTTAATTTACGCGCTTTCATTACTCTATTAATATTTGCTGACCCGTAGAGAGCGTGCAGCTCATCATTCTGCAGTTTTCTCCACTCGCCGGTCTCTTCGTCCCTTTTTGGACCATAGATTTTTCTAAGTACTTTATTCTCGAAAACTCTAAACCTATTCTCTTCTCCTTTCGTCAGCGCCCACGTTTCACACCCGTACATGACGACCGGCATTATTATCGTTTTGTAAATTCTTACTTTGATGTTTCTAGATAGCGATCGCGATTTTAGTAGCGTGTTTGCTGCATAATAGCACCCATTGCCAGCGTGTAGCCGCGCATTGATTTCCGTTTTAATCTTATTTTCGCTAGTTATAATAGACCCGAGGTATTTAAACTCGTTAACCCTTTCGAATTTCATATTTCCGGCCATTAGATCCCCGTCTTGATTACTTTGTCCGGACCTGACGACGGTCATATATTTTGTCTTCGATTCGCTAACTTCCAAGCCAATCTCTTTGGCTTTTGCGATCAAGATTTCTGAATTTTTAGCTACCGTTTCTTTATCATCCCCTAGTACGTCGAGATCATCCGCATATCCAAGAATTTGTATTACCCCATTGAGGGTAGCACCGGTCGGATTCGCCTGCACTTGCCTAACCACGTATTCTAAAACTAAGTTAAAAAGGACGCACGAAAGTGCATCGCCCTGTTTCAGGCCATCGCGGATCGAAAACTCTTCAGATAAACTACCGTTTACGCGTATTCTACCCTTACTGCCGCTTAAGCAAATTTCGATAAGTCTAACCAATTTTCTTGGCACACCCAAGAACTCTAGGATCCCCGTCGCGTTGAAGGTCACGACACACTTACTACTCTTTTACACAAGCATACGACGTACATGCTGCTGACTATAGGCCTACAGGAGTAGTACATATGATTATATAAATGCAGTTTATAAATTTATTATATACATACAGAAATATTATATTACAAGCTGAAACAGAAAAATGTGATTAACATAAGGCTTGTGGGAATCGAACACGGGTCTCCGACGCGGCAGCACGGCGATATTCCATCCTGCTAAACCAGATTATGCGATTCAGAAATTTATCGCCTCTATGAAGCAAATGCTAGCACTTCAATTAATTTTCATTAAATCATTCATTGATTGTTCACAGAGCTGGCATTTTTCAAATTCTAAGCACTATATCTTAAAACATAATCAAATATCCTAATAACGAGATTTTAAAATAATTTTTTACACTTAATATGTGGTTTGTTTTTCAATTGTAATTTTTCGAATTATCATAATTTATTGTAATAAGGATCTGAACTGAAGATTTCCAAACTGTAATTAGCAAGTTGAAAATGAAATAAAATTTATATTTTAAAATAAAAATATTCAAAATGAACAATTTTTAAGTTAGAATCATGAAATTAAAATTTTTAATTGACAGTTGGTTCATTTTAAACGTTGTGTTGTGCCGTTGTGTTGTTCGGCTCACATCGTTCACACTCGACTGCGCTCTGTCCAACGCGAGGCTCGCTTACTAAGTAACTTACAAATATTCCAGAGCAATCTACCGAATTTGTCTTACTCTATAATGCAAGAAATAGGAAGTGTCATGGTACAATTCATATTCCTACAGACAATAGTAGTTCCTCTTATAAATTTAGTGTTTTATGTTATTTTAGATATTTATTACTTCTATTCTTTTAATACAATTTAATAATGTCTCTACTAATTTATCCTATCTAGGATTTTGCTACAGAAAATACTAAGAATTGGTATTATCAACACGAAACTTTCATATGAAAATAGTACAGCTTACTACCACTGTATTAAAATATACAAATTATCGCCTTTGTCCCTCCATTGTAACCTAATTTAGTAACTTTTCCAGTACAAAGTTTCTCCGTGTAAAGTCCAGATTTTAAAAATTGAAAATGGCGGATGAAATATGGCGGTCTGAACATGTAAAAATGAAACAGATTTGATCAAAAAGTGCTACTCGGGGGTTTTTCAGGTCACTCATTTAAAAATCTAAAGTCTAAATTGAAAAATTAAAAATGGCGGATCCAATACGGAAGAAAGTGATCGGTTTAATCTAAAAATGTTTATATCAAGGAAAGTCTTGATTCCGGAATTTGTATGCTTTTGTTGTGGATTTTTGTGGCTTGATGAGCTATCGAAACCCAATGCCATCATCAGTTCTGAATGACTCAAATCGTACGCTTTCGAATTTAAAGCTACGGCATCACAACATTGCTCCGAAGATTTATTCAACCTTTCTTGTAAAGAGACAAAGAAAAAATGTATTTAGAAAATTATAGGTCTTTTAATATACATATATTTTCCTGGAAAAATGAAAGAAATAATTACCAACGACCAATTTCAACCTTTGTTGTTTACTACGATTGGCACTATACGTTCATTATTTTAGCATGAGGTCGAAGCGGAATAAAAATTTAAATTAAGGGAGCAAAAATGACTAATAATTATAGTACATCATATATCTCAGCCTCATAATCGATAACTGGTAATTAATAATCGAAAACCTTTGGATAAATATCAAGTTCAGTGTAGGTTTTAAAATTTATAACGTACATAGTCACATAAAACCGACCATATTATTCCACCTTAGATCCGTCATTTAAAATATTATTATTTAGACTTCAGATTTAGAATCAGCGACCTGATAAATTCCCAAGTAGCACTTTTTGATCAAATCTGATTCATTTTTACAAGTTCGGCCCGCCATGTTGGATCCGCCATTTTCAATTTTTAAATTTGGACGATGTTGTTCCGCCACATTGGAACCTCCATCTTGAATTTTGACGTTGGATTCGAAATCAGCAATCCCGAAAAATCACCGTACAGTAATTTTTAGTCATCTCGGTTCGGTTCTCCAATTTATGTCCGCCATATTGGATCCGCCATTTTGAATTTTGGCAAACAGTCAAATTTATTTATATGGAAATCATTTATGCCATGAAGGTTTAAAATAGAATATTCAATTACTTTTCCTCAGACACAGGTAGCCCTAGCAGGCTAATTTAAAGCCCGGATTTGAATTCGGCATGACAAAATCCATTGAAAAATAAATATACCATATTAAATATAATATCTGAGCCCGTGGTATTAAATAATACAAATTTTTGTCAAAAATGTCAAATTTAACCTAGAGTTTCAAGGTCAAAAATATGTTTCTGAAGCTTCTCCATATTTTTGCTCTATTTTGTAGTCATTCATCTGTAAATCCCAAAAAAATGTATCCTTTTAGTTCATTCCTATTGAAACTTCTACGATTTTGTTGCGGACTTTTTCACTTTAGCCCAGTGTGCGAAGTATGCCCGGGTTATGTATTCGCTGCGTTTTAACTAAAGTCGGGTCCAAAAATCCTGACACCTGGGTTTGAAGCTTTATTACTCGGCGAGAAAAATCGCAGAATATTGAGTCAAAGACAGAAGTATTCTTCAACATTATGCTTGTAAAACGATGTCAGTTTAATTTTCGTCAAAATTTGTTTGCCTTTCCTGTGACAGAAAATGGGTGGAAAAACAGGAGAAATTACCCTCAACTTTCAATACGTCGACTTTGAAGTCCTCAACACGTTCAAAAATTGGTACCAGAAATTAGAAAAAATGCATGAGTATTCTGTAACATGTACCTAACAAATGGCAATTTGTTTTACTTCAATTTAATGATTATTTTAATTAGTAGAGCTAAAAATGTAAAAAAAAATTATCTCAAAAGAAGCTTCTCAATTCAGCGGTTTCATCTCAAAAGTTGAACGGCTAATAAAAATGATTAATGTCTTAATTAAAAGCGTCGGAATAATTACCATCTTAATGAGTTTCAATACTGGAAAGCTCGTATTGAAAAAACGTCCTTTCTCAGCATTGTCCGATTTAAGCGTGAAAGAGATCCCTTCCAAAAAAAGGGTCAAGCTCCCGTAAGCCATAGGCGTGGACTGATTCTCCTTTTCACTGCACATGAGACATTACGAATTTTCGAAGTGTCATTCAGCCTTTATCGTTCAAATTGTTTAAACGTCTAAATAAACAAATGGTTCAACCTGAATAAAATACAAATATTAGACTTTTGATGTTTTGTGATTGATGTGATTGATTAGGAAAAATCATAAAATCAGGACAATATCCTACTCTTTGAATCTAAATTAAGAGCACGAAGTGTGAAGAAGAGAAATTATTAAAAATCAAACGTTTAAACCTAAATTAAATGTTCAAAATTTAATTGTTCAAACAAATAAAAATTGTATTAAAAAATTACCAAATATGTTAAACAAGAAGTTCTATTCTTAGTATTCAAGAAATTTATTTCATTCATCTCGAATTATTAAAACTTTTCACCATTTACAGGGGGAATAAACTGTTTAAACAAATAATTATTCTTTAAACATTTGAAAATTATTTGAAAATAAAATAATCTCTTTTCATGATTATCAGAAAAAAAAAATTTTTAACAAATAAAAATTGGTTAAAAAATTACCAAATATGTTAAACAAGAAGTTCTACTCGTAGTATTCATGAAACTTATATCATTTATCCCGAAATATTAAAACTTTTCACCATTTTGCAGGGGGAACAGACTGTTCAAACAAATAATGATTGTTTAAATAATTGAAAATTATTTGAAAATAAAATAATCTTTTTTCATGATTTTGAGAAAAAAAATTATTATTATCGCACGATATAATTGAAAAACATCAAACATTTACATTGTATTCAGGTTGAACCATTTGGTTATTTAGGCGTTTAAACAATTTGAACTTTGAACGTTAAATGACTTTTCGAAAATTCGTAATGTCTCATGTGCAGTGAAGAGGAGCTTCAGTCTACGCCTATGGCTTACGGGAGCTTGACCCGTTTTTTGGAAGGGATCTCTTTCACGCTTAAATTGGACAATACTGAGAAAGGACGTTTTTTCAATACGAGTTTTCCAGTATTGAAACTCATTAATATCGTAATTATTCAGACGCTTTTAATTCAGACATTAATAATTTTTATTAACCGTTGAACTTTTGAGATGAAACCGCTGAATCGAGAAACCTCTTTTAAGCTAGAGTTCAGCTTACAATCTTTATCCAGAGCCGAGATAATTATTTTTTACATTTTCAGCTCTACTAATTAAAATAATGATTAAATTAAAGTAAAACAAATTGCCATTTGTTAAGTACATGTTACAGAATACTCATGAATTTTTTCAAATTTCTGGTACCAATTTTTGAACGTGTGGCGGACTTCAAAGTCGACGTATGAAAGTTGAGGGTCATTTCTCCTGTTTTTCACCCATTTTCTGTCACAGGAAAGGCAAACAAATTTTGACGAAAATTAAACTGACATCGTTTTACAAGCATAATTTTGAAGAATACTTCTGTCTTTGACTCAATATTCTGATTTTTTTCTCGCCGAATAATAAGGCTTCGAAGCCAGTTGTCAGGACTTTTGGACCCGACTTGAATCTCGAGGTATATGTACTCATGCTAAAGGACTTAAATGACACTTTAGCAGCGAAGTTGACCGTTGTAGAGCCCCTGTTTCACCGGGGTTTTAAAATAAAAAGGCATATCACAATATGTTTTGACCGCAGTGCTACGGGACTTAAATGGACCAGCCTTACAAGACACAAAACAGAGTGGCCGAAAAACTTCATTTTCAAAATTCCCTAACTTTTCCCTGAACAATTTTTCATTTTCCCTGGCCATTAATATTCAAAGACCAGCATTTTAATGTTTTTGAAAATTTCAAATTCATTTATTAATTTATTTCAATCAGAAGAGAAGATTTTCTACCATAAAGGATGAATTTTCAACCAAATTGTCGAATTTTCAAAAACAAAAAAGATTAAATTTCAAACAAAAACAGTTACAGTTCTAACTAAATAATTGCAGTTCTCAGAAGAGAGTTTAATTTTTAACGAAAAAACATGAATTTTCAATCCAAAAGGGCACATGTTCTGTCCAAATAAAGGAAAGTTCAACAAAACAGTTAAGTTTTGGACCAAAAAGAGTGGATTTTTAACAAAATTTTGGAATTTTCTACCTACAAAGATGAATTCTTAACTGAATCGTCGAATTTCTAAACAAACAAAAATTGAACATCAACCAAAAACAACTGCATTTTTAACCAAATAGTTGAATTTTCAAGCTAAAATTTTAAATGTTTTGAAAACTGATGAAATTTCATACAAATAGTTGAATTTTCATCAAAAACAAAATTTATTTTTAACCAAACAGTTGCATTTACAACTAAATAGTTGAACCTGAGAGCAAAAGAGACGAATTTTCGAGAAAATAGTCAAACTTCTGACTACATAGTTGAATTTTTAACCAAGAAAGATGGATTTTCAACCAAGCTTAGACCTTAGACGCGCGCTCCGGGTGCATCAGCAAGTTTTGCGTGCAATTATTTTATTTGGAAATGACGCTCTATAAAATACCATTAAATTATTTTTTACTTTAATCACTTTTATTTGTATTCGGTTTTGCACGAATGCCTTGTCACGATATAGATTAAATAATTGTTCAACTCTAAACATTTGCATGCAGCTTTGGAAGAACAATCCAAAATGACGGCGCGTATTTAACACCTATGTTCCCACCTGCTGCTGTATAAGATCTTTTGATTCTGAAGAATATGCCATCATATCCTGAATGTTAGTACAAATTTGTATATAAATACATAATAAATTATATATAACCAATTTTTTTTCAAATTCAGTAATAATAGTTTAGTAAATGAAAATGAAAAAAAGGTATAGAAACTGAGGAAATAGGTGATTAGAAATTCACTACATGCATCGTTAACTACCACCTATGACAGATTTATGTGTAAAAATCTTCGATTAACTTTAATTTATACTACAAATATTTCACGAAGATTGAAACACTTCACCAAGATTTGAAAAGCTTTCAAAGCATTTCTGAACTACAACTAAAATGATTTCACAAAGTTTTTAAAATTTTCAAAAGATTGCACAAAGATCCATATCGCTATCTAAGATGTTTACATATCAAAAACCGAAATTAAAAAGTGAAAGGGAGAGATATATTTTCGATAGATTGTTCGATCACAGTCAAAATTACGGAAAAATATATTGCAGGGGCAAAATTAGTCCACAGAATCTTGAAAAAGCTCATCATTCAATTGAAGAGCACAGTGAGCCTCAACGAAATTCAACCTAAACTTCTTACTCAACGCAAATTCTTTGCAGAATTTAATTTTTTGATGCTGCCTGAATATTTTAAGTGACAAATGAAAAAAATCGATCGAGCCCTTTTTTAAAAACTCAAATTTTGATTTTTCGAGATTCTACTCGTATATAGAGGTTTTTGCAGCCCTATTTGCGATACAAAAACCTCTATAGAAGACCCAGTTTGCGTTGAATACAAAAGTTTATGAGGACTTTTTTACTCAATATTTTATGTCTAAAAGCGTACATATGATTAAAAATGTTTATCACAAAAAAAACCATCTCGAAAAATCAAAATTTGAATATTCAAAAAAGGGCTCGATCAATTTGTTCCCTTCTTGGCTCAAAATATCTGGGCAATATCAGATCAATGAATCCTGCAGAGTTTTTGTTGAGTAAGAATTTTCAATAACCTTAGGGACCCAGTATAAGACCCAGTTTTTATTTGACATAAAAGTTTATAGGAACTTTTTTGCTACATATTTTATGTATTACAGCGTACAAATAATTAAAATTTTGTATCACAAAAAAATGTTAAAAAATAAAAACTTGAATTTTCAAAGAAAGGGCTCGATCGATTGTTTTCATTTTTCACTTGAAATATTCAGGCAACATCAGAGAATTGAATCCTACAAAGAAGTGGCGTTGAGTAAGAACTTCAAGATGAAGTTGATTGAGGCTCACCTTGGAGGTTATTAAAGTGATGCAAGCAATTAACAAAAAGAAAGAAGATTGAATTTAATGAAAAAGAAAGTTTTTATCATTATAAAATTTGTATTGATTTTCTTAATTCTTATTAAATATATAGTGCATATATTTTCTTATAAAAATAAAATTATTTTAAATGTTAAAATGGTTTAGATTTTAATAATATAGTTCAGACAGAAAAGTTGTACTTATTATTAAAAAGATTATAGCTGCATTTATGGTTATATGTAATGCTTTATAAATGGTACAATATAAAACCTCCTTACTAATACGTCTAACTTTTCCCACCTGTGTTATAATATATAAACCATAACTAATGAAACATTTTAGGAATTGTTACATTCTCATCAGAGAAGGTATTAGATTTGTGTAAAATTTGACATCCCCGTTTTCGCAGTTGTTCACGATTTAAGACCCTCTGAACCTGAGAAGTAGGTTTTTACGAATGTGTCTGTCTGTATGTCTGTCTGTGAGCACGATACTCTTTGAAAAAATTAAGTTGTTACATTGGCATTTAGTACACTTTTTTAGTGTCAGAAACTGAAGGTCAAGTTCGTTAACCAACTATTTTGGATGAAAATTCAAGAAGTTAGAGCTTTTTGAAAATTGTTGAGACCATTCTTTTCAAGATTTAAAAGTTATATGTACAGCTATTTATAGTATTCGGAAACTCGAACAATTTATCCTCATGACTTTTTTCGATAAAAAGAAAATTATCAGAGTGATAGCATTTTCAAAATCCAAAAAAACAAACGAAAATGAAAATTTTAAGACAAGCAACGCACGATATAAAAAAGCCATGAAAAGAAAAACGTCGTTTTTTGAAAGCCCTACAAGATTAAAATAACAAACTTTTGAATTTTTTCGAAAATTCAAATTTTGATCGCACAAAAGATAAGGAAAAATGAAAAATTCCATTTTTCGGTCAAACTATGCAAGATACAGAAAAAATAAATCAACAAAAATTGTGCTCCGAAAAAAATCTACAAATTCGTTATGAATCATTTTTTGATAGGATGCGTCGTTTTTTTCCATTCATAAAAAACAACATTAAAAATAAAAAAATTAAATTTTTGGACAAACGACACAAGGTATGAAAAAATGAATAGACAAAAGTTGCTCTTCCAAAAAAGAGTGAAAACTCATCCAAATTTGTCATCAATAATATTTCTGATAGGACGCGTAGTTTTTGTTTTGATCGTAAAAAATAACATTAAAAATAAGAAAATTAAATTTTTGAAAAACGACCCAAAAAGGATCTACAAATTTGTTATTAATAATTTTTAGATAGGACAAGTAGATTTTCTTTTAATCATAAAAAATAAGATTGAAAAATAAAAAAATTCAATTTTTGGAAGAATGACACAAGAAACGAAAAAAAAATGAAAAGACAAAAGTTGTTCAACCAAAAAATATCTACAAATTTGTTATAAATTCTCTTTATAAAAATATATTATGAATAAAAAAAATAACTTTTCGGAAAAAGGACACAAGCTACAGTCACATTTTATTTAACAAAATTTTTGCCTAAATTATATCTACAAAATTGCTAGGAACCACCTTACGCTAGGATGCGTATTTTTAATTTAAATCGTAAAAAATAACATTGAAAGTAAACAAATTAAATCCATGGAAAACGACACAACTTGTCGAGAATAAAATTTAATGCAAAATAAGAAACAAATATTAAAGTAATCATTAAAAATGAAGTTTATACTTTATTTTGTAATATCTAAATAAGCAGCCCCAGGCCGGGTTACTGAAATAAATGTAATATACATTTGATATAATAGAGTTGAACATAATGTAGAAAAGTTTACATTTGCGACAAAATCGAGTGCGAAGCACGAGATACGTGATGAGAACGGGCTCGTTAGAGCCCAAAGGAGCTTTAACAAAAGAGAATTCACAATCATAAAATTACAGTTGTGGATGCTTTGACCTTTAATTTCAAAAGGCCTGCGCACAAATGTGGGGGCAATACAAAGACCCAGCGCGTAGTGCGAGGTAAATACATTATTGACCGCGAAGCGCGAGAATCAACAGTCGCGCGCCCTAGGCGCGCTCAAACTTGCAACGATCATCGAGTACGCTCCTATTGTCCATTCCGAAGATCAAATTCTTCCGATGTTTACTATTTTATCATTTAGTTTTAATTCTGGTTTGTTTTAGAGTTTCTCAGAGTTTCTTTTCTCGAGAAATGGTTCACAATCAGTAATTGGTTCCTTTACCTTATTAGCACCTGCAAAACTTATCATTTCCATATGTTCAGTCATTATTCTGTCCGTTAATTGCTTCCAGCACTTTAAACAACTCTTCAATTGAACAATATTATGGTTCCTCACGATTTTGTGCACTAATTCTTCCCTGATAGAAGTAAAAAGATATAAATTATATCACTATCAAGGTCATTCCATACCTAGACTCTAAGGCTCGTTCTGGCGGAGGGTGGGTTTCCGGCGTAAAGTTTTTGTCGCGCGACAATCGTCTGTGTCTCACGTCGCACAGCGTGGCAAGTACAAAGACGCGACAACTCGAAAACCCGAACCCGCCCGAAATTTTAAATTCCCGAAATATTTTAATTTTGAAATGACCCAAAATTACAAATTATAGGAATTTCAAATTTCCCCCAAAAAATATATATCAATATAACTCTGAAATAATTTATAATATATGTTTATTACAGTATATTCGCACATAAAAATATCAAATATCAATTTAAAAATTTTTTTTTGGTAATTTGAAATTTCGGTAATTTAAAATTTCGAAAATTTGACATTTCGGGAATACTCTACTTTCGTTAACCGTCAATTTCGGAAGTTTTTTTCAAGAATTTTTAGATGATAAAAAAACAAGTGTTCTCAAACATTTTCAAAATATGCTCACTTTTTGAATTTTTATCCAAAATGGTATTTTCAAAAGGAAAATATGAATTTTCAACAAAAAAGTTACTTTTCAACTAAATAAAGTAGTTAAATTTTTAACAAAATTTATGAATTTTCAATAAAAATAGATGAATTCTCAACGAAAGATGTAACAGTTGATATTATTTCAACCAAAAAACACTTTAATTTGAAATCAATCACAGTTGCATTCAACCAAAAAAGATGAATTTTCAAGGAAATAGTTGAATCCTCAACTAAAAGAGATTAATTTTCTACCCATAAGTAACCCACAAACCTTTCTTAATAGAAGATAATATACAAAAAACACAAAGTAACTTCAAAGTAACTAAAATTAAAGTTCCGAATTACTGCAAAAATTGTAACTAAATTACATTACAAGTTACTTTTTAGAAAAGTAACGAAGTTACTACCCAACTCTAAAACGAAATATCTCAAAAAAATTAGTTCGCTAATAATTAATGTGAAATTTAGTTCGAAGTAAATTAGTGGCTCATTTCACTGATTCATCAGTGACATTACTGGAAGTATGCAGAGAGGATGACATACATAATTCATGTGCTTAATGTTTTCTTTCATCGCGTTTGTTTTCTATTATCTCGTTATCAAAATTTAAATAAATGAAATGAAACCATTGTTGGAATTCTTGACAACTTTTCATGGTTTTAGTCCACAGCGCGACGGCCCTGCTCAAATTTGTCGCATCCCCTCCATCTCGACGATTGTCTTGCGACAGAAATTTTACGCCGGAAACCTTTTTCACATTCTCATTCTAATGAGAAGGTATTAGTTTTATTGTAAAATTTGACATAGTCGGTTTTCATCAAATCTCCACGTTTTGAGACCTCCTGAGTCAGAAAAAACGATTTTTACGAAGGTGTCCGTCTGTCTGTATCGTGTAGGCACGATAACTTTCGAAAGATTGATCAGATTGAATTGTGCTTTGGTACACTTTTGTATGGCCTAAAAAGAAAGAACGAGTTCGTTAACCAGCTATTTTGGATGAAAATTCAAAAAGTGAGCACATTTTGAAAATTTTTGAGACCACTTTTTTTGAAGATTTGAAAATTCTATGTACGGTTATTAGTAGTACGCAAAATTACGAACAAAATATCCTTATGACTTTTCGTGATGAAAAAAAAATTACTGGAGTTATAGCATTTTCAAAATTCAAAAAATCAAAGGCAAATTTTAAGCCGAACAACGCACGATATGAAAAAAGTCAAGAGGAGGAAAACGTTAATTTTTGAAAGCCCTAAAACATTATCATAACAACTTTTTGAATTTTTTGAAAAATCAAAAATTCAATTTTTGATCGCACAACAAAATAATTGAGAAACAAAAATTCCATTTTGCTGTCAAACTATGCAAGATACGAGAAAAGATTCAACCAAAATTGTGCACCTAAAAAAGATCTACAAATTTGTTATTATTCAGTTTTTTATATGACGCGTAGTTTTTGTTTTATTCGTAAAAAACAGCATTGAAAATATAAAAATCAAATTTGTTGTGAATCATGTTTCGACAGGATGCGTAGTTTTTGTTTTATTCGTGAAAATAACATTGACAGTAAAAAAAATCAAATTTTAGAAAAAACAATGCAAGGTACGAAAACAGATAAATGAACAAAAATTGTGCATTCAAAAAAGATTTACAAACTTGAAATCAATTTTTGTTGTAAGAATATATTCAAAATCAAAAAAATTAACTTTTTTTGAAAAACGGCACAAGCTAAAATAAAATTTTAACTAATAAAAGTTGTCGCCTAAATTATATCATTATTTTTTATTTGAAATCAAATACAAATTTAGTAATTTGTATATGAAGAACATATAACACGAAGCACAAAGTGCGCGATCAGTGTATTTCGGAGCGCGAAGCGCGACGACCAAATCGCGCGCCGTAAGTGCGCTCAAACTTTTTTGTTTCTATCATACGGTACACAGAACCGAGCGTGGAACGCAAGGTTCAAATGATTTTCAAATCAAATATCGAGCGCGAAGCCCGAGTGTCTGGATGAGAATGTGTTCCTTAAGGTCGATAGAACCTTGAGTAAATAAAGTTCCTTTTCAATCTAAAATAAAAACAAATTTAACAATCACTTAATATGTAGTGGTTTTGATAATTTTATAATATTTGCAAACAAACTATTTCTTTTCATCAAAGTCGAACA
This sequence comes from Andricus curvator, assembly GCA_932195095.1. Classification (NCBI taxonomy): domain Eukaryota; kingdom Metazoa; phylum Arthropoda; class Insecta; order Hymenoptera; family Cynipidae; genus Andricus; species Andricus curvator. Next base: position 246,901 of record CAKNYM010052100.1, read on the forward strand.
CGAAGTTCAAAAATCTAGAGGAACCGAGCGTAAAGCGCGATGTAAATACACCCGAGTGCGTAGCGCGAGATCCAACAGTCGCGCGCCCTAGGCGCGCTCAAACTTGCGAGCGAAGCGAGCCGCGCGCGTAGCGCGCGATGAGAATGTACCCGCAAGGCGGGCAGATTTTTTCCGTCGGAACGAGTCTAACTGTGATTCCTTGCGACAGAATTAGTCCAGGTGGTGGGGATGCGACAAAGTTGAGCAGGGCCGTCGCGCTGTGGACTAGAGCCATGAGAAGTTGTAAAAAACTACAAAAATGGTTCCATCTCAACACAATTTTTTGTTATGGGTTCTTTAGGGTCAATGATTTCATATCCGTTCTTGAAATTGTCAAAAAGAAAATGTCAGATCGTATACGCTATACTCTCTAAATCTTAATTAGTGAAACTTCACTAATTGATAGTGAAATTTCACTAATTCAATTAGAGAGAAGTCGGTCACTAACGATTAGTAGAAAACTACTAATTTGATTAGTGGAAATTGTCCACTTATGAAATTAGTGAAATTCCACTAAGCAATTAGTAATGCGTGCCATTGCTGTGTGTACTAATTGATGAGTGGAAAGTCACTAATTATACAGTGAAAATGCACTAATTGTTCAGTGAAAAAATGAATACCTTCAAATAAATATAAATTGAAAGGAGATCATAAAAAATGGTAGAATACAAAAAATATCCACTGTCATAAATTCATGTAAGTTTTATTGACAATAAAACGGAAAATTTAAAACGAAAAAGTACATAGATATTCAATGATGTTGTGGTTTTGGCCAGGTGATAGTAATTAAATAAATTGATCTTGAATTACTTTTTGTCTACTGGCCATAGTTAAATAGAACAATAATATGATAATTTCAGGGTGGCCGCTGGACCGGGAATTTTATGACACCGGGAAAAACTGGTAAATGACAGTGAATTTATTTTTTGACCAGGAATTTTACAAATTATGATATCATTCAGTTTAGAATGCGTAATTCCAAAATCTTCCACTTTAAAAATTTTCCATTTTAGATTTTAATTTTTAAGCGTACATTTTAATTTAAAGAATTCGTACTGTACTTTGAAGATTAAAAAGTGAGTGATAATTGATTTTATAAGACGATTGGAAATCGGTTCTCAATTTCCGAATTTCCAGATTTTTGCTTTAAAAATTAAACTGTTTCAATTGGAAAGTCTTATTAGTTAAACAAATGTAAACACCCTATTGAAACTTTATATACTGTCTAGTTTCAATTTCAAAATATCTTCAAAATGATATATTCATAATTGAAAGCTTTTATTAAATTTTAAATATTGTTTCAGTCTAAAATATTCCATTTTTAAACAATTCAATTTCGAATTTTTCAATTAAGATAAAGAACAATTACTTTATATTTAGAAATATCTGACTGTTCATTTAAAATCAGTAATTATAAATCAGGTATTCAAAACCAAACAAAAAAACTAAACTTTGAACGTTACGTATAAATAATAATTGAACACCTATTATTCTTAGAAAAAATTCGAGTAAGTTGAAGCGATATTCAGAAGTTTTGAAAAATTCAGAATTAATTGATAATTTGAAATTATTTAGAATAATTTAGACGAAGTGTCTACGTGTACCGAAAAAATCCGGCTATTCGTACCGACATTTGGGTGCAAATAGCTGACAGACTAATTTAAAACAAAATATAGATTTTTGCAGAGTTCAAACGAAAAATTTAGAAGCTTTTTAAGAATTGTGAAAGGCTTCAAAGGAATAAAAATCATTTCCTTAAGATTTCTAGGAAAATTGAAAATGATTTTTTATTTTTAAAAATTAATTTTAGGAAAATATTGAGAGATTTACGAAATTTCTAAAAATTAATGTGAAAGCATTTTAAGAATTTTTAAACTATTTAAAATAAAAGCACTAGCTTAAAATTGTTAAAAATGATATAATTCTCAAAAAATTTTAATTCATTGATTGATTCTTCAAATTAGAGCATTAAAAATGATAACGTGGATTTATATTTTTGGAACTGAATCTAAATCTTTGAACTCGACAATTTATAAAAGTTTCAAATTTTTAATTTGGCGGTTTAACTGCATTCAATTTGAAATTGTTCACTTGAAAAGTGTTACTAGCTTCCATTTTATACGTGTAAATTCTTGAGCATTTGAATGCGAAATTTTGTAATTGAAAAACTTTTAAACTTCAATTTTAAAAGTTTAAAATTCAAGAGTTCCACTTTGAGTACTTCGAAATTTGCAGCTCAGTTTTTATTACTTCAAATGGAAAATTTTTATTCTTAGAGTTCAAATTTTTTAATTTCATTGACCGTGAAAAATTTTTGTGACCCGGGAAAAATCTTGACAATGACCGGGAATTTTTTCTTTGATTAAAACGGCCACTTTGTAATTTATCATTTTCATATTGCCTATATGATCGAGTTTTTAAGTTTTTTTTAAAAAGCTCGTAATCCTGACAACACATCAACTCTCTCTTTTATTTCTTTTGCACTTCCTAAATAAAATTTGGAACATTTGATGATTCTGGTCGTAGGCGAAGAAGATCTGGGCTTGGAATGGTACTCTTTAGTCGATTAACGTTGTCGATTACTTGCCTATTGACACCAAAATTAGTTTCTGCGATCTGCAAATGAATAACCTTTTTCATATTGCTAGACGAAGTACCCTTATTTGACTACGATTTTGTATTGCTTTTTCCCGTAGAAAAATTTGGATTGAGCAATATTTCTGCCAACATAGCAAAAGCTCTCAGGTGAGTTAGTATAAAAATATGATTGCGGAAAACAGCAGAGAACATTAAAGTTACATTTTCATTTTGAAAACTGAATTTTCAGCAAATAAATTACATTTTCAACCAAAGAACTGCATTTTTTCAACTGAAGTGATGTATCATCAACAACAAAAAAATCAATTTTCAACTAAATACTGGATTTATCAACCTAAATGATGAATTTTTTACAAAACAAAACAATTCCTACAAAATAGTGTAATTTTTAACCAAAAAAATTAATATTTGACCAAAAATAGAATAGGTGAATTTTCAGTATAAATTTTTGACTGAAAAGAGAAAAGTTCAATTTACAGTTGAAACAATTAATTTCATAATAAAAAAACTTGTTTTCAACTAAAGAAATTAATTTTCAACTAAAATGATAAAGCATAATTCATTTTCAACAAAATAGCTCAATTTTTAACAAACGTAATGAGTTTTCAACCAAAAATAGAATACTTAAATTTTCAGTATGAAAATAAATTTTTAACGAAATAGAATCAATTTTTAACCAAAGAAATGAATATTTAACCAAAAATAGAATAGCTGAATTTTCAGTATACATTTCTGACCGAGAAGAGAATAGTTCAATTTACAGTTGAAACAATTAATTTTGTAATGAAAAAAACTCATTCTCAACCAAAGAAATGAATTTTCAACTAAAATGATGAAGCTTTAGTCATTTTCAACAAAATAGCTCAATTTTTAACAAACGAAATGAGTTTTCAACCAAAAATAGAATACTTAAATTTTCAGTATAAAAATAAATTTTTAACGAAATAGAATAAATTTTAAACGAAACATATCTATTTTTAATCAAGAAAATTAAATTTTTTATTAAAAAAGATGAATTTTCGACCAAATGTGAAGTTATTTCAAAACTAAAAATAGTTTATAAAGTTTCAATTGAACGTTTACATTTGTTGAACTACTAGGGCTTTCGAATTGAAACATTTAAATTATTATCGTTAAAATCTGTAAACTATTTAATTTTGAAATTTTTATTTTCCACTTTTAATACCTTGAGGAAAGTTGAATTTAAAAAGTCATAAATTAATTTATGTTTACACTTGATGAACTAAAAACTTTTTTCATCAGAAATGTTCAATTTCAAACGCTTTTAATTGTTTACTCTTCAAAACTTTTTCAAAAATTTGTTAAATTTTCTGTCAAAAAATGAATGGTCATTTCTCGGTGTTTCCCGGTCTCAAAAAACTACCAATTTTTTCGCGAATGTTAAAATCGACATTCAGTGTCAACCCTGATAAAAAGCGTTCCCGGTAACAGTCGATATTAAAGAACAAAAATATATACTAAAAATATATACTTATTGCATTCTACCTAAAATATATTGTTCTACACTCAAGTTTTGTCATTAATAATGTTTTTATACTTATCCAAATTCTTGACGAATCTTCATCTAAATAAGGCATCTGTGTCTTGACACAAATCATTCGCCAACTCTTGTGCGGTGAGCTTTTCAGCCTCATCAAAGCATTTGGACATTGTCGCTGGAAAACGACAATGATCCACCTAATAATAACTAAAATAAAAAACATTGTTAATATAACACATCCTGTGTATTCCTAATGTTTTCTTGTTTCATTGGAATCATTGGAATCATTGGAATTAAAAGTTTTGTTTTGATAAACCCAACCTCAAAGTTAAATTATAAATTAAAATTATTTTAATAATTATAATGTGATATTATAATATCATACAATTTAATCATTAGATTAATATATGTTTGATCATTGTACTTACACAATACCAGCAATATAAATCGTTTCATTAACAAAATTATGAACTATACAATTTAACACTTTTTGTGACTTCACGATAACACAATGCGAACCTCAAATAGCGTGGCATCAAGTGGCGCGGAATGTCTTATGAGGAAATAACTTCTGATTGGTCGAAATCGTTGCAGTTCACTAATTCGTTAGTGATGGCGCTAGGTTACTAATGAATTAGTAAAGCGAAGCTACTAAATAATAGTGAACCATGTTTACTAATTGAGATTAGTAAAACTTTTACTAATTTAGTAGTTAAATATTTACTATTTTAAAAGTAAAACATCAAAATATTACTATTCGGTTAGTGAACCATGCATTTACTAATTCAACTAGTGACATTTTCACTAATTCATATTTAGAGAGTACGAGTATACGGGGACGAAAAAGCTAATAAAAATGTTTGATTACAATTAAATCTTGTAAATATTATAGGTTTCTAGAGTCATTGATTTTAAATCCTTTTATTTGAATTTTACAAAAAAGGCGAATATATTAATAAACAATAGCTCAGAATTGTTCAAAATATTGCAACAAACAAATTGAGCTATTGTTCATTAATATATTGGATGATAATTACAATTGTTAACCAAGATTGAGGAGAAAACATTATGCATGTTAAATAAGTATCATTAGACAGTCAATTTTAAATAGAATCCAAATTTTTTCTAAGAAATGTATTGCAGCCTGTTCCCAAAATCATTAAGATTCATTTTGGTTCAATTTTTCCTGCTTCTTGAAACTAGTGTAAATTAAAATGCTTCTTGAAGTTAGTGTAAAATTTAGCTCGAAGTAAATTTGTGGGTTATTTCATTGAGTTATCCGTGATATTACTGGTAGTTTTAGTGACTTTTCACTGACTTTCATCGGATTTTCACTTGTATACCATTAAGCCATTTCCCTTTCAGGGTAGGCGTGACACTACCCGATTCGGGTAGTGTTTCTAGGTGGATAGTTTTCTTGTAGTTATAAATAACTACAAGTTTGGGCTCACCACACCCATAACATGCCAACAGCACACAGTATTCTCGAATGGTCACCCATCCAAGTACTAACCACGCCCAGCGCTGCTTAACTTCAGTGATCTGACGAGAACTGGTTTTTTCAGCGTGAGTAAAATGAGCAAAATTAATACTGATTAATATTATAAATCAATAACTAATTAATTAAACTTATTAATAATAAATAAAATAATTATATATAATTGATAATATAATAATAATAAATATATAATTCTGAAATGTAAACTTAAAATTAATTTTAGAGAGAAGCTCATCAGGCATTGTATTAAAGATTTTTTTTTTAGCTTATGTTAAATCATGTTTTACCTCTTAATACTCTTTACATTTCAATAAATGAGCTCTGATTTATTCAAAATGTGTCAACTGTTTTTTTAATACTTAGAATTGATTTGACTCTCTTCTGTTTTTCTGGGTCCGACATGGGGTCCTACAGACTTCAGGTCGATTTGGATTGGGTTTCAAATCTGACTCGAAAATTTGCTTTAAATTTTTAAGAAATTACATGAAAGTTACGTTATTTGTAGTAACCCAGTGGGCGCAAAATTTGATCACGTCTTAACGACATCGGAACATCTTTACGACGACTTTGCGGCATCCTATGTCGATGTCGTTAAGATGACTTTACGATATCGTAAAGTCGTCGTCCGATCTGACGATGTCTTTTCAACATTGTGAAGACATGTTAATGACATGGACATAGGATGTCTTGAAGTCGTCGTGAAGATCTCGTAACGATGTCGTAAAGACGTCGTAAATGTTGTGCCCACTGGGTAAGTTGCCATGATAAACTGGGATGACATAATTTTGCCGAAAAATAAAAATCCGGAATATGAAAGTATACTTAAGAAATAATTTCCTCAATTGAAGAAAAAAAGAAAATGTTTATAACCTAGCTTAAAAACTTCCGAAAGTGACGGTTAACGAAAGTGGAGTATTCCCGAAAATTGAAATTTTCAAAATTCTAAATTCCCGAAATTTCAAATTACCAAAAAAATTTTTTTAAAATTAATATTTGATATTTTTATTTGCGAATATACTGTAATAAACATATATTATAAATTAGTCGCTCGAGAGTTTTTGAAGGAGCAGGTCGTTTTCTCCTAAAATAAAAAAAAAAAAAAAGAAACCAAATATAAAATTCTAATGTTTGATTATTTTCCCGAATGCATCTCGGAATACAGACAAATTCATAATGATTTCTAACCGTGTGCTCAAGTGCCACCTGAAAATTGGAAATAGAATGCAAAATATTCAAGACTATTTTTCGGATGAGTACTTTATACTATTTTATATTAATCTTGCGATCAAATGTGATTTCTCAAGCTAAAAACTTCAAATAACGCTGAAACTTTCTTCTTAATAAATATTTAGACCCAGCACGCGCCTCATATGATGATTAAGCGGGGGGGGCCTGATATGTTTATATATTTTTCACTAAAACCTATTTTTTTCAATTGAATTATTTTAATTATTTTAACTCCAATATTTCAAGCAGGAAAAGCTTGATATATGCATAATTCTTTATCAAATTTCAACAAATTTGTTCAGGAAAACAGAGTTGCTTCATAGAATTTCAGAATTTGTTTTCTCTTTCAGGTATTTAAAGATATTCATTTATAGTGATTTGAATTTATTTTGGTGTATTCGAGGGAATTCTCAATTGATTTTAATAGTCTGAAAGGAATTTCAAAATTTTTATTCTTTTAAAAATCCTGGCATATTAGGGCTTTTTGACAGCTTACAGGGACCAATTTAATTTTTCTCTAATGGGATGAATTTAATGGAAAATCTGGCTTTTTATTTCAATTGAATTCAATGATTTAAAAGAATTTCAAGATATTTGTAAGGGATTTTGGGGCGTTTTAAATCTGAAATTTCAGGAAATATAGAATTCCACGAAATTTTCGCGAAGATACTTTGAGGTGTTTGAAAACTCGAAAATTAAACTGATGACGTCTCCCTTCACGCGTTATTTTCAAAGATTCCTAAATGCATTTTTAAACTCTCCCAAAAAAATTATAATAATATTTGGATGTTGGTGGTGAAATTGGCTTTAGGGTCACAAAAAATAGAAATCAATTTATCATTGAGTCAGACGTTTCGGCCTCGATTATGGGCCCTCATCAGTTATTTATTTCTGAAATATGGTACAAAAAATGTTTGTTGATTCGTGGAAGGATATAATTTTATAATAAAAAAAAAATTGTTATAGCAAAAATTAATTTTTTGGAGATGTACATGAAGATAATCGAGGCCGAAACGTCTGACTCAATGGTAAATTGATTTCTATTTTTTGTGACCCTAAAGCCAATTTCACCACCAACATCCAAATATTATTTTTACTGAGGGTCGATACAACTCCTTTCTTAAAAATTATAATATTGCAGTTCAGTTATTATAACTATTTTAATATTTCAGGCAGGAGAAAATTAATATCTATCTATATATAACTCTTTTTCAAATTAAAAAAAAAGAGTTATTGGTTCCTCGTTTAGAGGTAGGCCAGTATTCGGCAGATGAGCACATATTAACTCCTATCTAATACAACGCTGCTGAAGGCTGGTAACCTTCTCAGCATAAATCACCAACCAATTGAGACTCACGGTTTCCTTTCTCTGTCCTCACCCCCCCCCCCCCCTCCACACCAGTAACAGAAGTTTTGGTGGGACTGACGTTACGACTAGACTCTCCACCTTACGACGAATAATCACTTAACTTGGACATGATTTCGGCTCGCAAAACAAATCTCGCGCATAAAGGTGATAGTTGGGTGATGAATGGAGACTGGGTGTTTGGAATGCTAGAGGAGTGAATGATCTTAAAGTAAGAGAACTACAAGAAACTATGCATGCTAGGAAACTAGATATTTTATGTGTACCTGAGAAGAAGAAAAAGGGTTGCGAAAGTAGAAACATAGAAAATGGGGTGTTGAAAGGCGGTTTTGAAATATGGTCAGGAGTAGGTAGTGAATCAAATCGTAGTCAAGGGGTCGGTTTAATTATGAATGAAAAAGCAAGACAGCATCTCAAAGATCATGGTTTTGTATCTCCCAGATTGTTGTGGGCTAGAATGAAGGTAGGAATCAGAAGATTATTTATCATAGCGTGCTACGCCCCAGTTGACAGTGAGCCGCGAGAAATCAAAGACGCTTTCTGGGATACTTTAAATGACACAATAAGTACTTGCGATCAAGGTGAAAGAATAATTCTGCTAGGAGATATGAACGGATGGGTCGGTGTACAACGAAAGGATACAGATACAGAAAGGGTGCTAGGTAATTTTGGGGAACCAACAAGAAAAAATTATAACGGGGAAAAATTAGTTAGCTTATGCTTATAAAAGGGCCTATTTATTACCAATACTTGGTTTCGACATAAAATGAACAACACGTACACCTGGTGTAAAGGAAATAACCGCAGTGTAATTGACTTCGTTATTGCGGATGAAAGACTAAGAGAACTAAGTTAAAAATACAAGAGTCATGAGGGGTTCCGAATGCAATACTGATCATTACCTTTTAGTCTCTAAAATAAACTTAGGGCGGGGATGGAGAATAAAGAGAACAAAAAAACGAAACAAACTCGAATAAAGATTGAAAATTTACAGAAACTAGAAGTGCAAATAGAGTTTCAATATAAGTTAAGCGAACGGATAGATAGGGCAACTTGGGAAGCGCTTATAAGCAATAAAGATATAGAGGGCGCGTGGACTTTGTTACGGGATATCATTGTTAAAACTGCAATTGAAGTGTGTGGTACGGCAGTGGTAGGAAGAAAGTCTGGTGATGCGTGGTGGAATGATGAAATTCAAGCAGCCCAGCAAGAAAAGAAAAAAGCGCACAAGAGGACATTAAACATGACAGGTCTTAGCAATGAGGAGAGAAATAGACTCGAAAATGATTACAAAGACAAAAAGAGGAAAGTTAAACGACTAGTCAAGGAGAGCAAAGAAAAGATCAGAACAGAAGAAGAGAACAAAATACAAAACTACTTTGAAGGAATTATAAAACTATCATATAAACAGTTGAAGGAAAGTAAAAGTACAGAGTTTTCCGGCATGAGAAACAGCAAAGGTGAAATGCTATATGATGTAGACGAGATAGTAGACGCTTTAAAAGACTCTTTTAAAGAACTATTAGGAGGTGAAGATATAGGACAACAAAACTGCGACATAGAACATAATGCATTAGAAAACCCAATTGAAAAAGTCTGTGTCACTGAGGTCAGAAACATAATTAAGAACTTGAAAAACGGTCAGGCTGCTGGTGTAGACAATATTAGCGCTGAAATGCTTCAATACGGTGGCGAGTACATACCTCGCAGGTTGTGCGAATTGATAAATTTATGTATCGAGACGGGCGAAGTCCCAGACCATTGGCGAAAAGCGATTATCGTACCAATATACAAAGGAAAGGGAGATAAAAGCAACTGCAGTAATTACAGAGGTATCAGCCTACTAAGTAGCGTAAGTAAAATATACTCAAAAATGCTTATTCGTAGGGTAATGGAAATCACAGAAGAAAAGATATGGGAAGTCCAAAGTGAATTTATGCCAGGAAGATCATGTAAAGATCAGATATTTAGCCTAAGACAGATCACAGAAAAAAGCTTGAGAGTAGGAAAGAAAGTTTTCTGTGCATTTATTGACCTAGAAAAAGCATTTAACAAAGTAAATAGAAATAAACTTTGGGAAGTCCTTAAAGAGTACGGAGTAAATGGAGGGCTCCTACAAGCAATAAAAACAATATATACAGGTAGTAAAGCGAGTTTAAGGGTAAATGGGAAACTGAGTGACTGGTTCGATATTATGCAAGGCGTGAAACAAGGATGCGTTATGTCCTCGTGGCTATTTATCATATTCATGGATAAGTGTCTGAGAACTGCCCTCTTCGGTGAAGAAGGTGCAGATCTCGAAACAGTCAAGGTACGTGGGTTAGCTTTCGCAGATGACAAGATTGTTATGGCAGAATCAATCGAGGACTTGCAAAGAATGTTGAATAAACTTAATACAAGCATGAAGAACATGGACCTCAAAATTAACGAAAATAAAACAAAAATCATAGTGTTTGAGGGAAAAAGTGAGAAAACAATATGCAACATTGTCTTAAATGATGGGAGATTAGAACAAGTTGACAAGTACGTATATCTAGGTAGTCTATTCACTAGCGACGGAAAAATAGATGGGGAGTTAGATAGGCGCATAAATAAGGGTAAGCAGGTTATCGGTAGAGCAGGGCCCATCCTAACAAATAAAAACATATCAAAAAAAGCTAAAATGGCCATACACAATTCTATATCCGTACCGACTGTACTATACAGTAGCGAGACATAGACCTGTCAAGAAAAGGACAGGAGTAAAATTACCGCGATTGGCATGAAACCTCTGCGCACAATATGCGGGAAAACACTGATGGACAATGTCTGAAACGAGATTACCCTCAAAGAATGTGGTACAGGAGAGACACTAGTTGACATATGGGAAAAAATCAGTTAAGATGGTTCGGACATCTTGAAAGAATGAAAGATGAACGAATGACCAAACAAGTGTATAAAGGTAAAGTAAATGGCAGAATGCCCAGAGGTAGACCGCCGAAAGAATGGTTAGAATCTGTAAATGAGACATTAAGGGCATGCTCTACGGTAACCACGTGACCAAACCAGCCCTCGGTTATGAAAATTTTTTTTGGTGTTCTCCATGTCCAAACGCAATGATATATCGCTCTCAAAATTTGGAATATAGGAAATGAGACAATAAATTGCGTTTGTATATTAAGTTTGAGTAATCATTTTGAAAAAAATTATCCATGTAAAAAATAAATGTGTCAAATTATTTTCATTTTTTTGGTGCTCACTACGTCCACACGGATTGAGATATCGTGTTTATAATTTGAACGATTAAATAAAAGGCACTAAAGAACGTTTGTATACATCAATATATTTATAATTTCAAAGAAATTTCATTGATAAATTGATAAAATAGGATATTACCACTCGAGTCGAGCACTTTGCAGGTAATGTTCGGTTTGATGCATTTCAGATTTTTTGATTCACGTATGTTGATAAATGACACAAATTTTGGACTGAATCATCTAAAAATTCAAAAAAATCAATATAAACAATAACATTTGCACATTCGTTGCAAATCAGAAAGTAAGTATCTGCACACACGTAACCTGTCATTATTTGTGGAGCATTTTTAGCAATTTCTAGCGGAGAAAAAAAGAAACTTTCAACGTCGGTAAGGTAGAGATCACATGACCAAGCTCGGTTATGAAATTTTACACATTATTTTTTACATTGATAATTTTTTTCAAAATTATTACTGAAACTAAATATACGAACGCAATTTATTGTCTCATTTCCTATATTCCAAATTTTGAGAGCGATATATCATTGTGTTTGGACAAGGTGAACCCAAAAAAAATGTCATAACCAAGGACTGGTTTGGTCACGTGATCACCGAAGAGCATGCCCTTAATCCGAAGAGACATAAGAAGCCATAGAAACACAAGAGCTTGCATGAAAAAATACATGGACGTGAAGGAAGCTAGAGTAGTAGGCCAGGACAGAAAAGTCTGGCGACAAATAGTTTGTAAACAGAGTGACAATAGAATGAATGACGCCTGAAACAAAGACCTTGGATACTAATGGGCCCAAGTGGGGAACCATACATAACAATTTTGTGAGGCCCTTCACTTGGGGTGATCGCTAGAGAGATTGATCAGCAACCTGGGTCGGATCAGTGTTGCGGAATAAACGTGTCATTTAAATAAATAACACGAGAATTCCAGATCAATCTAAAATATCTATACCTAACACTTATATACCTATCTACCTCATACCTATATACCTACCTACTTTATGCCTATATACCCATATGCACACTACTATTTTCCAACCGAGCAAGTCACGCCTACCCCGAAAGGGAAATGGCTTAATGGTATAATAATAATAATAATGTCAGAGTTATATTGATACATATTTTTTGCGGCTCTTAAGTGGACACCCGAACAAGAAAATTAAAGTATTTACGTGTCCGAGTCTTATCCGGCTCTGTGCGGAATTCGGTCGGAAAAATAAATTGGGCGATGGATGCATCCCTGCTTAAAATAACGGATAGGATCCGATAGAGTCAGATACAAAACCGGATAAAGGTGCGGATAGCCCACGTCGGATTTTATTCCGTCTCTATCTGGATCTCTTTCGGTTCGTAAAATCTTAAACGCAAAACTAGCGACTCTATCTGGATTTTAATCCGGATGACATATGGAAAATAGCATTTTATCTGGCCCTATCCGGAACTTTGTCGGAACTTAAGTTAGAAGACTCTTTTCATCTAAGTCCAACCACCATTTTCTATCTGGATCTATCCGGCTTTGAAGCGAACATCGGAAACAGAAAACTGAATTATTTGCCCGACGGAATCCTATGCGGCCTTATCTGGAACTATGTCGGAACTTACATTAGAAAACTGTTTTCGTTTAAGTCTAAAAACGGTTTTCTATCTGGATCTATCCGGCCTTAAAGCGAACATTGGAAATAGAAAATTGAATTATTTGCCCGACGGAATCTTATGCGGCCCTATCAGGAACTATGTCGGAACTTACATTTCAACTATGTCGGAACTTACAATTGTTTACTATTTTTAATTTAATGTTGAAATATGAATTTTCTATCACGATGTCGATTGGAGGGCCCCTTTGACGTCAAAGGGGTCAGATTTTCCACCAATCACAGCTTATGTGTCAGTATGTATACCATTAAACCATTTCCCTTTCAGGGTAGGCGTGACACTACCCGATTCGGGTAGTGTTTCTAGGTTTTTCTTGTAGTTATAAATAACTACAAGTGTGGGCTCACCACACCCACAGTGTGATTCAGTGATTCAGTCAGTGATTCTCAAATATCTTGTTCTGTGCCGATGTTTTGTTTTGGTTCTCTGCACGTCGAAAATATAAGTCGCAAAATATTGTTTAAAAAATGTCAAAGGAAGGTTTCGTAAAAGCCATAGCGGAAATCTACCGAAAATAGATATACTTATGGTATCGGAGTATTTTAAGACTAATTGTGACTTCGTAAGTGCAGAAAACTGAGGAATGAAAATGAAACGGTTAGGTGATGATTATGAAAACCTCTGAGTCACGTGACACCCACGTGATACCAACTTGAAAAAGTGTTTTCCCGCCTTCAATTTTTTATATTTTTTTTTCTGTTGAACGACTCTACAGAAAAAATTTTTAGAACGCACCTTGAGTTTAGATTAAAATTATGTATTAGAAAATTATTTTATCTAAAATTGCGAAACAACCCTATTCAAATTTATGCGAATTAAGTACTCATATTTATCAATAAAACAATATAATTTAAATACCTGGGATCTGAAGCTTATGGTTATATGTCATTAAATTGCCTGTGAGCACTTTTTTGGTATGTTAAAGCGAAATAAGACCCACAAGAAAGTAAGGTTAGAAACCCGTTTTTCTACAGCACGACGCACGTTAACCACGCAAATAAAAAAGACGGATTTTGAGTTTCGCGTGGAACCAAGATGGCAGCTTGCATATTCCCAGCCTTAATAAGGGCAAGCGCAGTAGCGCTACATTACCGCCATCAGTTCGCGAGTTCGCGCCATTTTCGACTACACCTTTTTTTTTGTGGATTACAAAAGAAGATAATAAGCGCTATTAAAATGAAAGTAAAACGACGAATATCTCAATTAAGATAAAAGTTATAGAGATTAAAACAAAACATTAGGGGTTTATGAAAAACAAAACACAAAATTCAAATATGACAATATGTTTTTTTTTGTAAGATATAGTTTATACGTGTTTTAAATAAAGGGTTGCAGTACAAAGCTAGATAACCGACATTTTTGGCAAAAATGAGCTTTTTGAATTAAAAATGATTAAAAATCAAGTACATGTTGTTAAAGGATTTGTTCGAAATCTCATTTTTATTGTAGTAATAAAAAGATTGGTAATTCGTAACCAGATACCTGACTCTCTGTACACATGTCTGCTGTCTTCTTTTTTTTTTACATGCCTAACCTCTTATCTTTTTTAAAACTTTTTTTGTGACCATATTCCTCTTCCTAAAAGTTTTTAAATACTGTAAAGTAATAATATACTTTTTTTTCAAAGAAAAAACTCTTAAATAAAGCTATTTTCCACGTTTTTCGCACCAAAATACCGTAATCAAATTCCAACATAAAATGTCAATTCTTCATTTTCTACCAAAAGCCACTTTTATAACTTTTACAACAGTTACAGTGCGATACCTCCATATTAAATCTTTATTTTCCCGGAACAGAATAAGTTTTTTCTATGAAAACTTTTTTATTCTTATTCAGCCTCCCCATATTTCGAGAGCAAGTTTGGCTGAGGTTTCGTCGACAAAATCCAAGCGATACATTAGCGTAATTAGCTGGAGCGTGCGATTTAGATTTAGGTTGTTTAGGTAGGCTTCGAAACCCCAGCGGGTGCGATTTTTCATAGCGTTGCGCGTGTGATTATGTTTGTAAGTGACCGTGCGTGCAGTTGCGTAATTTCAAAAATAAATTAAGTGCAGTTATTATATATAAACAGTTTTTTTGCAAATTTATTTATCTGTTTCGAGCTGCTGTAATGGATAGGGCAATATAGGCCGCGTAAATATTCCGCATAGAACCGGATGAAAAACCAGATAATAAAAATTTATTACACCGTATAAGAATCCGGATAGAGCCCGAAAAAATGCCGCATAGGGCAATATGTACAGCGGAAATATTCCGCATAGGCTGGACAACGAAAATATTTCGTATAAAACCAAATAAAAAACCAGATAGAAAAAATTGTATACACCGACCAAGTTCCGCATAAAGCCAGATTTAAAACCAGGCACAAATACCGTATAAGTATCCGGATAGAATCAGATGAAAAACGTATAGGGTTTTACTGGACACCGAAAATATTTCGCATATAACCGGATGAAAAACCAAATAGAAAAAATTGTATACACCGACTAAGTTCCATATAGAACCGTATTAAAAGTCCGACACAAAAACCGTATAAGTATCCG
>CAKNYM010052100.1:262582-300945 GCA_932195095.1 Andricus curvator
AAAAAACCAGATAGAAAAAGTTGTATACACCGACCAAGTTCCGCATAGAACCAGATTTAAAACCAGACACAAATACCGTATAAAAATCCGGATATATAAGAAGAAATTCCGAATCCTATCCGTCTCTATCGGAACCTACCTGTCATTTTAAGAAGGTATAGAACGCCCATGGTGGACGTTCTATAAAATTGATTAACAGATTATTTTAATTATATGAGTAAGTGCTTCAATCCCATCCAAATCCTAAAGTTTTTCCAATTATTCAGAAGTTTTAATCGTCAAAACTTATGCTGATAAAGCCGATCAGTGCTTATTTGTTCTTAATTAGGCTTAAATTGGACTTACCCATAGAACGCCCATAGTGAGCACTATCGGAGCAAACCAGTCTGGTCCCAAAAAGTAAACCCCAGTTATATCGATAGAGGGCAGTTGAGAGATAAAATGTCGGCTGTGGTCTGCTGCTATTTACATCGGTAAATTTATTTTAAACTGCATCTATTTAGAAATAAATATGAATCGGGATAATTCTGATGAAAAACGCCGTGCGAATAATAAATTACACATACGGGTTAAAAAATATTGAGCGATTCAAGCAGAATCTAGCACGCACATTTCATTTAAATAAATGAAAATAATTCTCACATAATAATATCTTACACAGTGAATGAATCATTTGCGAATATGATTTGTTTTATTATATTTTGTTGGAAATGTTAAAGTACATTAATTTGCTGAAAATTTTGCATTCTCATCCACAGAAGGTATTAGACTTGTGTAAAATTTGACCCCCTCCGTTTTTGTCAAATGTCCACGTTTTGAGATATTCTGAACCCAAAAAATAGGTTTTCGCGAATGTGTCTGTCTGTATGTATGTATTGTGTATGTATGTATGTGGGTATGTATGAATGTGGGTATGTATGTGTATGTATGTAGATTTTTATTTTGTTAGCACGACAACTTTCGAAAGAATTGACAGATTGGATTGGGCTTTGGTATACTCTTCAAGTGTCCTAAAATGAAGGTCAAGTTCGTTAGCCAGCCATTTTGGATAAAAATTCAAAAAGTGATCGCTTTTTCAAAATATTTGAGACCACTTTTTTTCAAATTTAAAAATTCTATGTACGGATGTTCGTAGTACTCAAAAAACAAACGAAAATGAACATTTTAAGCCAAATAACGGACGATATGGAAAAAAAAATTTTCTTGAAAAATCGAAAATCAAATTTTTATCGCACAAAAAAAATAATGAAAAATCAAAAATTCCATTTTGCGGTCAAAATATACAATATACAAAAAAAGATAAATTGACAAAAATTGTGCACTCTAAAAAGATCTACAAATTTGTTATTAATCACTTTTTGATGGGACGCGTAGTTTTTGTTTCATTTATAAAAAACTGATTTAAGAATAAAATAAATTAAATTTTTGGACAAACGACACAAACCACGAAAAAAATTAGTGGACAAAAGTTGTCCACTCAGAAAAGAGCTACACATTTTTTATTAATCATTTTTTGATAAGATGCGTAATTTGTGTGTCAATCGTGAAAAATAACATTAACAATAAAAAAAATTGTGGAAAAACGACGCAAGGTATGAAAAAAGATAAATAGACAAAAGCTGTTCAACCAAAAAAGATCTACAAATTTGTTATAAACTTTTGTTATAAAAATAAATTTAAAATAAAAAAAGTAACTTTTTGGAAAAACGATACACGATACAATAACATTTTATCTAACAAAGTTTTTCGCCGAAGGAACTTTAACAACAGAGAATTCACAACCACTAAATTACAGTTGTCGATACTTTGACCTTTAATTTTAAAAGATGTGTGCAGAAATGTGGGGGAAATACAAAGACCGAGCGCGAAGCGCGAGATAAATATATTGTCGAGTGCGAAGCGCGAGAACCGACAGTCAGGCGCCCTAGGCGCGCTCAAACTCGCCAGCGAAGCGAGCCATTAAATTAAAATTAAATTTTGTTCATACGCTACAATTTTTCTTTTAACATTACCGTAAGTTTATAATATATTTGACATATTATAGTTTTCATATACTTGAGGGGCCGATAGCAAAAGCGGAGTAGAAAAATCGTCGGAGCAAAAATGAGTTAAAAACGATGCGGGCAAAAACGAGTTAAAAAGAAACAAGAATAACGAAGATTGTATCGTATATTATAATATAACGATGTAATAGTACGGTAGATTATTTTTTTGCCCGCATTGTTCTTAACTCGTTTTTGCTCCGACGACTTTTCTACTCCGCTTTTGCTATCAGGCCCTCACTTAAAATAATGAAACTGTTTTCAAATTAGATATAAGCTCTAAATTAAAATCGAAATTAACTTTTTCAAATGGGTCCCGTCTATCCTTTTCTATCGATTTGTCAATCCAGATTCATACCTGTCTCTCTAAATTCGAATCAGTGAAAATTTCCTGCTTCTAAGTGGAATATAACTAATATATATATATATATATATATATAATATATATATATATATATATATATATATATAATATCAGTAACGTACTTATGGCTATTTGCATAATTGAAGTTTCACTGATTCAAATAGCTGAAAGTATTTCACTAATACTGACTGAAATTATTCAATGCCCTTTTCTCTATCTCAGTTGTCCCTTGTCTTTCGTCTATCTGCATTTATTATTTTCTGTCTTTTTGTCGATTTAGCCTTTTCGCCTGTCTCTTTCAATCCCATATTTTTCTATGTGCGTCTATCCCTTGTCTATTAGGCTAAACAATTTATAAATTTTATTTTTTGAAATCGTTCTATCACGATATTGCTTCAAATGTCCAAAAATAGAAAGTCCTCCAAATTTGAGTCATCGCACCACAAACTGCAAGTTGCCCATAAGCTTAACATGAGAGATTTTTTTTTAATTTTTAAAAAAATTCTGCTGTATTAGTTTGAGGTGGCACAGTGAAACAAAAAAAGTTTCTTTGGATAAATAAATGTTTATCTTATGTCTGTGCTGAAACCATCTAGAAATAATTTCCAGTCGTTTAAAATAATTAAACAACAAATTTTGTATTACGTTATAAACAAAGTAATTAACAAAATTTATATATATATTTATATTATATATTTTATTTATTTATTTATATTATTTATATATATAATAATCCCGATTATTTTTCGGGATTGAAGTCCAGAGTTTTTGTATAAAATTCGAGAGACAATAAAGTTTTTTACTATTAGTTATTCAAATAATTAATAATTCTTGTAAATTTGCAAAGTTTCGCAGCAAAGAGTTATCGGAAAGACATTCTTAGTTGATTCCATAAAAAATTGAGCCTATTCGTTGAAAAACAGCAAAACTATGAATTTGTTTATGAAAATTGTATGAATAATTATTAATCCTTTGAAATTTGCGAAGCATCAAAGAAAAGAGTCATCGGAAAGACATTCTTAGTTGATTCCGTAAACAAATTGAGCATATTCGGTGAAAAATAGCCAAACTCTGAATTTTTTTATGAAAATTGTTTAAATAATTAATAATTCTTATCAAACTGCAAAGCATCATAGAAAAAAGTAATTGCAAATATATTATTTGTTGATTCCGTGAACAAATTGAGGCTATTAGCTGAAAAATAGCCAAATTCTTAATTTGTTTATGAAAATTGTTAAAACAATTGCCAAATAGCATATATTTTTAATTATTAGTAATGAAACTTTTATTTCTCTCACATTTTATACCAAAACTCTGGATTCCAATGAGCTAAACTTTCCTAATCCCGAAAAGAACTTTTGTTCATTAATTTGTTTATAACGTGATAAATAATTTTTGTAATTATTCTCACCCAATGAAAAAGTATTTCTATATAGTTTGAGCTCAGATATATAACTTTCTTCGGTAAATCTAATAATCTTAAAAAAATGGTACATCTGAAAAGTTAAAAAAAATGTAAATTATGTTGTTAAATAAGAAATTAAAAAAATTTATTTTAAAAAAATCCCAGCACACAAATCTTTCACGAAGTTGATCGATTTTTATGAAAGCAAAACTCGTGTTTAAATAATCACGCCTTATACATCAACAGCCAATAACTGTTCTGCAAGCGAGTGGAGTTTCAGCCAATCAAATTGTTCGCTGAAGACAACTATCTTTCAAGCTAGTTTTTAATATAGGATAGTTAAATTTTCATGCCAAAAGGACGAATTTTTTAGAAGACAGTTGAATTTTTAATCCGAAAATTTGAATTTTCCAGCAAAATAATTACATTTGCAACCAAATAGTTCAATTTTTAACCAAGTATTTAGTTGAATTTTTAACCAAGAAGATTAGTTTTCTATAAAAAAAAATCTAATTTTTGAATTGTGAATCTTTTTCACACTCTGTTTGCGTAAAATTATTCATGAGAAAGTAGATTTCATTTCGATGTTAAATTAAAAAGACGAATTTGCAACTGGTAAAGTTGAACGCGTCGAAAACGTTCAACTAAGACGTTCAACCTCACTGAAACTTGCGTTGCGAGTTTCAGGAAATCATCCCGGAATTTGTTTTAAGTTTTCAAGTAGCACCCCTGCGATATAGAAAACATTATACCTTATACGAGACTTAATTTTAAAAATCTGCGCGCCGAGAGGGGAAATTCTCGTCGAGCGCTGCTCAGCAAGTTAGGGCGCGCGTTACCTCGTGCTTCTCGCTGGAACATATTTAGACCAAGTGCTACGCGCTTGGATACGTCGTATTCTTTGCAGTCGGAATGCTTGTATTGAACTTTAGAAAAAATCATATCTTTTGGATTTCAAGTTTCACAGAAAAAACTAAGAATAAAATTTGTTGCAGGAAATTTTTTAGAGCGATAAAGTTTTGTTCAGCCAACTTCGCGTTTTTCAAAATACATGTGTTTGTCATGGAAAAACAAAAGAAAGTTTAACCGACATTTGTGTAAAGTTTATCATTTGAAGTTAATTTTTGTTGCAAAGAATCTTTCGTCGGAAATCGATGTAAAGTTTATCTTCTGTTTTTTCTGTGTTTCTATGCATATTCATATTCTGAATTTTCTACGTAATTAAGTATAGTCAAAGTTTAAATTGCTCAAAGCTCTGTAGGGTTTGAGGTACACATTCTCATCGTGACACCCGCACTTCGCGTACGATTTTCGACAGCCATTTTTAAATGTATATTTATTTTCTGAGCTACCTTGCAATAAAAAACTACTACTACTGCTAAAAATAGGAATTTTTTCATTGCATTTTTTATGGATAACACACAAATTCCTGCAAGTCTTATTTAAGCCTTTTTACACGTCTTTTGGCGTAATATTGGAATTTTCGTCTTTTGCATATCAATTTCGGTAAATAAATTAAAATCTTCGAGTTCTGTCGAAAAATGGTTCAAAGAAATTTTTCAGGAAATTTTGTAGGAATTTTTAAAAGTTGAAACTTCTGCAAAAACTATTCCCTATATTCCGTGACGTTTAACTCAAAATTTGAATTTTCGATTTTTTCATCGTATTTTCGATAAATAAAACCAAAATGACACGTCCTATCAAAAATTTGTTTGAAAAATTTGGTAGCACTCTTTAAAAACTATAATTCCTCCCTGAAACTTTTTTCCGTATTTCACTTCGTTTGGCTCAAAATTTGAATTTTCTGGTAGATATTTTTAAAAGCTACAATTCTTCTTTAAAACTTCTTTCACGTACATATCTGTCGTCGTTTAGCGTAAAATTGGATTATTCGATTATTGTATACACAGAAAAACGCACGTCCTCAAAAGTACGCCGATTTGGTGTTGTTTTGAGTTGCAAGAAAAATGAGACACCGGGGAATGAGAATGCAGCTATGTTCAAGTTACAGTTTCACACTCTAAGTATTCACATTTTGAGAAAAAAAATTCGTAAGCCTCTCAGCCTACACTGGGTGTATTACACCCGGCAGATATTTTCGGCTCGCTGTTTTTACTGAAAAGTTGTTTCAGTTTTGTGCAAATATTTACAGTATGTGTTGAATTCATCTTATTAATTTTACAATATTCATTTTTGTGAGACTTTTAGCTACAGTTTAAAAGCCCTAGGTAGGTGTCCGACTGTCCGCCTCCGATTTTCTTCGTTCTCAGATATGTTGTAGTACTCGAAAAACTAAGCGACACGTATTTTTTCTTATCTGCCCAAATCGGGGTTTTGGAAGTGAAAACCGCCCCCGAAAAATGGATAACTAAATACCCATTTAATTGTTTTATACATAACAGCCGTATGTTTCACAATGAATCCAACTGGAAACATTTACTCACAATAAGAGATCAAAAAGGTGCTTTTCTCAGATATTTCGAAAAGTTTGTAGGGGAGTGAATTACTCCACAATTATTTTTGATTAAACAAAAAATTACCAAACAGAAGCAAATTCAGGCTAAAAAAATTGGAAAAAATATATGTTGCTCGCGATACTTAAATAAAGTTGACGTGTTTGTGCATTTTCACGAAAAGCGGTTGGTGGATTTTCCCCCTTAAAAACTTTTCGACAAATTTGAGAAAATGAAATTTTTGATCTTTCATTGAGGAAATTTTTTTAATTGGTTTTGTTCTTAAAAATTACTCCATTTTAGAGAAACATAATAAAATGTAATTCAGGGTCGTTTGCCCCTAGAAAATAATTTTTCATGAAAATGCAAAAACACGTAAACTTTATTTGATTTTTGCGAGCAAAATGTATTTTTTTTTCAAATTTTTTGGTCTGAAAATACGTCTTTTTGGCAATTTTTTGTGCAATCAAAAATAATTTTGGGGTAGCTCACCCCTATATAATTTGTTTGAAAAATTGGAAAAATAACATTTTTTATGTCTCACTATGAGGGCATTTTTCTAGTTGTGTTTGTTCGCAAAAGCCACTTTATTTTAGATTTTAGGGAAACATAATAAAATGTAATTCAGGGTGGTTTACAGCTAGAAAATAATTTTCCGTGAAAATTCAAATACACGTAAACTTTATTTAATTATCGCGAGCAACATACATTTTCTCCGAAAATGTTGGCCTAAATTTACTCCTATTTGACAATTTTTTGTGTAATGAAAAATAATTTTGGGGTAGTTCTCCCCCATGAACATTTTTCGACGAATTTGAGAAAATCACATTGCTGATCTCTCACGGTGAGGAAAATTTTCTAGTTTGGTTTCATTATGAAACATACCACGGTGTGCCTCGACTGACTTCAACACAAAAGGGCTTGCATATCCCGGGTTTTTTCTGAATATACTTCTGGGATGCCCCACGGTCATTTTGAGCCCAAAAAGAAAAAAATCGCTTAGGCCCTTTTTGAGAAAACTCTTTTTTTTAAGAGGTTAATCAACACATTTTCATGAAGGCAAGTTAAACGTGCAATTTCATTAGCTCGAACCATTCAGTTTGGCATACAAAAAAGGGCTACAGGTGCTGAACATCTTACGACAACTGAAACCCTTCAATGTTTTTGAAAAATGGTGAAAAAGTGTGAAAAAATTAGTTTTTTGAAAATTGCTTTATTCCAATTCATCCTATGTCCCAAACACCTTAACAAGAATTAAAGTGCTTGAAATTTTCTGCGAAATGAAAAAAAATCGAATGTTCTATCTCTAAAAGTTTGAGAGTTATGGTCATAAAAAGTCGATTTCAAGCGAATAATTTGAATGAAAAAAATATATATAGTTTTGGGGAAATAACTTATTTCCTATGGATATCTGATAAAAATTGCCGAATAATTAATTAAAGAAGACTTAATTTTAAGTAGATCTAAAAAAAAATTGCTCTACCTCTAATAGAACCAAAATTATGGCCTTCTGAATATGGCCCTTTTTATGAAATTTTGTTCAACATCAATTTTTTTAATAAAATTTATCGTTTTCCAAAAGAACTCATTTCCTGAGCATTTCAGGAGAAAGGTGCCACCAGATATGTTAAGGAGGACCTAGTTTTTAGCAAATCTAAAAAAAATAATGCTCTAGCTCTAATCGCATCGAAATTATGGCCTCCTGAAAATTACGCTTTCTATGGAATTTTGTTGAAATTTTTTTTTTAATTTTTCGTTTCTGGAGG
This sequence comes from Andricus curvator, assembly GCA_932195095.1. Taxonomy (NCBI): domain Eukaryota; kingdom Metazoa; phylum Arthropoda; class Insecta; order Hymenoptera; family Cynipidae; genus Andricus; species Andricus curvator. The sequence continues at coordinate 270,613 of CAKNYM010052100.1, forward strand.
ATAAGACATGGAAAAATGTTTTTATCACATTGTGTATCTTGTGCTTAAATTAAATGAAGACTTAATTAATTTCATTATGAACTGCAAAATTTTATTAACGATATTATGAAAATATGATTGTAATCTTAAAATGAGTGAAGGCTATTATATAATAATTTTGGTTCTATTACAGCTAGAGCATTGATTTTTTTTTTGATCTACTAAAAATTAAGTCTTGTTTAAATAACTTACTGACAACTTTCACGTAAAACGCTGAGGAAATGAGTTCTTTTGAAAAACGAGAAATTTTATTTATAAAATTGATGTTAAACGAAATTTCATAAAAAAGGGTCATATTCAAAAGGCCATAATTTTGGTTCTATTAGAGCTACACTGTAAAAAAAATTTCTGGTAATTTTACCACTTTCAGAGTAGGTCCGATTATTACCTACTCCCAAAGTAACGTTTTCACTGACATTAACGAATATCCACTTTTAATATGGAATTCAACTTTTAGGTTATGTAAGTTTCCAGACAGATTCTGTAAAATTACAATGCATTATGAATTTGTAGGTGATGGTATTCTAACCAAAAATATTCTTGTTTTTATTCAACATGGTAAGTTTAGCATCTACATGAGAAATGTGAATAATGGTAATTTGACTAGAAATTGTAAATTTCCTGTTCAAATAAAGAATACAGCAGAAAGCAATTTTTTATATAAAAAAATTCTTCTTTAATGATACAGTATGTTTTTTCAGTTTCGGTATACTACGTAATTATTCAGTATTCCAGAACGGTCACCCATCCCAGTACTAACCGCGCCCAACAATGCTTAACTTCAGTGATCTTACGAGAACTGGTGTTTTCAGCGTGGTATCGCCGTTGGCACATAAGCGCATATCACGTACAAATGACAAACGATATGCACAAAATGTCACGCAGCCAAAACACAATAATTTGTCGAAGTCACTTGAAGTCGACTCTGAGTCTCTGAGTTGCTCCGAGTTCTTTTTTTTGTATGTAAATATATTCAAAATATGATATATGGAATTAAAAACAGATGGATGTTTTACTCAAAGTTATAATAAATTGTAGTTTAAAAAGTTGTAAAAATATATTTTATATTAAAAGAAAGGGAAAAATTCCCCTCTTCAAAAGATTATTATTTATTGAAATTAATATATCCTTTTATTGTATATTTATACTATATTTTTTATCAATTTTGTAAATAAAATTTTCCATAATTTATACCGTTCTGAAACACTCTTTTACAAATAATTTTAATTTTACCTTTTTTTTCATTATTCTCCGCAACTTTGAAACTTTACAATTACTTGTACTTATACTACGTTAAGAGCTGTGCAAGTACGCCTCGTTATCAATTATCAAATTTCAAGACGTGAGATTACGTTGGAAAAAGGAATTTTTAACAGTTTATGTACTTTTACCAGCGCCAAAAAAATCAACACTCTGAAAGTAGGTCCATTTATTACCTACTCTGAAAGTCACAGATTCACAAGCAGAAACTGTACTTCTACAACGCCTTGCTATAGTGTCAGTCTAAAAGTGGTCAAGTTACAAGATTGGTTGGAACTTCTAACATGCAAGTGGTATTCATCCCATAATCAGAGTAGTAAAATTGCACCAATTTTTTGTTGGTAATTTTACCATTCTAAGTGGTACAATTTTTTTATTTTTTACAGTGTAGAGAAATGTTCTTTTAGATCTACTCAAAATTAAGTCTTCTTTAATTAATTATTCGGCAATTTTTACCAGATATGCATAGGAAATAAGTTATTTCCCCAAAACTATATATATATATATATATATATATATATATATTTTTTTTTTCATTCGGATTATTCGCTTAAAATCGAATTCTTAGGACCATAACTCCCAAACTTTTAGAGATTGAACATTCGATTTTTTTTTCAATTCGCAGAAAATTGCAAGCACATTAATTCGTGTTAAGTTGTTTGGGACATAGGATGAATTGGAATAAGGCAATTTTCAAAAAACTGATTTTTTCCCAGTTTTTTCACCATTTTTCAAAAACATTGAAGGGTTTCAGTTGTCGTAAGATGTTCAGCACCTGTAGCTCTTTTTTGGATGCCAAACTGAATGGTTTGAGCCAATGAAATTCCACGTTTAACTTACTTTCATTAAAATGTGTTGATTAACCTCTTAAAACAAAAAAAAAACAAAAATAAAGAGTTTTCTCAAAAAGGGCCCAAGCGATTTTTTTCTTTTTGGGCTCAAAATGACCGTGGGACATCCCAGAAGTATATTCAGAAAAAAGCGGCATATGCAAGCCCTTTTGGTTCGAAGTCAGTCGAGGCACACCGTGATACCGTTGTTATATGTGAAACAATTAAATGGGTATTTAGTACCCCAATTTTCAGGGACAGTTTTCATCCCCAAAAACACGTGAACGAGAACGAAGAGAATCGGAGGCGTATACCTACCTAGGTCTCCTTTAAGTCCAATCATAGTACATAAATCGTTAATGAAATCGTCTGAAATACATATTTGTATTTATTTTATAACAAAATAACACTATTTAACAGGAAAAGAACATTTTTAGCATTACTAAATTTTTTTAATTTTGATAATAATATCTCCAATTGCTAAATACGTGTTAAAATTCTATAATGACTTTAGGATTGCCGAAAAAATTGAATATTGTAGTATAATAATTTATTTTGTTTTAATTCATTAAAATTTTAAAATATTTGAATAGAGGTCATTCACAAAATACGTGATACGTTCAGGATATGGGGGGTATGTCAAAGCATCATTCGCTATGTTAAGAACAATGGAAAAATCATCACGTAGGGTTGGGGGGGGGGGCTAATGTTCCTGAAAAATATATCACGTATTTTGTGAATGACCCAATACATTTAAATACTACATTTTTAGGGTAAAAAAATTCAAGACCTTAAAACTTTCACTGAAATAGGTGTAAACAAGTGAGAAAGTATGATTTTGTAAGAAAACACAAATTCGTAAAAAAGTGGACTTAGCACCGTTCAGCTTTCCCTGCTTCAGTTATGACTCGCAGTGCATAATCGATTCAAATATCCGCCGACTAGTCTCATAGAATTAAAAAGAATATTTTTCTTTTGCCATTGGTATTTGAGCGGTTCAAGTGGTTTATTTCGAAAACGTCAAGATATAACGCGCGCTGGAATTTTTAAGCACCTGTCTTTGTAACGCGGTGCTTTCAAGTATTAATGTGAAAATTACTGATAAGGCGGTACAGATGAGAGTTGAGGTGCGAAAGCTACTCTAGGGCGTCATTTAATTGCGAAATTAACCTATCCTAACTAAAACAGCACTAGAATTTGTTGCATGAAGCAAAGTGCGCGATTCGAAGCTGGCGGGGAAGATGATGGCGCCACTGCTGCTCCCACTGAGGAGTGAAGGGAGGGATGTCGTTGACGTCACGTTCGGTTAATTCCGGCGACGCTCGAGTGTTCGGTCGGGTCTGAGCCTGAGGAGTCAATGTCTGAGGAGGCTTCAAAAAATCTGTGATTGGTGTGGTGTTCCCGTTGAAACTTTTTTTCCGTGTTGACCTACGCGTGTGTTCCCTAATCAAATTTGATTGCGAGTGGCTCGCGAGTGTGTCCGCACCTCTTCACCAGACGACGACAGGGACGTCGTTCACATCCGCGTACCTAAGCAGTCTTGGCCAGCGTTTCGTATCTGTCGCCCCCGCGAAAAAATGGTGTGCGTGAGTTCTACATGCAGGCACGGCTAATCGGAGGAGCTCGACAAGAAATAGGGGGAATCAGGTGAGAAATCAGGAGCACCCCGAGGTGTGCCTCGAATAAGCGAGATCCGATTGCGGCCAAAGATTCATGGAGGAGTGGAAGGGAACGTCGTAGAATTCGCGCTGTGAAGCGCTACGCGATTTCCAATTCCATTAACCAGCTCAACTCCAGAAGGAGAATAATTCAATTCCTCTTGGTTGGCATTCTACGCTTCTGCGTGATCAGAGCTCTGCAGAAGCGGCGACGTCGTCCCGAAGAAACCCAACCCAGGCCTGAGTGAGAAAGAGAGATAGAACGGGTGGATCGAGTAGAAAGAAAGAGTGGGACGGGGGAGAATCCGAGAGAGAGAGAGAAATAGAGAGAGACTGTGCTATATAGTAGAGACGTGGTGCGCCTCCTGCTTGCCTTACGAACCGCTTCAAAAACGTTGACCCTGCTCCCCTCGCAGTGCACCCCTCCGCAGCCCGCTGCCCCCAGGTTATTAGGTAGTAGAACCGCTGTGGCTGTGCTCTGATAGCGGAGGTGGCGTCAAACCTCCCGAGGAAGAGCCCCCGAGTGCTGTGAAACCTCCTGTAGGCGCTCAAGTTAAGTTTAACACAAAGTTGCTCGGGAAAAGTGCTCTTTTGTCCACAGTCGGTTTGTCCTTCTTCCAGTGGCGCGACGGAGTAACGGAACACGGGGCGTACGCGCGATGTGAATATCGTGCTGTCATTGATGTCCGATGTGGTAACGAGAAGCAGAGAATCTCCACGCGAACGTGCGTGCCAGGAGTATTTGCTTGACGGTTAGTCGTGGCGACTGCGAACCGGTGTCAGGAACGAGTGACAGGCCGGAGATTTAGTAGACCAAGTGCCTGGAAGAGCAGGCGAGAGGAGGAGGAGGACAAGTCAGGATGAGCGGGCGACCGAGGACCACCTCCTTCGCCGAAGGCAACAAGCCACCTGCGAATCCACCCCTGGGTGGCATGAAAATTAGCAGTGAGTACCTTCAAATGAGCATAACCTCTTTATTCTACAATATATACATTACATACCTCCAATGTAACCAAGGCAGACAGAAATGATGCCCAATTTATAATTTTTAGAAACCGTATTCCCAGTAATTCCTCTCCTTTTCCTCCAGTTCAAACTTTCCGCGCCGAGGCGCCTGCCTTTTTCAATGCTTCAATCCTGCTTCATCCAACAATCATCACCTGTCAAATCTTCTTTACCGACCGACCGCCCTCGGTCGATCCAGTGTCTTTTGTCTCTGCCAGTCCAGTCTCTATACCCATTGCTCCGGTTTAACTTTAGCCTTTTGTCATCTCATCATCTTTGTTTGTCATTGTGAAAATCAGTGGCAGGTTGTCAATTGCGTGTCAGTGGTTCAGTAAGTCAGTTTATTCTGACGAATTAAATGCATTTGCTTCGTCAACAAATTCCAGGGCTGTGAGTTCTTTTCCTTCAGCTCCGAGTGAAAAACTGGTTCATAAACCAATAATGCATTTTGTCAGACGGGTGTAACGTAGTTTGTGATAATTTATTGCAGAGTCATTGATATTCGTTTGAATCCTAATCGCCTTTAGCCAGAAAACAATGACAATTCACTTGAATTGAGAAAAAACGTATGGAATCTAATGAGAGATTTTGGAGCTTTTAAAGTTTAAAGGTTAGGTAATGTGTTCTGAATGTTCTGCATTCAATTTATCTTTGGCTTTTCCTTTCTCGGAGTGTAACTTTTTGGCCTTTCTTACATAATTAACAAGACTACTTAGTTAATTGTGTATTTCATAATAAAAAATCAAATTGAAAAAGTGGAACTCACACACGTAACAATTTTATCAAAATTACAACATTATGTGAAAAATTTTATTAATTTTTTACATTAAAAAATTATTAATTAATTCAAAAAATTTACAAAATTACAACAGAGATTTTTAGTAAATCTTCGTATAACGCAAAAAATGAATTCTATAATTTTGTGTAATTATCTGGAAATTGTAAGCTGAAATAAATTATTTAACGTGTACAGTGAAACTAATAACTTTATTTCTCGTATGGGACCCATATGCCATGCCGAAATCAAAATGTTTCATGAAAAATTATAAGAAAACCTTCAATTTGCTCTTAACTTCAAAGGCCGTGGCTAGACGTCTATCTTTTCCGGGCGAATAGCGAAAATCTTGCTAAAATGTCTGTCCCGCCTATGCTATTTGTTGAAAAAGCTGGATGAATAGATACTTTGAATCTTCAACTTACTATGTGGCTTCATACTCTTTCTTATTAAGTTTCTATGTTTAGTCACTGGTAGTTTGAGTCCGATAATGTTCCATGTAATTATGATTGCATCTCTTGCAAGTAATTGCAGCAGGGTTGCCACAGACCTTGAAATCCTTTAAATCCTTGAAAAGTCAGGGAAAAAAAATTGGTCAGGGAAATCAGTGAAATGTCAGTGAATTTTGAAAATGGGTCAGGGAATTTTTTTTTAAATCTGTTAATTTTATCTTTGCTGAAGAATTTGTGTATCTCGGTTTTATTTTTCATTTAATGTCATTTAATTAATTTTTCAATTAATGTTGATTATATAAAACTTTATTTGATTTGACTTGGCGAAATTTTTGTCAGGATTTCACTCATTTTTGGAAAAAAAATAATTATAAAATTAATCCTTATAAAATATAAAAATTTTCAAATAGATTTCTTTAATGAAAGCTTGTAATTTTAATTTTTTATATAGTTCAAAATATAATTATAAATAATATCAGTGATTAGTCTGAACTAAGTAACGTAATTATTAAGGGAACGTACTTGAATTACGTAACAGCTCAAGGGGGTGAATTTTGAAAATGGGTCAGGGAATTTTTTTTAAATCTGAGTTAATTTTATTTGCTGAAGAATTTGTGTATCTCGGTTTTATTTTTCATTTTATTTATGTATTTTATGTTTTGTCAAAGTTCTTTTTGGGTTTAGAGTTTGCTGTAGGTATGTCGAAAAGTCAGGGATTGTTGAAAAAAGGTCAGGGAAATTAAAAATGGAAAGTCTGTGGCAACCCTGTGCAGGTTTTCACTCTTAATTTTTAAAAAATTTAGCGAATGGTCTACAAATTTTATCACAAGCTTGTTCATGAAAGTCAATAACATAAGTTTATCGGATTCCAAAGTTTATAATGACATTACATCCGGTTGTGTAATGAGGATTAGTGACTTTTAGTCACTTTTTGGGTTTAAAATTAGAGGTGTGGGACTTAGGAGCTCTGAAATGATAGTTACATAGGTGTCTCCTAATGCAATAATGAAACCTCATGAAACTATTAAGTATCTGTTAGGATTGCATACAAATTGCGTATGATAATTTTATAGTATTGCCTTTTTTTAATTTGTGCTAAGTTTTAAGAATTTTGTTTTGAAAACTATAAAACTTTTTAAAACGACGACTTCATTTTTATTTTTGTTTTAAAATGTATCAAGAAATGGTTATGAATAAGAATGGACAATTGTGTTTCAAAATTCTCTATTAAGTTTTAGAAACAATAAAAAAATTGCACAATCTCCATGCGTAAAGCATTGATTTCAACTAACTGGCGATATTTATAATCAAATTTTTGCTCCCTTGAAAATAAACGCCAGTTCATACTTTGGTGGTATTCAACTTTCCCTGAAATTTATTTTTATCCGTGAGAGTAAAACAATAGGAACGTAGAGTTCACCCTCTGCCGCTGTTTCGTGCTCAAACGTCATTCATTTAAGGCGATCAATGTCGATTTCACGAATTTCTATCAGACTTTCAATCCCCAAACGGAAAGTTTGGACACCATTTCTATCTGCCTTTAAAATGTAGCAAAGTTTCTCTGCTTTTCTTATTTCTCTATTTTTTTATTTAAATCACACACAATCTGTTTTTAAACTTTTCCTTCTTTTCGCTTAGTCTTTAGTTAGAAATGCAATAGGCTTTAAGCTCAACCTATTGTGGACAGTTTCCATCGATGTTCAAGTTTCTCCTGTTCCCTTACCAGAATCTGATTTGCGGAATTCGTGGTAATGGTTCTTGAATGACTTCTGTAAAATTGAGACTTCGACTGGAGAAAAATGAACAAAACGTAGAAAGTTTTTCTGCAATCTGTGATTTTGTTCTAGCCCTCGTTTTTACCCACCTTTCCAGACTCTTATTGCTCCATTTATCTCTCCTCCATCAACATTTCCACGCTGTGACACCACTGACGTCCAAGGTTCGTTGAGACACGTCCGCGTGCAGGTGATTTGCTGGAAGTGCGCCGGTTCGTCGTGTCCGGTTGGTCTTTTTTTTTCTTTTTTATTTCCGACCGTTTTTTTTGTGCACGACCGTGCGCAAGTGAACCGTGACACAAAAAGAAGAGGTCGCCGAATGTCCAGCACAGAGCATTCTATTTCTCTGCTTCACGAGTCGGTAATTTTTAGATTTAATCCTAATTTCAAGGATTCCAAATTCGCGGTTCATTTTTTATACAAGCATCCAACATGCCAAACTACTTTCTTTTTATTTTCATTTTTTTAACATATTTGAATATAAATGTTCTGTTTAATTTGATTTATTTTTTGGGTCAATTTTGTTGTACATATCATTAACTGTCGAGTTTTAACATGCATCTATTTGATGACAGTAGTTTTCGTCTGTCCAATTACAGAATGTCATTAGTAAGTACCTTTAGCTAATATGTTCAAATTTCCAATGTTGTGACTACAAAAATTTTATCATTTATTGTCGAAAAGTAGAACGAAAAGGGTCGTAACGAAAATTTCGTTGCATTTCTTATCGTTCATTTCTATATCAAACATAATTGTCACATAATTTTGACATTATCTCTCCAAAGCCTCATTATCTTTGGATAATTTTGCATACTAAACGTAGTTTTTAGCCAAATTATTTTCAATTTGTAGAAATAATTGAAAAATATCTAAAAAGGCCCCTAATTTCTTTCGGATCCCTGTTTAGAAATGTACACTGAAAAAAATGGTTAATTGTGACAAGAAGCTCTTTATTAGTAGAGATGATATTAGCTGCGACTAGTGATGGGCACTGCTCGGCTTGACTGTGGTAATACCTGACCTGACCGGTAATGTCCGGCCATAGCGATAAAAGTTGGTAAAACGCGGTCAGACCCAAATATCTCCATCAGGAAAGTTTTTTGTACAGAAAAAAGTGGTTTAATTGTTAGGGCATACCCTATGCTAAACTTGTACAGAAACTTTTTCGGTTTTAAATGTTCCAGTTATTCTCAAAGTTATAAAAATGCGAAAAAGCTGAGCATAGCAGACGACACTTTTGGCAGTTTCGCGCGAGTTTCGAGGGGAATTTTGAAAATGACACTTTACAAATTGGCAAATTACATTGAAAATCTGTTGCGTTTATTAAGTAATATTTTCAAAATAATATTGAGTAATGTGCTAAGTTATTTTGAATATCATTTCAATGAATATGACACTTAAACATTAAGTTAAGTACTGTGTATTGTATAGGTTATATTCCCTAAATGAAAATACTGTTTTTTTGTCTTTAAATGAAATAAAATTGATATCTAATTGTTATGAATTTAGATTTATGAGTAATTTGTGTAAATAAATAAACTACTACCAATCTTGCGAATAAAAGAAGTAGCCCCAACCAGTTAAATAGCAGCAAACATATTACAAACTAAAGCAGTTGGCCCTACTACTTTATTAGTTGTCCCAACCAACTATTTTTTCAGAGTAGAAATCAAAAAAGTTTGGTGGTCTACTTTTTATATCACTAGCAAATTTCAATTCTAGATCTCGCTTTTTTAATGCTTAAGTCATCTCAATTGTTTAGTTTCTTCTGAACGTGAAAAAGTTTCCTACTTTTCACAAATAAATGTTAGGATAATTTGCAGAACCTCTAGATTTTTTTCTATGCTTAGGGATGTGTAAAAAATAAAAACTACGAACTACAAATTTAACATTTTGAAATCGGTTAACGTCTTCTATTCGGTTTTTGAATTAAAACATTCAAAAAAATTTCCCTATGGACTAAAATATTATGGCGAATTTTTGATGTGTTGGGTTTTTTGTGATGCAAAATTAGAAAAAATTAATTTTATGCTCAATTTACAATTTTTCGAAGATGTGCAAAAAACATGTTTTTTAATTTAATTAATCGAACCTTTAAACAGGAAAAATGCACGGTTTTAAAAAGCACGGAATTTTTTGTATATAGTAACAAAATAGTTACATGTTTTTTTCAATTCAAACTGAAGAAATTTCAAGTTCGACATATACAACTTTTTTCAAGCAATGTCTGGATGGCAACCGATCTGACTAACCGGGGAAAAAGCCAGGAATTATTTATATTTGTTTTGAATTTTGGAATAAATATCGTTTCGCTCCGCTCTTCGAACAAAATCGTAGTTTGAATTGTGCTCATGTCAGTGTCACAAAAATTTCGTTTTTGAATATTTTACTTTTGAAAAATATTTAGATATATTTTACTTTCGATTTCTACAATGTCTAGTTCTTTTCAAAATTTAGATTTAATAGTCAGAACAAATTTTTTCACTTATAATTTCTTATTGTTCACTACTACAAACTAGCTACAAAAAAATTGACATGGTTTTCCAGTCCAGATGTACCGTTTTATGAATTTTCAAATTCATAAACCGAACAGAAGCAATTAATCGATTTTTAAAAATTGTTTTTCGGATGCCAAACGGCAACAATCACCAAGGGTTGTGATTGGGAAATAAGTACGCTCCCGCGTACTTATTTTTTATTTTTATTTCATGTATATTATCTTCTTGCAATGCGCATTATTAGTCAACATACATCTCCTTTAACCTGCAGAAAAGTCACAGCCCCACGTCCATGGGTACGAACTGTCGAGCCTGCGCTTCTCGTCTTTGACTACGCCTCCGTACGCTGGCGCAGAAACTCTCATGGATCCATTGAAAACCACTGTATTTACTCAGAGAGGTTCATTAGACTTAGAACTTATACCTTAAACCTGGTTAGTCTAGTACACAAAATGGAGATTCTTGTAGTCTGAAATAAAGTGCAGCAAATTCAAAATACTCGAGGTTAAAATTGAAACTTTAAAGGGGGTAAAATGACACGTTTTCAATTTTATTTACCTGAGCTACCCTTATGCATCACCCGTCATGCAGACATGCAAAAAACAGGTTAGAATTTAGATATTTGCCAATTAAAATGGTCAAAAATCTTCTTTTTTTTATGCCTTAAATTATAGGCCGGGTGAGACATTTTGGCATTAACCGTAAAACTCACTCTTATTATACATATGTGACCGGCTCCAAAGAAAGGGGTCAGTGCCTAAAGTCAAGTTTTAAAGAAGCAAGTTCTAGCTGAAAAACTGTACTTAGAGGTTTTTTGGGTCGCTGAATTCGAGTTTGCAGTCAAAGATGCTAAATTCAAAGTACCTGAAGTGAAATGACTCAGTATTAAAATGTTAAAATTGTTTAAGAATTGATTTAAAAAATTTTTTCAAGGTCTCGAAAACGGCAAGAGATACGTAAAACTGACGAAATTTGGAAGTATTCTATGATAATGTTTTATCCTTGTAAAGAAAATAAAATGTGAGATAACATACATTTCTATATGGGACAGCGATTTCCGCGGATACTTCTGTATCATAAAATCTCGAGAAGAGCCCTCTGATTATAAATATCCACATCCAGGGTACTTTTTCGAAAAGATGGTCGCTAATTGTTTAAATATTTTTTTTAAACAAATGCCGTATTTATGAAAAGAAAAATTCACAAACGAAGTGTCTACGGATACCGCGAAGAAATCCGGCTATTCCTACCGAAGTTGCGGTGCAAAATAGCCCCTTCCCCCTGGAATTCGTACCGAAAAAGTCCAGCTATACGTACCGAAATATCGGTACGCGTAGCCATGGCCTTCTGTAAAGTATTTTTTAGAATGTTTGGACCAAGACAAGACTTCTTTTTGCTTACGCTTTTTACATACATAACCGTTTTCATGTTATAGTGTTATAAACAATTAAATTTTCACTAAAATTGAGGTATTTGCAGGTAAATATCTCAGCACCTATATTAAACAGAAAATTTTCGATAAAATGCAAATTGTTTTTCAAGACACGTACTCCACGCAGGAAAAATAAAATTTCCGATCGAACTCAAACTTTCGTTTATGCTTTTGTTGGTTTAACTTTAAAATTTAGAAATTTTTCGGTTTTCGACAATTTTAGTGGAAATTTGATTGTTTATATCACTATAACTTGAAAACGGTTAAGTGCACAAAAAAAGTGTAAACAGTTTACAGAATCTTTTCTTTCATGAACACTGTATTTGTTTTAATCAAATGTTTAAACAATTAGCGACAAACTTTTCGACAATGTACCCTGGATATTTATAATCAAAGGGCTTTTCTCGATATGCTAAGCTGAAGTTACCATCTAGACCTCCCAGGCATACAAAATGTATTCGAGGCGGACAAATTGCATTTAAAAATATAAGATTTCAGCATACTAAAACCGTCAAATCCTCAAAATCGATTTTTGAGGCATAAGCCCCTTTCTATGGGCCAATCAAATAGTTTGTTGAATCAATCAAAGTTTTTTTTGATTCAATTAAATTTGTATGTATATCCAAGAAAACATTTTTTTTGATCGAAGAAATTTTTTTTCTGAATGTAACGAGGGGTTAACAACTCGTGAAGTCAGGTGTACACCTTTGCTGAAGAACTCGAATTCACACGAAGTCACTGAAATCACTTGAAATCAGTGTACTCTCCATCAGTCGAGTTGTGAACCCCTCGGAATGTAATTATAAATTGAATTGTAGTTTTAGGGGTTTTACCGAACGGTCTCAGCCGGTCTATAATTTGGTGCATAAAGAAAGAAGATTTTTCACTCCATTTAATTGGCAATTTTCGAAAATCAACCCTGTGTTTTGCACGTCTCAATAATGGGTGATGTGTAAGGGTAGTTTACATTACCGTCATAGAGAATTACGAACTGTATCGTATTTTTAAGAAACATGCAACTGCATAACCGTGATCGACATTACAGCTTAATATTCTAGATCTTAGTATCAATTTTTCTCCGCGTTTTTTTTTTACGATTAAGGTTTTCACTTCCTGATACTTTTTATTGCTGAATTTACAGCCATACAGCCTAACAGCTTCTTATATGTATAGTGCCAAGTTAAAACTTTTTATTTTGTGCGCAAAATTGTAATAGTACACTTACAAAATTAAGCGCTGATGGAATATTTTTCACTTCTGAAATTGGAATTAATTATTTATTTATATTAACTTCCCTTTATCGATGATGGTATGGTCTTTTTAAAGTAACGTGACTTTTCTGAACAATCGCTATTTTTATTTGTAAGATTTTTAATCATCCAAATATTTGGTTTCATTTCATTATTCAAGGTAATCTATTTTGGTGGAAAACAAGTCCATTGTTTTCTTTTAAGTTTTAGAGGCTTTGTTCCGAAAGAATCGTTTGTCTGTTGACATATTGATGCATTATCTGCTGGTACTTAAAAGTCGGTCAATATCCTGTTGTCATGATGTTGATTTGTACCATTAACCTTGTCGAAAAATGAGAAAAAAATTATATTTTCAACATTCGATTAATCCGAATAAGTATAGTTATTTACAAGAAATTCTAAATTTTGTACCAATAACATTCGAAGTCGCTTTCGTCATCATTCGACAATTTTATTACATTCTCGTTTTTCAAACTTGGACGTACACTTACATAATTTACAATTTGTGTTTACAATATTCCAAGTTTGGTATTCTTGAACTACTCGATATTATAGAAAATAACCCCTCGCCTGTATAGTAAAACCAATCAGAGATATGAATTACTAAAATGATTGCCTTTCACAGAAAAATACTGAATTATATAATAATAACAGTTTATAAGTGGCTAAAACCTAAAAATGTCTTTGGGGTTAGTTCATTTTATGGCAAAGACGAATGCGATAACATCGGGTTTCCACGGCCTGGAGTGCTATTCTCGAATCATTCACCTAGTGAAATGTATGCGTTTTCATCGTGCTGGCCTTGTTTTAGTAATTCTGGAAAAGAGGCAGCACGGCAAGATACCAAAAGTTCGAAAATAGCAAAGTCAGGAAAAACTAAAAAAAGCCTCAGATATTTTTTGACTTCAATCGAAAACTGGAACTGAGTACATATATTTCTCCAAATTCCATATAACTTCGACACTTAAATTTATGAATAATTTAAGGACGTACTCTACATACAGGTATAATCAATCTCAAAATTCATAAAACCTTTATTATGGTTTAAAAAATGGACGAAAATACAGACCTATTATTAATTGCTGCTAATTTTGATGCAGAAATCTAATTTTAAGCGATTTTTAGAAGAAAAAAAATAGATCAGGTTAAGACTGTTTATTTTAGCAAAAGTTATTTGGATTTTTGTACTTTAGTTTCCATTGTAGGTAAAGGCTGCCATTCTGAGTCAATCATAAATGATCAAAATCTGATTATATCCTTCGCGACATTCTGCACAACTCTACTTTTGGTTCTTATTAATTTTTTATTTCGGAATCACACTGGCATTTCTTTTGTAAATAAATTTTTTCTTATTAATTTTAACTTTTACATAAATTAACCAACCGCAACGATTTTGTCTCGAAAAAGTATTGTGGAATTCATTTTTTATCAATGTTTCAAATCATTCATACAAGTTGATGAATATTTTTCCATTCTGTAAATTTTTTTACATTTTTCGTTATTTGCACTAACAAAATCGACATGCGGTTTTTCATATAGAAAAATACAGGGAAAAACCCGCGAGTTAACTATCTGTAAAATAGCACTCGACCTTGTTGCATTGAAAATGGAGCCTCGACGCTTTTAAAAGTTAAAAAGACCGCGAGTCAACATACGGTCGTTCTGAGTTGTATTGCAATAACTGGTGTTAGAGGCCAAATACAATTTTTAGTGACTTACGGTTTTATCCCGCAGAGAATTACAAATTTCACTCGCAAAAAACTTGTTATTTGATAAAATCTGTTTGTTTTTCAGAATTCTCGTTTGCGTAGATAGATGCAGTTTTCTTTTGCGAATCGATTAATGTGAAAATCTCATTTTCGTCAAAAATGTAACATAAGTGTCTTTTTATGTGCTTGAAGTTCTGAACGTTCAAATGAACGAAATTTTTTACTGATGACTTTGTAAACCAAAAAAAGTGCTAAAATGTTTGTTCATTTATATTGGAAATAATTTATTATTGAAGCAGAATTATAAAGCATATTTTAAATTGCAGTTGGAACAATATTTGCGGGTAGAATAGAAATGAGGAAGAATATTTCGTTCATTTGAACGTTCGGAACTTCAGGTACATTGTCTTTTTAACTTGTACGGCAGAGTTGGTGCTGATACATGAATGGAGAAGGGTTGATAAGTGAGCCTTGGATCTATTCGGATTGAATTTGGCGTTGAGATACGGATTGAGAAGGGTTGAAGAGGATTTAAAACATGCTTCGGATTAATTCGAATTGGTTCGATCTGAAAAAAAAACAAAGATAATTACAAAATATTTCAAATGACGAAAACACGCGCCCTCAGGCACGCGATCGGTCTCGTGATTTGAAAATCTATGCGAAAAATACAAACCAAATTCATATTGAATATTTGTTAATTTACTCTGCCAGAGACGGATATTTGATCCTTATTTATGAAATCCAATCCGCAAAAAAACGTAGCTTAACCTGACACCACACCCTCATCTCCCACGCACGCGCATGCAGAGAGAGGGTAGGGGCATTTTAAACAGAATTTCCAAAAAATACGATAAAAACTGAAAATGTGGATTATAAAAACAGCTGCTTTCAATAGTAGGATAGGCAGAAAAACCCCAAATTTTCGAAACTAGAAAAGGCGTAATGCTAAAGCTAAACAGTTGTCTTTGGGGTAGACAAATCGAGGCCAAAATAGTTATTTGTCATATAAGTGCGCCGATTGGCTGTCTCATTGGCTGAAAGTGGCGCACTTTTTTTGAAATTATTAAATGTGTAAATCAATTTTTTATAATAAATAATCATTGTAGAATTAATAAAACTATTTTTTTTGATCACAAAATAGTCTTTTCAAGTGAAAGGTAAATTATTTGATTTTGCTCCTTACAAATTAGTAATCGATTTTATATTCAAAGGCTGTAATACCTTTTTCACAAATGTTAATTTCAAATATTTAATTAATTATTATACTCATTAAATTTATAATAAAATAATTATAATAATATTTTTATTCACTTTATAATTATATATTGTAAACAATTGATTTACATATTTAATCTTTTCAAATAAGTGCGTCACTTACGAGGACTGTGTGGGAATCGATCGAAAAAGGCAAAAATGCTGGAAAAAAGTGTTTCCCTGTTATCTAAATAATTGCATGTTTTTTCGCTTTAACCTGAAACAATTATAAAGCAACAAAAGAAAAATTTTAACTTTGACCCCGATGCGCCGCTTTAAAAATGTTGTTTTTTATCTCGATTTGGCTTTCCCAAAGGCACCATTTCTAGTTTCGATAATTCGGGCTTTTCGGTCCACTCTAGAAAACAGGCGAATTTCTACTGTGCTTTTTTATAATTATATTGCAGTGTTCAGAAAGGAGAAACGAGGTTTCAAGCCCGGCGCGTGGCTCAAGGCTGAAAGCTTATAATAATAAATGTTAACACCTCTTTATCGAAATTTGAAACTTAGAAGCTCGTTACTCGTCTCTTTGTTTCAAATTTATATCGCATAAAGAGCAAAAGAGAAACGATTGCACTAAAAATTATAGTAACATTATTGAGTGAAATCTGCGAATTGCACGTGAATCTTTGATGAGGTAACTTCATATTCTATGTCTCCCAGTTGCCAGGCAGAATCCCGATACCCAAGGGTACCGTTTCGTCGGTCGGGAAGGATCGATTCCACACCGAGGTAATTTTGACCCACATTGAACTCAACATAGCCGTAACGTAACCAATCGAGATAGTAGATAGAAGTCTAGGAAACCAGGAAATCAATTCTTTCTCAACCACCTGGAATAATGACGGAATTGCGGTAGCATTTTAATATTTTATCATTCCGGTGGGACGCGCGCTATTTTCCCTTGCACTTAAATTACTCGTTCAAAATTCTAGGGAAATAAAGGCGTTACTTTTTTTACAGAATTGCTGAGATTCCTTTTCAGTTTTACGTGTGAAATTTGTAATTAGACCATTTCACACGGAAACGGGCAGATTTTTTTAATTGGTATTATTTTTTTAATTTTTATGTAGAAATTTCTTTAATTTTTCCAATTATTAAATTTTTAACCCACCATACACACTACTATTTTCCAACCGAGCAAGTCACGCCTATCCCGAAAGGGAAATGGCTTAATGGTATAATAATAATAATAATTCATTAAGTATATATAGAAATGAAATTCTTAGTTTTATATATATATATATGTATTTATATTTATATATTTATATATAAGGTAGATAGGTATATAGGTGTTAGGTACAGATATTTTAGATTGGTTGCTGATCAATCTCTCTAGCGATCACCCCAGGTGAAGAGCCTCACAAAATTGTTATGTGTGGTTCCCCACTTGGGCCCATTTAGTATCCAAGGTCTTTGTTTCAGGCGTCATTCACTCTATTGTCACTCTGTTTACAAACTATTTGTCGCAACACATTTCTGTCCTGGCATACTACTCTAGCTTCCTTCACGTCCATGCATTTTTTTATGCAAGCTCTCGTGTTTGTATGGCTTCTTATGTCTCTTCGGATTAGTGTCTCATTCACAGATTCTAACCATTCTTTTGGCGGTCTACCTCTGGGCATTCTGCCATTTACTTTACCTTTATACACTTGTTTGGTCAGTCGTTCATCTGTCATTCTTTCAACATGTACGAACCATCTTAACTGATTTCTTTCCCATGTGTCAACTATTGTCCCTTTTGCACCACATCCTTTGAGGATTATCTCGTTTCGGACTTTGTCCATCAGTGTTTTTCTGCATATTGTGCGAAGAGATTTCATGATATGTTTTTATTTCTGAGCATGGACCCTGCTCTACCGATAACCTGCTTACCCTTATTTATGCGCCTATCTAACTCCCCATCTATTTTTCCGTCGCTAGTGAATAGGCTACCCAGATATACGTACTTGTCAACTTGTTCTAATCTCTCATCATTTAGGACAATGTTGCACATTGTTTTCTCAGTTTGTCCTTCAAACACCATGATTTTTGTTTTATTTACGTTAATTTTAAGGCCCATGTTCTTCATGCTTGTATTAAGTTTATTCAACATTCTTTGCAAGTCCTCGATTGATTCTGCCATAACAATCTTGTCATCTGCGAAAGCTAAACCACGTACTTTGACTGTTTCGAGATCTACACCTTCTTCGTCGAAGAGGGCCTCTCTTAGAGACTTATCCATAAATATGATAAATAGCCATGAAGACATAACGCATCCTTGTTTCACGCCTTGCATAATATCGAACCAGTCACTCAGTTTCCCATTTATTCTTACACTCGCTTTACTACCTGTATATATTGATTTTATTGCTTGTAGGAGCCATCCATTGACTCCATACTCTTTAAGGACTTCCCAAAGTTTACTTCTATTTACCTTGTCAAATGCTTTTTCTATAGGTCAACAAATGCACAGAAAACTTTCTTTCCTACTCTTAAGCTTTTTTCTGTGATCTGTCTTAAACTAAATATCTGATCTGTACATGATCTTCCTGGCATAAATCCACTTTGGACTTCCCATAACTTTTCTTCTGTAATTTTCATTACCTTACGAATGAGTATTTTTGAGTATATTTTACTTACGGTACTTAGTAAGCTGTTACCTCTGTAATTACTGCAGTTGCTTTTATCTCCGTTTCTTTTGTATATTGTTACGATAATCGCATTTGTATGAATGGAATAAAACCAGATTTACTTAAAAATAATCACTCAGTGTTAAAAACAGTAGATAATAAGTTGCAGCTTCAGGTGAAGGTGTTTGGCATGGTGGAGCTTTGACGTTGATAAAAATAGTAATTCGCATTTTTTAAATTAAACGTGTTCATGTGGTTTCCGATAAATTGTATATAAATATGGTGATTCAAAATTACGTTTTGACATGTTTTTCTAATTTGCAAATTCTTACGTGCACAAAAGGAAAAGTAAAATTTATTTTAAATTTAATTCATTTAAAAATTAATAAATATTATATTAATAAATTAAAAAAGGTGGGAAGACTGAGGTGGAAGAAATTACGTACTAACCTACAGAGAAATAATTTGGTAATCATCATTCGGTTTTTCATATGTTTAAAGTTTTATTATAGGTGGTGAACCACCTGTGCACTGCATTTTTATTACAAATTAACTTTAACAACTCTTCTCACGATGTCTTGCGCTTCTCTGAAATACATTCGACTTCATTTGCATACCTTTGAATTAGGTACACTGCAGTCCCGCTATAGAGACCGTCTCGAGGGTACCCTTAATGGTCTTTGTTCTATCTCGGGCCTCTCTAAACCATAAACAATCAGGGCCGTGTGAACTTTTTGTCTTAAAAAATTTTTTTTTTGTATTTTTGCCATTTTGGTTTTATAATATCATAATGAAAGTGAAAATGTTTGTGCTCGAAAATCAAACTTTATCAAAGTACTGATTTTTAAGTATGTACGTACATAATTATATGAGGGTGGCCATTTTAATCGAAGAAAAAAATTCCCGGTCATTTCCCGATTTTTTCTCGGTTCGCAAACATTTTTCACGGTCAGTAAAATTGAAAAATTCGAACTCTAAAGCTAAACATCTTTCCATTTGAAGTAATAAAAAAACTACAAATTAAAGCACTCAAAGTGGAACTCTTGAATTTTAAACTTTTTAAGTTGAAGTTTAAAAGTTTTTTAATTCAAAAATTTTATATTCGAATGCTCAATAATTTATACCTATAAAATGGAAGGTACCAGCCCTTGTCTTTTATAAGGGGAACATTTATAGCAGGATTGCAGCGTATATATCACTTCGCGAGTTTATAAGTTGGAATCCAAGTTTTGGAAAACTATGAAAATGTAAATGTAACATCAAATTCTGGTATAAATTCTAGGGTGACCAGAAAAAAACACTTTTGGGTTTCTTAGGAGTGAAGGGCAAATAACGGTAGTATATGCGATTGTAGAAGCCAGATTTTTTTTTTAATTTTAAACAATATTTAGAGGTGGCCCATCGTCTTTGAAAGTTGTCATTGCAAAAGCTGACAATTTCGGTAAGTGAAGAGTCGATCGTAAAGGTTCAACCTCAGCTCTTTTCATCGATGTGACTTTATAACAGGATTAGTTAGCGTCACTTTTCTGAAAAAAGGAAATATGGCTAAAGAACGCTTGCCGAAAAAGGGTCTGCTTAATGAGCTTATTGTGTCAGGACCCACTGTGATCGATTTTTATGGCCGAGCTGATGAGCGCTGCGCCCCGACAATTAAACAGCTTAAGTCGTAGACCTGTCAAATTTCAAAAATTTACTCAGATTTGTTTTCATTATTGCAGGCTTATTTATATTTTTCCTAACCTGCTTTTTTAGAAAATATGATCTTCAACCTTCGAGGAAAATATTGTTAAAATTTCAGTATAAGATATATATTATTAGGGCCGTTATTGGGCTTTGAAAACAGTAGAAAACAGTGAAAATGTCACTTTTCAAGCAACCGTAATTAATGTTTTTTATGAATTTTTCATTGAAAAAATGTTTTTATGTGGATTCTGAGAACCTCAAGAACAACATATTAAAAGTTCAAGTTAAAAAGTGGATAACTTCGTGGTTAAAATCTTAAATGAAAAAAAAAGTTGAGTTTGCCCATGTTAATTACATAAGAACTTCAAAGACGATGGGCCACCTCTAAATATTGTTCAAAATTAAAAAAAAAAAAATCTGGCTTCTACAATCTCATAAACTACCGTTATTTGCCCTTCACTCCTAAGAAAACCAAAAGTGTTTTTTTCTGGTCACCCTAATAAATTCCATTTATTTTTATTTTAATAGCAAAAACTGCTGATATACTTCATTCTCAGTTTATTGTCAAATTCCTTCACGGGGTGGTTTTCGAGATTTAGGGGTGATTTTTGACAATGTTTTTGATGTTTTCGGACAACTAAAAAATATTTCAAACTGATGCAATACTTTTTCTTGCACTTTGTGAGTACTTTTGGGTAAGGGGTAGTTTTTGAATGTTAAGGGATGGTTTTGGAAAATTGATTTTTGGGTCTTTGGAGAGCCTCAAATGAGCCCTTAATTCTAATGTACTCACTTTTATAATTAGTTCATATTTGTTTTTCAGGGTAGTTTTTCTGTGATAGGGGTTGTTTTTGAAAAATTGCGCCGGGGGTCATTTAAGAGCCCTAAATGAGCCCTCAATTCCTGTGAAAGAAAAAAGTCGATTTAACAAATATTTCTACCATGGTACTGCTAGCTTTACGTAAAGCTGGCAGTACCATGCATTTTTTTTTTAAATGCAGAACCCAAAATTTGGCTTTTGGGTATTAAATGAGCCTTAAACGAACCCTTAATTCTGGCATAGGGCATACACTGTTTGTGGACAGTCCAAGAAAAGCAAAAACTGCTGATATATTTTATTCTCAGTTTAATGTCAATTTCCTTCACGGGGTGGTTTTCGAGTTTTAGGGGTGATTTTTGAAAAAGTTTTTGATGTTTTCGGACAACTAAAAAATATTTCGAACTGATGCAATACTTTTTCTTGCACTTTGTGAGTACTTTTGGGTAAGGGGTAGTTTTTGAATATTAAGGGATGATTTTGGAAAATTGATTTTGGGGACGTTGGAGAGCCTAAAATGAGCCCTTAATTTTGATGTACTCACTTTTTTAATTAGTGCATATTTATTTTTTAGGGTAGTTTTTCTGTGATAGGGGTTGTTTTTTAAAAAGTGCGCCGGGTGTCATTTAAGAGCCCTAAATGAGCCCTCAATTCCTGTGAAAGAAAAAAGTCGATTTAACAAATATTTCTACCATGGTACCATGGCTAGCTTCACGTAAAGCTGGCAGTACCATGCATTCTTTTTTTAAGTGCAGAGCCCAAAATTTGGCTTTTGGGTATTAAATGAGCATTAAATGAGCCCTTAATTCTGGCATATGTTATATATTGTTTGGGCATGGTGGTACTTCCAGGTTTACCCACCTGCCAGAAAGCGTTTTTCAAATACACTTTTTTTCATTATGTTTAAAAATATTTCTCACTCATTAATAATTATATATTTACATTTTTTTATTTTGTAGAAGTTGAGTTATAATTTAGATCTCAATGAATGTCTATTTTTCACAATTTTGATATTAAAATATTTGAAAACTTGGGCACTTGAAGAACAATTGTTGAAATATATTCATCATTCAACTCGTCACGAGATCATCACTCGTCATCATCAATAATGCATTATTGATGATGACAATGGTTGGCGACATTTTTGCCGATATACGAACATAATTTGAAGGTTAGAATCTACTCTCGTGTATCTTTAATCTCCATATTAAATTAAAAATCCAAAACTTTATATGTAGTACAATACACTTCTATACGCTGCACTAACCGAGTTGTCAAACAAGCTGTGGAATTGAATGCACTTCATCCTGTACTATTTATTAGTAGTTTTATTTGTGAAAATTTTTAAATGTATAGGCATATTTTAACGAGGTGACCAATCATTGAAGGGTGGCTAGCCATCGTACCGAATACCCTATATACTATTATCCTATATATATATATGGTATATATATATACACCTATGAACAATTCATATACAAAATTTATTTCACATTTGCCGCATTAATATCCAGACTTGGGACAAAAATAATTAATTTATAATAAACTATTAATAAACTATTTGTCAGAGGAGAGATTTAGCTAAGTTGGGTCAGTTTGGAGACTTGAGAGTAAATAAATATCCGAGAGTCGGGTAAACGTTAGATGACGCATAATGTAGAATGTAGATGGACGAGGAGTTCAAAAAGTCAAGCGCCTACGGAATGTGTGGTTTCGACTTTACTTCTTAGGAAAGCTGTCGCGATTCTCCGACGCTGCATGCGAGTTTCGCTTTCGTAATCTTCGCGTAAAGCCGCGTGCCTTTATGTAATTAAACAGGCTGAACTGTCGAGTACGTCAGCTCATAAATGCCAGTACTGTCGCAGTGACAGAAAACGAAGGATGCACAGGAGAAAGACCAAACGGGAGTTACATATTAGACGAGGACGTAGATAACGTTGAGCATGCATAAATAGTGTAACGCAGTTTCTCTTCGGATTCATGTTCAGGGGTCCTAGATAATGAGAAAATGCAGGGTGCCAGCTTCTGATAGCACTGTTAAAAATAGTATTAAATTTAAAATACAAATGTCTATTAAAATTAATATCTCAAGCATATGAAATCCCTATTTAGGTACGTGTTTATTAAATTTCATATACAATCATGATAATCGCTCAGATAATTCCACTTTACACAAAATCAAAATAAGATTAGCATTAACTTTCGATTCTTAATAATAAAACATGATACCTTCTTGCAATTAATCAAAAATAAAATTGGATTTTAAGTCGAAAAGTTCAATTACGTAAAGAAATGACAGACCTAACCTACAATCAACTATACTCACATTAAATTTCTACCATTCAGGGCAATTTTTGGAAAGAGTTCCACTTGTACGTTGCACTTTAATCATAAAAAGCAACTCAATCGACGAATTCTAGATTATTACTTCAATTGCGAATATTTGATAAGATTTAAAGAAATAAAAGCACTTTGAGTTTTCAAGCACGCTGCTATACCGACATGTATATTAAATTTAATATCAAGTGTACAGCTATTCATATTTTAATGTATATTAAATTTCAATTCCCGTGTATGCAAATGACTTCATATACATTTGTATTAAATTTAATACAGATTTTTGTAACAGTGAGTGTGTTTTTGCCAGGGGGGTGGGGGTAGGGGGCGAGTACACGGAATGGCGGTATCTCTTACGAAATAATCAGTTAATTTGTAACTTTCTACTCAAATTAAATGTATTTTTCTTTATTTGTGTTTAATTAAACATATTTTAACCAATCTTCGTGAAAAACTCCATAAAAAAACTCATATCATCCCTTTACAACAACCCTGAAGTATTAATTATTCCCAGAGCGGCACGTGCACAATGCGCATTATGTGAAGATTTGGACTCAAGATTAGAATTTCAAAAACGCAGCAGTGGAAAATGGGAAAGAAATATATGTCTCTTAACATATTAGATTAAAATAGATTAAAATATTAGAGAAGAAGTTAAACAAATACTTTCTCGTTTTTTAAAAATATAGAAAATAGAATTACTTGACGGGTGTGTACATGACAGTCGAATCTTGAAAGTAAAGAAATATGTGAGGTTTTTTGTCATTTAGAAGCATCATATCTTTTCACATTTTTTAACATTTGATCACATTTATGGGTTTTAAGTTTTTACTATGATTGTTTCATTGAATCTACTAAAATATTATTTTATTATGACTGCTAAATTGACGTGGTGTAGTGCTGCCAACTCTCAAAAGTGAAACTTTCACTGAATGAATAAGTAACTTTTCACTGGTCGTCAGTGACCGGATTCTAGCTATTTGAATCAGTGAGATGTCACTGGCAATCAGTGACTTTTCACTGATTCAGATTTAGAGAGTTGGCCCTATCACCATTAACATTTAAGGGTGTTTTACCCTCTAAAAATTAATCATCGTTGTATTTTTTCTTCAGTTTTACGCCTTCCTAAACTAATTCCGCTAGGCTAATTGCAGAAAAAAAATATTAGTTTTTTTTTTCATTTCGTTCATTGGAACGTTCGGATCTCCAGGTATTTTGGCGTAACCAAACTGTGTGCGTATTTCACAGTTTCACTGCATTTCACCACATTCATTCAGCGCGCCAATGGTCCTATAACATCCGCAAAGGGTTAACAATATTTATACATCTAATATTTTAAGAAATATCTATTTCATTCCCATTTTCCACTGCTGCGTTTTTGAAATTCTAACCGTGAGTCCAAATCTTCATAAAACGCGCATTGTACACGTGCCGCTCTGGGAATAATTAATATTTCAGGGTTGTTGTAAAATGTAAAGGGATGATATGAGTTTTTTACGGAGTTTTTCACTAAGATTGGTTAAAATATGTTTAATTAAACATAAATACCGAAAAATACATTTCATTTTAGTAGAAAGTTGCAAATTAACTGATTAATTCGTAAGAGATACCGACGTTCTGTGCGCTCATCCCCTACCCCCCACCCCCGGGTAAACGTACACTATCAGAAGCCGGCACCCTCCATTTTTTTATTATCTAGGACCCCCTGAACATGAATCCGAAGAGAAACTGCGTTACACTATTTATGCATGCTCAATGTTACCAACGTACTGCACTAGAACTATAATCGTTTCCTCCGCATCCACTTCCAAACATGCGGCACGTTCATCTAACTGGCTCGTCAAGTAGAATATTTCAAATCCCGTTCACAACCATTTACAACCAGCAAACACATACATAATCATTTCACGTAGTCTTGTAAAATTGTAAATCAAACACTGTATCAAAGTAATTTAAAAATATACTAACAATGAGTATGATTCTAACTAATAATTGTATTAATTTAAAATAAATATACATACATTTTTTATGTAAACCAATTTTATTTGTATACTTGTTTCAGATACCAAATTCTACTTTAACTATGTACTGTTTCTTTGATCGAATTTCATTTGAGCGAACAAACATTCGCTGTATTCCTATTTTTCCGAAATACCGTTGAACCATAGGCTTTTTCCGAATCGTCATTTACCCTGGTTTTCTTTTGCTAATTGCTTTTACCTGCTTTCAGGTTTTTTTTTTCTTCAATATATACCCATTGTCGACTGTGTTGCATCCACCCACATACTCTGCAAAATATACTATATTAAGGTCGGGATAGTGGCATTGATCGAGGTCAGTAGAAGCTTGTTCGCATGGTTGTAGGCGAGTTCCTTGAAATGATGCAGAAATTGTATCTCAGTAACGAATGACCGAGGGTATTTAAAAAAAAGTCGTGGCCATGTGTACCGAAATTTCGGTATGAATAGCGGGAGCTGGAAAAGGTGATATTCGTACTCTCTAAATCTGAATCAGTGAAAAGTCACTGATTGTCAGTGAAATCTCACTGATTCAAATAGCTAGAATCCGGTCACTGACAACCAGTGAAAAGTTACTTATTCATTCAGTGAAAGATTCAATTTTGAGAGTTGGCAGCACTGCACCACGTCAATTTAGCAGTCATAATAAAATAAGATTTTATTTGATTCAATGAAATAATCATAGTAAAAACTTAAAACCATAAATGTGATCAAATATTTAACCCTCATGATATACACTATCAATAATTTACGTATGATACACGCATGGGTATTTTTCACCCGGCGACTCTGGAAGCTTCTATCTCCTGATTAAATTGATCAATTCGAGCGATTTTTTTTAAATCGATAGGAAATTTACTCTGGAAGATGAAAAAAATATTAATATTCCGTTTTATATAACGGGAAAAAATTTATTTACAAAAAACCAAAGAAAAATTTTCGTTTCTTTTCGATAATTCATTAAAACCGCCGGGTATTCTGTACCCAGTGTGTATCATGAGGGTTAAAAATGTGAAAAGATTTGATGCTTCTAAATGACAAAAAACCTCACATATTTCTTTACTTTCAAGATTTGACTGTCATGTACACACCCGTCAAGTAAGTACTTTTTATACGAGTTAGAGTATATTTTCCCGGCAGTAAATTTAGCACACTTACAGTCCGAAAATTCAAAAATTTATTTCTTAACAAAATTATTTTTGCTACTTAAGTAAAAGTATAACAACAACGCTTTACTTTAAAACTTAGAGATTATGTCTCGCATGATTTACTCTGGTGTTACTGAATTGATTAGTGAAAAGACCGGAATCACTGATTAATCAGTGAAATGCCCAACTACTACTTCAATCAGTGAATTTGTCACTGATTCATATTTAGAGAGTACCAAAATTTCGTTACAAATAGCGGCATTTTTTCAGCACATATAGACACTCCCTTTAAAAAGTTACATGAAATCTAGTAAGCAGTCAAAATGTCTATTATGTTATATTTAAAATTGTGATTTCAAATTTAATTCGTAGAGTTTAAACCGAACTTTGAAGAACGCAATCAAAGGCGTGAGTGATTTCAAAATTTAAATAGTCTAATTTTACACAATTTTGAATTGAAAGAGTTAAAAAAATTAATAAGTTAGAAGTTAGATTAAAACGCAAATTTATTTGTTTGTTTAAAATTCAAATCGTTCAATAAGTTACAAATCAAATAATTTTTCATTTAGCAATTAAAAATGTAAATTACACAACATTGAAAAATCATAATTGAAATTCTAAATATTTGACCATTGAAAACTGCATATTATTTAATAGCTATTTACTTGACAAGTGTGGAAAGTAGGCAATTCCCGATGAGTGTGAAGTTGGCGTCACGAGCCGAAGGCGAGTGATGGCACTTGTCAAGTACAATACTTTTCACAGCGAGTCTAAGGAAAAAGTTCGATTTTCGGTGTGAGATTCTCAATAAATAAGTGAATTTGTTTATTTACTTGCGCGTGGCTAGATCTGGTGTGAATTGGATCATGTTATAATGTAGTCTCCAATCGCATTTATAGTGTTTAGGTTTTAGTTTTCATTGTGCTTTACTTCGTGTAACAGAGTGAAGTTAGAAAACGACGATCAATGTAAGTCGTATTTTCTATACGTCTCATTACATTGTTCCTTTGGCTACTTTACAACCTCTAGAGGTGTAAAGTAGCATACTTTACAAACTCTAGAGGTGTAAAGTGAGAAGCTCAGAAATCGGCAACTTTCCAGAGTCTACGGAGGCACGGAAAATCGAACTTTCCGCAGACGTGCTGTGAACAAAATATTACGCAATAGTATATTTTGCTACAAGTGCGGAAAGTAGGCAGTTCCACACGAGTGTGAAGTTTGCTGTACGAGCCAGAGGCGAGTCGAAGGGGAGCTGTAGGCGAGTTGGAGGCGAGCTGTAAACGAGCCGAAGAAAAGCCGGAAACGACCCGAAGATGAGCCGATGGCAAGTACTGTAAACTTCACAAGAGTTGCATCTGTCTACTTTCAGCACCTGTTGCACACGATATTTTTTGTAACAGGTGCAGGAAATTTTCGATTTGAGGACAGTAAGAATGAATTTTTCGGAAATTTATGGTAAAACTACCAAAAATTACCGAAATTTTTTGGAAATTTTCGGTGAATTTGTATATTACCGAAAATTTCCAGAAATTCAAGGTATCCAAAGCTTTTTGGAAAAAATCCGAAAATTTCAAAAATTTCCGGAAAATGGAAAATTGCTAAATTTCCGAAAATTTATGAAAAGTTGCTAAATCATCGGAATTTTCAGGTATTCAAAGCTTTTTGGAAAGATTCCAAAAATTTCCATAAATTTATGGAAATTTCAGGTAGCCAAACCATTTGGAAAAAATTTTTAAATTTCCGGAAATTTTTAGAAAATTGCTAAATTTCCCAAATTTCCGGAAATTAATAGCAAATTGCTAAATTCCCCAAATTTCCGGAAATTAATGGAAAATTGCTCAATTTCCCAAATTTCCGGAAATTTATGAAAAATTGCTAAATTTCCGGAAATTTTTTTTTTATTTATTTATTTTTTTACTTGGATGGGTGACCATTCGAGAATACTGCTTGCTGTTGGCCCGTCGTGGATGTAGTGAGCCCACACTTGTAGTTATTTACTACAAGAAACTATCCACCTAGAAACACTACCCGAATGGGGTAGTGTCACGCCTACCCTGAAAGGGAAATGGCTTAATGGTATACTACTATGGAAAATTGATAAATTTCAGGTATCCAAAAATTTCTAAAATTTTCGGTTATTTATCGGTAATTGATGGTAACTTATCACTTCGAGTTTGTCCAATCACTATTCACTACTCACAATCAGTCTCTCAAGCGTCAAATCATAATGAAGTGAGAATATTATTCCGGTAGTCCTGGAAAGTAAATCTGAATCGAAATTGCACAAGCGCAACAGCAAGAAAAAGTAATCTGGCTGGAACTGCGCAAGCGCAGCAGCTAGAAAAAGTAATCTTGATCAAAGAGCGCAAGCGCAGCAGCTAGAAAAAGTCTTTTTATAACTGCTTTTTACCACGGCTTGGAATTGATCACTTCCCGCACGCAATATATGCCTCGAAAAGCAAACATTTCGTGCGTGCGTTACAAAAAAATAGTGATCATTCTTTACTGTTATTTGGAATCAACGTTGATTAATTTATTTTTAACTATATCAAAATCTTCCTAAGTATAAAATAAACAATTTTAGCCCGCATCATGAATATTTTAAATAATGATTTTATAAGTTTATCCTAAAATAGGAATGCAGCGTTACCAGACAGAAAAATAATTGTGGGACAGACTGAAGTGATTCTTGAAATCCTTAACTCTAAAATATTGAACTCTAGTCTTGATTTTTATCTTTATCAACTCCATATAAGTGTTATTGGTGAATTTCAAAAATTTAAAAGTGGTGTTAATATTATTTAGCAATTTTTAATAAAAAAATTTGAGTTTGGGACAGGTACGTAACAAAACGTTTAGCGTGATTTTTTATTTATTATTTCTAACTAAACGAAGTCGTCTAAAATTTTGAAACTTTACTAATTGTGCTCTGATGTAAGTACTTTACTGAGATATTCTTGTAATAAATTTATTTTTCAAAGGAAAAGTGTAAAATGTCTGGGACTTGTGGTCAACTGTTTGGCAATCAACCTTAACTACCTAATTCGGAAATTGAATTTGAAAATTTGAATGACTGGGAAAAAAGTTAAGAAATCAGAAACTTTCAGAAATCGATTAACAAAGAACTTGTTAATTCACCTTGGATTTTTTTGTTATTGTTGACATATCTTTCAAAAATAAAAAATTGTAAATCGTTCTCCCTGTCAAAGTAACACTGAAAATTCTTCGTTCATTAGTCAGGACACTCATTTCTTATTCAATCAAACGCAAACCCTAATAGCATGCAACGTTCCAAACAGAAATTACCGTTATTGTTATTATTATCAATAAAGATCTCGTAAACCGTAAGTAACCGGCGTTAGTGATAGGTCAAAATTGATGTCATTTTATAATATGGATATCATATTATAGTATAGTATATCAGGTACTCAAAACTCAAAAATGACATCCATTTTCACCTATCTCTTACCGTTTACGAGATAATTGTTGTTAAAAATAACAATAACGGAAGGTTCCCCTCAGAGGTATGTTAAGGTGACGTAACCACATGTTCCAATCGAGTTAAAACCTATTTCATGATTAAGAGCCCATTTAATGCCCAATTGCCAAATTTAATGCTCCACTATTTTTTTTAAAAACCGTGGGTTAAAACCTATTTCATAATTAAGGGCTGATTTAATGCTAATTTAATGCCCTATTACCAAATTCGATGCCTCAATATTTTTGTAAAAAACCGTGGGTTACGCTAGCTTAACGTTAAGCTGACGTAACCACATGT
>CAKNYM010052100.1:323360-375607 GCA_932195095.1 Andricus curvator
ATATATATATATATATATATATATATATATATATATATAACGACTTAATTTCAAACAATGAATTAGCAGATTTTAAATACTGGCGTGAAAAAGACAACTATGCTCATCTCGCCCCACCCCACCCTAATTATTCTCAGAGTTATTTCCATTTTTCGAAACCATCGAAGTTTTACATTTTTTTGCAATCAATATAAAAATTAATGCACTTTATTAATAGTGTACATTCTTCAAAAATTCACAAAATTTTAATTGAAGATTATTTAACTTTTATTATTTGAAATTAAGAACTATTCTATTTCAAAAAAGTATATCGTAATCGTAATCATAATGTTAAGTCTGCTTTTTTTCAACTTTCTTGAACTTAGAATAACGCTGTCCCTGTAAGAAATTATTAGTCACAAAATTAATGTTTATTTAATTCTGAACATCTGAAAGCACCGACACCCCCTTTTCAATGCCTCGTGGGTGGCGGGAAGGTAATTCAAAAATTGTTCATAGAAATAGTTTGGTCCACACTGCTGCCCCTTTTCCAATATCTCGTGGGGGATGGGAAGGCACCCCTGTGATTGGTCATAGAAGTTTAAAAATTAGTCTTAGATACATAAGCGGGTTTCGGAAGTTTATCTCGGAAATCTTTACTAAAAGGCGAAAGATTTTGACGTGTTTTGATTATTAAATAAAGTAAAAAAATGTATAACTGCAGTGATTGGTCCAGGATTACTTACGTTTTCGGCAGGGGCTAGGCATGACATTTCAGTCGTACAAGTTCAAAAGACACTTATGTCACATTTTTTACGAAAATGAGATTTTCACATCAATCGATTTGCAAAAGAAAACTGCATCTATCTACGCAAACCACAATTCTGACAAACAAATAGATTTTAGTAAATAACCAGTTTTTTGCGACTGAAATTTGTAGTTCGCTGCAGGATTAAACCGTAAGTCACTGAAAATTTGTATTTGGCCTCTATCTCTTCTAACACCAGGTATGACAATATAACTCAGAAAGACCGCGTATCAACTCGCGGTCTTTTTAACTTGTAAAAGCGACGAGGCTCCGTCTTCAATACAATAAGGTCTAATGCTATTTTACAGGTAATCGACTCGCGGCTCTTTTCTCCTATATTTTTCTCTATGAAAAACCGCATGTCGATTTTATTATAGCAAATAACAAAAAATATAATTTTTTTTATAGAATGAGAAAAATATTCACCGATTTGTATGAATGATGTTGAATCATTCATAAAAAATTAATTCCATAATACTTTTTCGAGACAAAATCTTTGTCGTTGATTTTGTCCGTTCGAAGCTGAACAGACATAAGTGTCTTTTTTGGACTTGCATGTTGGTGGCGGAAGTGAGAACGTGTTAAGTGACAGGTGGAGAGAGAATTTTACGGAATTTGTGTGGAAGGTGTGAGTGGAGTGTGAGGGTGGAAGCCGAGGAGGTGAGTAGGGTTGTGTGGGGTGAATTGTGGAGATAAAAAGTGAGTTTCAGCGTGTGTGGGAGGTGGTATCTAGCTGGATAGGGAAAGTGAGGTTAGGTTGGCAAGTAAGCGGGGGAGTTCGTGGTCAGGAGTCCTGGGCTTTCGAGGGTTCAAGGGTGGTTCTCGAAAAGTTAGGGGATGCTAAGGGAGAGAAAGGGGTGTCTGCAGGGACTGAGGAATTGAAAAAAAAAAAGGGGGAAAAAAAAAGGAAAATTTGGCGGCGAAAGACGCCAAAATTTTGCAGAGACATCTGTCGGTTGCGGCAGGTACTGCATGGATAGATCCCATTTACCGGCGGTAGAGCGGGAGGTGGGCAGCGAGAGTACTGGCAGTGCTGGTAGTGAAACCGACGGGGAGGGAATTTTCCACAAGCCACGACGGCCAACAACGCGTCGCCCGGTGTCGAGCGGTGCGTCGGGGAGAGGGAGAAATCGGGACGGTGGCAACGAAGGAAGCGAGAAGGTAAGGGAGAGAGCGTCAAGCGCAAGTGACGGGGAGGATCTCTTGAAAAGGAAGAGAGACAGCCAAGAGAGTCCGGAGAAAAGCGAGGTCGAGAGCCCGTTTAAAAAAAGCGGGATAACCCCGAGGTCACCCCCCAAAAAAATGGAGGGGATGTTGGAAAAGGAGGCTCTCGGGATGTTGATAGGCGAGATCAGGGGGCTGAGGGAGGAAGTAAGGGGGACCAAGGAGCAGATGGAAGGTATGAGGGAAGACCTGCGAATCAGAGATGAGAAATGGGAAAAGGAGGTGAAAGAGCTGAGAGAGAGAGTAGATGGGTTAGAGAGGGAAAGAAAAGAAAAAGAAGTTAAAATAAAACAGATGGAAGAGGAGATTAGGGCGTGGAAAGAAAGGACGGAAAAAAGGCTTGAGAAGGTGGAGGGCAGGACGGAAATGGAAATAGGAGTCGGGGGTAGCGGGGGCGAGATTAAAGGTATTTGGGAGAGGGTAGGGAATATGATAGAAGAGAAAGTGGGAGAGCGTAGGAATGAAAAGGAGGAGAGGGCGGATAGGGAAAGGATAAGGGCAATGGAGTTGAGAATGGAGAGAAAGGAGAAGGCAGACAGGAGAAATAATATTGTGATAAGAGGGTTGAAGATGAAGAGCGGGGAAGAAAGGGAGGGTGTGGAAGCGCTGCTACAGAGCATAGGGTGGAATAAAGGCAGGGTAGGGAAAGTTAAGTTGGAGGGGAGGAAGGAGAAAGAAGTGGCGGTTGTGGAGTTGGAGAGCTGGGAAGAAAAATTGGGGGTAATGAGAAATAAAAATAGGATAAAGGATAAGGAAGTGTTCATCGATCACGATTTGACGAGAAAGGAAAGGGATGTACAGAGAATGCTGTACGACAGGGCTAGGAGGGAGAGGAGTGAAGGGAGATCGGCGAAGGTAGGATATCGGAAAATAAAAATAGACGAGAAAATGTGGGTGTGGGACGAGGAGAAAGAGGTGTTGAAGGAAGTGCAGGGGAATTTGTTTCGTAGGAAGTAGGGGGTCGGGGGTAATGCAGGGTAGAGGAGTTTTGAAGGTGCTTTACTGGAACGTAGCAGGGGTAAAGAAGAAGGATGAGGAGTTCTGGAGGTATATCCAGGAATTTGATGTGGTAGGACTGGTAGAGACGTGGGTGGAAAGAAAGGAATGGGATAGAATAGAGCCAAAGCTGCCAAGGGGGTATAGGTGGAGACTCCAGGAGGCGGTCAGAGTGAAGAAGAAAGGAAGGGCTAGTGGGGGAATTATAACGGGGATTAGAGATGGATTAGAGGAAGAAGCTCACGGAGAGGTAGAGGGGGAGGGAGTGCAAATGAGGAAAGTAAAGATAGGAGGGGGAATGTGTAAGTTTGTGACAGTGTACAATAAGGATGGGATGGAAAGAATTAAAGAAAGGGTGGAAGACCTGTTAGGTGAAAGAGAAGAGGGTATGGTTGTACTGGGTGGGGACTTTAACGCGAGGATGGGGAGGGAAGGGGGCCTTTACAGGGAAGGGGAGAGCTTCGAAAGGAACTCAAAGGATAGGTTAATAAATAAGGAGGGGGAGATTCTAAGGGACTGGATGGAGGATAGAGGCTGGGCGGTGGCAAATGGTATGGCAACTGGGGACGAAGAGGGAGAATACACATACGTAGGTAAGGTGGGGGTATCGGTAATAGATTATGTAGTTATGAATATGCAAGGGTGGGAGGAGATGGAGAGATTCGCAGTAGAAGGGAGGGTAGAATCAGACCATCAGCCATTAGGGTTGTGGATAAGGGGTGAGAACGGTGGAAGGCAAGGTGGGGAAGAAGTGTCGACGGGGGAGAGGGTTAGCTGGACGAGGGAGGCGATAGAGAAATATAAGGAGCAGTTAGGGAACGTACGCTTCGAAGGGGAGACGGTGGAAGAGATATGGGAGGATTTAAAAGAGAAAGTGAAAGGGTGCGTGCAAAAGAAGGTATTCAAAAAGAAGAAGAAAGGAATGGTGAAGCCGTGGTGGGATAGGGAATGTAAAAAGATGAAAAGGAAGGTGAAGAGGAAGTACAAGAAGTGGAAAGAGGGTACTGCGAAAAGGGAGGAGTACGTAGAAATGAGGAAGGGGTTTAGATTGATGTGTAAGAAGAAAGAACAGGAAAAGGAGAAGGAGCTGGAGGAGGAGTTAGGAAATGTTAAGACAGAAGGGGACGTCTGGAAGATAATAAATAGGTTTAGGAAGCGTAGAGTAGGGATAAGCGACAAGATAGGGAGTGAGGAGTGGAGGGAGTTTTTTAAAGAATCATTTCAGGGCTCAGATTCAAGGAAGAGAGATGATGGGAGTAGAAGAACGGGGGAGGCAGAGATGGAGGAGTTGAATGACGAGGAGATAGAGAAACAGATAAGGAAGTTAAAAAGGTCAAAATCAGCAGGGCTGGATGGGCTAGAGAACGAAGCATGGCTGTTTAGTACACAAGAGGTTAGGGAGAGGCTGAAGGAGGTAGTGAAGAAAGTATGGAGGGGGGAGGGATTCCCACGAGGGTGGAGAGAAGGATTAATAGTGCCTCTGTATAAGAAAGGAGAGAGGGATAGGCAGGAAAATTATAGGGCGATTACGCTAA
This sequence comes from Andricus curvator, assembly GCA_932195095.1. Taxonomy (NCBI): domain Eukaryota; kingdom Metazoa; phylum Arthropoda; class Insecta; order Hymenoptera; family Cynipidae; genus Andricus; species Andricus curvator. Next base: position 327,903 of record CAKNYM010052100.1, read on the forward strand.
TGAATACGGCGTATAAAGTATACGCGATGGTAGTAGCGGAGAGGCTGCGGAAGGATGTCGAGGGGAAAGGAATATTGCCAGAGACGCAGGCGGGCTTTAGGGCAGGTAGGAGTACTATCGACAATATCTACGTTCTACAGCACGTGGTGGATAGAGAATTAGCGAAGAAGGGATCGAGAGTGTACGCGTTTTTTGTGGATCTAAAAGGCGCGTTTCCGTCGGTGGATAGGGGGAGGTTGTGGGAGGCGATGCAGGAGAGGGGAGTGGAGAGAGGCCTGATCGAGAGGGTAAGGGAGATATATGAAGAAACCAAAGATAAGGTAAGAGGAGGACAGGGGATTTCGGAGGGATTCTGGATGGATAAGGGGTTAAGACAAGGGTGTCCGCTTAGCCCGACGCTTTTTGCGATTTTAATTGCGGATATGGAAAGTAAGCTGGAGGCCGGAGTGGTAGGAGGAGTCAGGATAGGAGGGGTTAGAATTTGGTCGCTAGCGTATGCAGATGACATAGTGTTGTTGGCAAAAAGCGAGGAGGCCTTAAAGGAAATGATGAAGAGGTTGAGAAAATACCTGGATAAGAATAGGTTAGAACTGAATGCGGAAAAGTCCAAGGTTATGGTTTTCAGAAAAGGAGGTGGAAGGGATAAGGAAGGGGAGTGGAAGTGGAAGGGAAAGGCGGTGCAGGCGGTGAAAGAGTTTGTGTACCTGGGCTTCTTGTTTCGGAGGAATGGCGGAGTGGGTGGTCACATAAAAGAGAGAGTGAGGAGGGCAAATGTGGTGATGAGGCAGGTGTGGGGGTTGGGAAAGAAGTTATTCGCGGATGATTTTGGGAGGAGAAGGAAATTGTTTGACTCACTAGTGATGAGTGTACTATTGTATGGAGTAGAGGTGTGGGGGTGGAAGGAAAGCGAAGAGGTAAATAGGATACAGGAGAGGTATGTAAAGTGGACACTGGGGTTGGCAAGGAACACGCCTAATTATATTGTCAGGAGGGAGACGGGGAGAACGAGTGTAGGGATTCTAGCGGGGAGTCGAGCGTGTAAATATGAGGAGAAATTTTTGGAAGAGGGGGGAAGTAAGCTGGTTAGGGAGTGTTGGTGGGAGAAGGAGAACAGGAGAGGGGGTGGGAAGATGGAGGTTGAAAGAGAAAGGTATTTTAGAACGAATGGACTGCATATTGATGAATTGAGAAGGATGCATGAGGAAGGAAGGAAGGTATATGAGTTGGTTAAGAAAAACAGCATGGAGAGAGAGAAGACAGCAGGGGAAGAAAGAATAAGAGAGACAAGGTTTAATGGGAACTACGTGTGGATTATGCCAAGGGCGAGAGCGCAATATTTGTGTGAGAAAGGAGAGAAAGGAAGTCAGGAGCTTATAGCGAGGATGAGATGTGGGTGCATGGAGGGTTTCAATAGGTTTTGGCTCGATAGGGAAAAGAGGATGTGTGAACTATGTGGGAAGGGGGAGGCAAGAGTGGAGCACTGGTTGGAGGAGTGCGTGGAGGTGGAAAGGAGTGGGATAAGCATGGAGGTATTGATGCATGAAAGGGGGGACAAAAGGGCAGTAGCATGGGTGAAGGGAGTATTGGATAAGATGGAGAAGAAGAGAAGGAAGGAGGAAGAGGAATGGAGAAGGAAAGATTGTAAATAGAGGAGGAAGTAAATATAAGTAATTGTAAATATTGTAAATAGTAGATAAGTATTAGGTATTAGTCGCGGAGGCAGAGTATGGTAATGCGAGGCAAGCAAGAAAGTAGGGACATGCGAGCGAGGCGAGGCGAAGCGAGGAAGGCAATGCGATAAGAGCGAGCGGCGTTAGATATAAGGTGTGGAAGGATGTTAGTTTTAAGGCTTAGTTGTAAGAAAATTCTGTAAAAAAAAAAAATGGAAGTGTAAGCAAGTCAATTTTTTAAGGCCAGCAGGCTAAAAAATAAACGTTTATCTATCATAAGTGTCTTTTTAACTTGTACGGCAGATTTTCATTTTTGTCATGAAATATCTCGAAAACTTTCACTCCTACGAAAAAAATTGATGGCACATAAAATGCGTATTTTCACAAGGTCTACAACTTTTGTTTGTAATATTTTTTGAAATTCGTAATCGTTCTCGTATCGAGATAAACGTGAAAATCGAGGTTTAATTCCTCCTGCAATCTGGTGTACACTCTCTCTGCAATCTCATGCAGTTATAATTTTTTAGCGATTCTCGAAAAATAATTATAGGGAATCATTATAAGAAAATCAGTATAGAAATAAAGAATGTTTAAATATTGCAAGATTTGATGCATAAAATACAGAGAGCACAAACGAATGATTTATATATTTGTTTAAAGTGGGATTTCGAGAAATTTTAAGGAATTCAGAGAATTTCCATGGATTTTAAGCGATTTCGTCAGATTTGATAAAAATTTCAGAGCATATTAAAGTTTTACGAACATATCAGGAGGTTTTAAAAATATTTCCACCGATTTCAAGGTATTTCAAAGAATTTTGTAGGATTTCCAAATATTTCGAGATATTTCTAGCAAACTTTAGAAAATAAATTAATTTGAATTAAATTTGAAGGGATTCCGAGCGATTTCAAAGATTTAAAGAGATTTAACAAGATTAAAGGATTCTAAAGATTTATAGGAATTCTACATACAAATTTCACGGAATTTTAAGGATTTCCAAACATATCAGGAGATTTTAAGAGATTCGGAATGAATTAAATAGATTTCAAGATATTTTTACGGATTTTAAGTCTTTTAAAAGGATGCAATATTTTGCAATTCTATGCAATCTTGCAATCTAGTGCACATCGAAAATCCGAGTAATTAACGCCTCGGTGAAAATGTGTAATTTTTATGGGGTTTTTGTGGTTTTCACCATAAAAATTAAATGTGTGCCAATTTGCACTATAATTTTCGTAATCGGCGGGTCAAAATACATGAGTATCGGGAGTTAAAAAAATTGGTGGTAAGACTATTCGGAATTTTATCCAAATTCAGGAATTATGTATGATTATTTACTAATCGAATTTTGTAAGACACTTTTTCTTTAATTTTCTCGGTTGTTATTAAATATGCGATAACGTATAATCACCTTAGTTGATGTGGAATAGTCTACTTGGATCGAAACAACCTATTTATTTTGCAGAATTCTAAGCTTATTTAATGACAATTCAAAAAAGTCGAAAATAGTGAACGTTGCTCAGCTGCAAAATTGGTCGCTCAAGGGTTAAAAGTCATTTATGATTGGTCTGTTACAGTGGTAAGTGAAATTTCGAATTATACAAGACCACACTAGTTGACATATGGGAAAGAAATCAGTTAAGGTGGTTCGGACATGTTGAAAGAATGAAAGATGGACGACTGACTAAACAGGTGTATAAAGGTAAAGTAAGTGGCAGAAAGGCCAGAGGTAGACCGCCGAAAGAATGGTTAGAATCTGTGAATGATACATTAATCCGAAGAGACATAAGAAGCCATAGAAACACGAGAGCTTGCATGGAAAAATGCATGGACGTGAAGGAAGCTAGAGTAGTATACCAGGACAGAAAAGTGTGGCGACAAATAGTTTTTAAACAGAGTGACAATAGAGTGAATTACGCCTGAAACAAAGACCTTGGGGTGATCGCTAGAGAGATTGATCAGCAACCTGGGTCGGAGCAGTGTTGCGGAACGAACGTGTTATTTAAATAAATAACACGAGAATTCTAGATCAATCTAAAATATCTATACCTTACACCTATATATACCTATCTACGTTCTACCTATATACCCATCTACACACTACTACTTTCCAACCGAGCAAATCACGCCTACCCCGAAAGGGAAATGGCTTAATGGTATAATAATAATAATAATTATTATTATTATTGAATCTAAGTCACTTTTATTTTACCATTTTACACGTACAGTAAAATTATAAATAGGAATAATAAAACTGCCAAATCAAAGCGCTATTAAGGTGCTTCCTCAGGCTCGATTTTTAGCCCATGTATTACAAATGACATGTTTCCTCCTACAAGGATGAATTTTTTGATGTAATATGTTAACCACATAATGTAAAGGTCAAAATAGAACACCTATTAGTCTCCTTTTTTCGTAAAATGTTCTTGTTCTTGTGTTTTTTTAATTAATCGAAAATATGCTGGATTTATGCGCCTGGTAACGAGCAACCCGCCACCGTGAGAGTACCCATGTATGTATGTATGTATGTATGCCATTAAGCCATTTCCCTTTCAGGGTAGGCGTGACACTACCCGATTCGGGTAGTGTTTCTAGGTGAATAGTTTCTTATAGTAAATAACTACAAGTGTGGACTCACCACACCCACGATGGGCCAACAGCACGCAGTATTCTTGAATGGTCACTGATCCAAGTACTAACCGCGCCCAACGCTGTTTAACTTCAGTGATCGGGCGAGAACTGGTTTTTCCAGCGTGGTATGGCCGTTGATGAACCGAAAACAGGCGCTCTCAAAATGGGGTGCGCCTGTTTTCGGTTCATCATGGGTACTCTCCCGGTGGCGGATTGCTCGTTACCAGGCGCATAAATCCAGCATATTTTTGATTAATTAAAAAAAAAACAAGAACAAGAACATTTTTCGAAAAAAAGGAGACTGATAGGTGTTGTATTTTGACCTTTAAATTATGTGGTTAAAATATTACATCAAACAATTCATCCTTGTATGAGGAAACGTGTCATTTGTAATACATGGGCTCAAAGTCGAGCCTGAGGAAGCACTTTAAATTTCTGAAGATATCTACTCCAAAAGTCGTGGGCCGATTATAGAAGGGGGGGGGGGGTCTTCTCGATTCTGTAAATTATATAATTATTCAACAAAAAGTAGCATAGGATATCAATTTGAGAAAAAAGTGGACATCTCTGGGTCAATTTTGAGAAATTTTGAGAATAAACAATCAGTAATTGTTTAAATAATTATATAATGTTTAAAAAAAAAATTACTACTCCAAACAATGACAAACTATTACATTTCAATCAGAAAATACGATTATTTTTTACATTTTTTGGGAATAAATAATCTTTTAAATAAGTTACATTTGTTTAAACAATTGAAAATTGTTTAAAAATTCATGGAAAATATTCAAATTGTCTATTAGTAATTATTTGTATGAAAAAGACGACGGAAATTGCTAAAAAGTAACGATAATACGTAAAAATGTAGTTTTTTTATTTTTGGGTCATATTTAGAGCGCTGTGGGGGGTAAGGGTGGGTTAAAAATGAAAGTTATCAGTATGCTTTTATTTCATAGGTACTCCTCTTCAATCCCTAAAAAGTTTGGCACGTTTCGATCAAACCCTGAAGTATGAGTTCAATTTTTCGAAAATCCAAAATGTCCCCATGTTAATTAAATGGGATTTTGAAGTGCCCGGTGGCACGTGTTAATATTCGAATTTCGAGAAAAAAAAATTAGGGATTTTTTTTCTCCGGAAATGGAAACTTTTAGTGGGGGGACTTGCCCTGTAGGGTGAAAAAAAATGTTGCAATGCATTTTTGGACCACCCTAATGCCCACGCTTATAAGAGCAAATACCTACACGTCATTTATTTATCCTAATATTATTTTATTGTAGGTCACTGCATGGATACAAAGATTTCGATGTGATACTAAGAAATAACATGAGAGTCCGAAGTAAAATTAAATTTCGACCGCTCTATTTATATAATCTTTTATGACACACTTTACTTCCTATTTTTATTTATAACTTATAATCATACAAGATATATTGCCTACTTCTTATTTAAAAAAAAATGATTATCCGGCTTATACAAGGATTTTAATGTTTGTTAAATTCCTTCATTTTCTCCATTTAAAATGACATTTTTCCCAGAAATTCAAAGTAATATCTACAATTTACAAGTTATATTTTAGTGTAGCCACAACGTATATTTTATTTACAATTTTGTTCAAGGGCGTAACGTACCAGATGATCTAGTTCTTTTATATTAATATTGAACATTAATCAATATGTGTTTTTTATCTTCTATTTTTAAAAGATTCCACGATAAGCTCAAGAAATCCCTCATCAATAAAATATGTCTTAAGTGCAGAGTCTGAAGATCATTTGTTGACAGATATCAGTAGTCCTAACTTAGCATAGGTCTCAAATAAATACAATCGACACTTTTCTTTCTTTACTATGATAACTAGTGCAGAAGTAAGAGCTTTACATTTCTTGCGTAGATTCGAGGCGAATTTTGTCGACGGTGATGCCGTGGTGATGTCGTGAATCAACCTCTAGGTCTACAGCGTATCGCAGGCTTGACATAAACACTTTTTGAAGACGCCTACTCTTTGTAATGCGTTCAAATTGTCTTCATCAATTAAGAGCAAATTTTAAACATCTAGAGAGATTATCCTGTGTCCACAAAACCTGTTTCACTCTTCTGCACGAAGAAAAGTATTCAAGAAAGTTCAGTTTTTAAAACAATTTAAAGTTTGTTTTTCATAATAAAAGTAATTTTAATAACGTATGCTTTATAATATTTCAAGATTATCTTTATGAAATAAACGTTTTTTTTTTTTCACTAAAGTACTTGAACTTCTTTGAGTTCACCACGATTTCAACTTAAAATTATGAAAATAGAATCTCGCGAGAAAGTAGAGACCCGAGAAACGTCACCCAAAAGACAGATATATGACTTGTTTTCATTTTCATTTCTTAATATAAACTAACGCGTAGCTTGGTTTTCAATAGTTCTTCGAGCTTCGATATAATTTCAACCCTTCTATATTTAACAAATTTCTTTCAAATGGAAAGCATTAGTAGTTGAAATTTTCGTAACCTAAATCCTTGCAAATTCAAATATTAAAACTTGCACAGGTCAAAATTGAAAACTTTAATACGTAGTTGAGCATTTTTAGGCTTGAAGCCTTCAAGATTGAAAAAAGAACATTGAAATTTCAAGATTTTGAAATTCAACCCTCAAAAACTAAAAGCGCTTCAAGTTGTGCAATTTTTAATTCAAGCATTTAAAACTGTCCGACTTAAGATTTTAATTGTTAAAAAATTTGCAATTTTCAATCGGAAGTCTTCATGGTTAAATAATTAAATTGAAAACTTTAAAAATTGAATTAATAAGCTTAGATTGAAAATTTTATCAATAAATTTATGTATGAATTAATCAATTTATCAATATTTATCAATATTAATTTAATAATTAGAGCAGGGAAAACTTAACGGTGCCAAGGGGTAATTCACAAAATACGTGAAACGTTTAGGGGGTATATTTTTAAACATTCGACAGTTATTATAGGAGTTTAACAAGTATTTAACATTTAAAGATATTATCGAAATTAAAAAATGTTTTACTAATACTAAAAGTGTTTTTTTTTTTCTGTTAAAAAGTGTTATTTGTTTATGTGTTAAAATAACTCCCGAAAAAGATGAGTCCTACAAAAATTTCTTCAGTTCGCACAAGGTCCACTGTTAGAAAAATCTGATCGAAATTTAATATACGTGTGAGTAAAGTCATTTGCATATACCGTAAATTAATTTTAATATACCATCATGTTGTAAAATTAATATACTTGTATATTAAAGTCGGTAAAACAGAGTGCGTGAAAACAAGTTCTTTGACGCCTTCAGCTCTTGTCAAATATTAAAAAATAAAGTAATATCCTTACATTCGTCGACTAAATTCCTACTTACAATTAAAGTGCAACGTACGGGTGGAATTATTTCTAAAATTCACTGTGAATGTTATAATTTTAACGTGAGTACAGGTGCTTGAGGGTTAGGTTTCTTAATTATTTGTTTAATTGAACTTTCTCTTAAAACCCTGTGTAATTTTTAATTATATAGGAGAAAATATTATGTTTTATTATTATTATTATATTATTATACCATTAAGCTATTTCCCTTTCGGGGTAGACGTGATTCTCTCGGTTGGAAAATAGTACTGTTGGGAAGGAGGTATAGATTTTTTAGATTGAACTAGAATTTTCGTGTTATTTATTCAAGTAACATGTTCGTTCCGCAACACTGCTCCGACCCAGGTTGCTGATAATTCTCTTATTTATAATTGAAAATTGCTGCGAAAATTGTTTATAATTTGTGTAAAGTGCAAATATCTGAATTACCTGATGAATAATCAATATGCGGTATATGAAATTTAATAACATAGTATCCTAATGGCGATTTCGTATACCTAGGTTTTAGATTTAATATACAAATGTATATTAAAATTGCAAACATTTTTAACAGTGTCGTTATCTGTCAAAGTAGGGAATAATAATGGATTTCTCATCGCCAAAGGCTCAAAAATTGTTATTTCTGATCCGGATAAGCGGTAAAAAATGCATATGGTATCCCCATATATACCTGATTAGTATAGACCCAGTGGAAAAATGTCCTGTGTTCACGCGTTCATGTTAAAGTTCAAAAATGGTTATTTCTGCGTATGTGAATACAATATGCATTTTTTACTGCTTATCCGGATCAGAAATAACCTTTTGTAAGCTTGTAATATTTAAAAATATCTAATATTTTGCGAATTTTACGATTATCTCTCACTCTAACATAAACGCGCGAACACAGGACATTTTTTCATTGGGTTTATACTAAGTAGGAATACATGGGAATAAAAAATGAATTTTTTACCGCACAACTGGATCAGAAATAACCATTTTTGTACTTGTATTAGTTAAAAATGTCTAATATTTCGTGAATTTTGCGATTATCTGTCACGTTAACATGAACGCGCGAACACATGACATTTTTCCATTGGTTCTATATTAAGCAGGTATATATGTTTAACTAATATGCATTTTTTACGGCTTATACGGGTCAGAAATAACTATTTTTGAGCCTTTGGCGATGAAAAGTCTATTATCCTTCCCTATTTTGACATTTTTTTCGGACTAATCTTTTTTCGGGAGTTTATTTTGGCACTTACCAGAAACTTTTAGCCCTACCCAAAAACGAATGAAAATATTTGATTTTTTCGATACGCCCTAATGCACATGTAGCGCGATCTATTTTTTCACATAATGGTTATTAACCAACGGCGATACCACGCTGAAAACACCAGTTCTCGTAAGATCACTGAAGCATTGTTGGGCGCGGTTAGTACTTGGATGGGTGACCGTTCAGGAATACTGCGTGCTGTTGGCCCGTCGTGGGTGTGGTGGGCCCACATTGGTAGTAAATATCCACCTAGAAACACTACCCGAATCGGGTAGTGAGGCAATGAACTTTCGAGTTCGAACTGCTAATCTATGTATGTATGTAATGGTTATTAAACTGATTCATCCACATAAAAAAAAAATAATTTACTCAATCGGCTTTAAATTGTTCCTCTAGAAAGAAAATATTTAATTTTTTCGATACGCCCTAATGCATATGTAGCTCCATCTCTTTTTCCACACAATGGTTATTAAACTGATTCATCCACTTACAAATAAAAAATTTACTCAATCGGTTTTAAATTGTTCCTTTAGAAAGAAAATATTAAATTTTTTCGATACGCCCTAATGCACATTTAGCGCCATCTATTTTTTCACACAATGGTTACTAAACTGATTCATCCACTTAAAAAAAAAACATTTTACTCAATCGGTTGTAAATTGTTCCTCTAGAACGGTTATTAAACTGATTCATCCATTTACAAAAAGACAATTTATACAATCGGTTGTAAATTGTTCTTCTAGAAAGGTGTTTTGCTTCTTCTGTCAAATTATGTTAATTGGAGTAGCACCGTTAAGCTTTCCCCACTTCAATTTCAATCGTCCAATCTTGTACAAGTTCAAAATGGAAGTCTTAATAGCTGAAAAATGTTCTTAAATTTAAAATTCAAGCCGTTTGTCAAAAAGTGGCTTAAAAGTTTTGTGTTCAAAATGAATATAAATATGCAAAAGGGGCTTATTACATGTCCTATACTACATTTTGTAATGAAAAGTACATTAATAAGCTGCGCCCATTCGTCCCGAAAAATTGAAGGAGCTAGAAAATGGGATGGATTAGTCGTCCCGAAAAGCCAAACCTATGACAAATATTTGACTATACTCATCCCGAATTTTTGGGATGACGAGAGACCACGTAAAAAAACAATAATTTTATCAAATTAAAAAATAAAGTAAATCAGAACACCCTTCAGTAAAGAAAAAACCAGCTAAGTCGTCTATCTCATTGTCGTAAACGGATCTATATAAGTATCATAAAACGACAAAAAATGTCGATCAACGTTACTCAGAAAGGAGGTTAAAATCAGTTGAAAGAGTTTTATAATCATATTATTTTAATTTTCCTATAATAGTTTGGAAATCATGAGTCCTAAGTCAAGCAGAGTAGAGAAAATATTCAGAAATAGAGACTACGAGAAACTGAGGCTAATTTCCCGAAAAGGCATATAGAATGTGCATTGCGAAAAAGGGACTATTTTGTGCCCTGTATTTCGTAATAATTAAAATGTTTAAGTGCGTTGTGGAAAACTTTAAGCACTCGGCGAAAGACTGGATTCGCTTTTTTAGTAAAATCTTATGTTCTGCTACCCGGCCGACCTACGGGTCTGTAAATAATTTTTCTGTATGTTCGGCCACCAAAAAATGTCGTTTGGAGTTTATGTTTCGGTACTACGTTTACCGACAGCGTATTTACATCAATCTGAGTTAACAGCACAAATACATATAATTTTTCGGAAATTCACCTGGCCGATCTTAAATGACAAAACTAAACTAGCCGACTAAAGGATTTTCGTGACCGACCATTGGTGATTTTATGTACTTTTTTAAAAAATATTTGTTATAACGTTGTGAATTGCTTTCTCGATGAAAGTCATGTGTGAATAAAAAACTAGAAAATATAGGCAGTAGTCTCTGGCGCGTTGAAATACCTTTAAACACGAAGATAATCAAAAGTGGCCGACCAATGATTCCACTACCCTTTATACAAGTTTTGTAACTTCAGTTAAAGTACATAACTGGGAAAATGAGTTGAAAACCGGAAAATGATCGGGAATTTTGTAATATTGAAAAAAGTCAAAACTATATGATTCGAAGAAAAAAAATTTACTGACTTAACGAATTTTTTGGTTAAATTATAAAATAATAATTCATGTATAAGAGGCAGGTGCGGAACGCGAATAGCTCACGGTGTGCTTGAAAGAGGTCTTAATCGAAAGTCTGCCCAACCTGGGGTTTTCTTGGTGGATTTGATTCCTAGTACCAATTGTTCGTATTTATTCATGACTTTTTCCATTTCCGTTTTAGTTATTACACGGGGACAATTTGTAATAACGTTTACCAAACCATTTAAAATACGTAAATCAATTAATTGATATTAGACTGAACAATTAAAGTTTTTATACAGTAACAGGTACATGTTAAACATAAAATCATTTATTTCAAAATCAGTTATTGTAAATGTTTTTTTTTAACTTAAACATGATGGGTTATATAACTAATCAGTTACAACTAGTATAACAAAAATCTCAAAACTAGTTCAATGACTCAATCAATATTTGTATATATTTCATGGCGCATGAGAAAACGAACCCAAATAAAAAACGCTCGTGTAAAAATTTTCATCTGTAGTTTGCATATTTCATAGAAAGCAAAATTTTAGTTCTGAAAGTTCAAATATTCATTCCATAGAATCAAGCCCTTCAAGAAAATCCCCCGTGTGGAAAAATTTCGTGGCGCTTTACTGTTTCTGTCCAGTCCGCCTTGAGTCGACACTGGCGTTCCACAGGCTGACTGTCCAGTGGGTAGACTGGGATGTAACGCTCGGATCGACTAGTTTCTAGACAGATCGGCTATTTTGATAAAAAAATAATTAATAATTAAATAATATAATTATTTTTTATGCCATAAAAGTCCAATATATAGATTTTGCAGTTAATTAAAAATATAAAAAAAGTTTTTGTACAAAAAAAAAGAAGAAATGAGTTTCCGCAAATCTCTTGTACATACGCCGGGTGCCGAACTTCTGATGAAACTTCCTATTATATTGTGGTAACTTTGTCCCGTCGTCTTAACACCTCGGCCATCTAAAAGTTAAATTATTTTTCATTTTTGTCGGATATGAATCATACGCGCGCGAATGTACTGGATCCTAGAGTTCTTGGGTGTGCCAAGAAAACTGGTTAGACTTATCGAAATTTGCTTAAGCGGCAGTAAGGGTAGAATACGCGTAAACGGTAGTTTATCTGAAGAGTTTTCGATCCGCGATGGCCTGAAACAGGGCGATGCACTTTCGTGCGTCCTTTTTAACTTAGTTTTAGAATACGTGGTTAGGCAAGTGCAGGCGAATCCGACCGGTGCTACCCTCAATGGGGTAATACAAATTCTTGGATATGCGGATGATCTCGACGTACTAGGGGATGATAAAGAAACGGTAGCTAAAAATGCAGAAATCTTGATCGCAAAAGCCAAAGAGATTGGCTTGGAAGTTAGCGAATCGAAGACAAAATATATGACCGTCGTCAGGTCCGGACAAAGTAATCAAGACGGGGATCTAATGGCCGGAAATATGAAATTCGAAAGGGTTAACGAGTTTAAATACCTCGGGTCTATTATAACTAGCGAAAATAAGATTAAAACGGAAATCAATGCGCGGCTACACGCTGGCAATGGGTGCTATTATGCAGCAAACACGCTACTAAAATCGCGATCGCTATCTAGGAACATCAAAGTAAGAATTTACAAAACGATAATAATGCCGGTCGTCATGTACGGGTGTGAAACGTGGGCGCTGACGAAAGGAGAAGAGAATAGGTTTAGAGTTTTCGAGAATAAAGTACTTAGAAAAATCTATGGTCCAAAAAGGGACGAAGAGACCGGCGAGTGGAGAAAACTGCATAATGATGAGCTGCACGCTCTCTACGGGTCAGCAAATATTAATAGAGTAATGAAAGCGCGTAAATTAAGATGGGCGGGGCATGTAGCAAGAATGGGCAATGAAAGAACAGTAGCGCAAGTTTTAAGAGGGAGACCGACTGGTAAGAGACCCCTAGGCAGACCGAGAAACAGATGGGAGAAAAATGTAAGGGATGCTCTAAAAGAACTAGGACATGATTACTTAAACTGGATGGAGAATGCACAAGACAGAGATATGTGGCGGTCTCGGGTAGATGAGGCAATGAACTTTCGAGTTCGAACTGCTAATCTATAATAATAATAATAATAATGAATTTCAACTCATTACATCCTAATATTTATTTGAATAAAACATGAACAATTTTTAAACATCAAAAGTGCTTGATGTCCTTTTCTAAAAAGGACATGCATTTCAGACAACTTCATTTTGCGTTCCTCATTACGCGTTACCTGTTAGCTAACTTCATGCGTAGTGCGTAAACCTTATTGGTTAATCATTTGGCGCGGATTTCGAATTTGAGATTGAGTCAATATAGGCACTACCACAAACGCACTACGAAAACTCCGCCTTAGCGCAGTCTGGGAGGTCTGATCTTAATCGATTAATTCAATCAATGAATCTCGAAAGCGAATGCGATTAATTGTAGTGGCATCATCCAACCCATTCATGATCTAGCCGAAAAAACGTTCCATTTCCGCCCAACTCGCGCATACCAGCTCCACGGCCATCTTGGTTAACAGTCAACACAAACGCTAGCTGTACATTTATTCAATATGGCGATGTAGCTGGTATCGTTGCTGATTAGCTACATTTTTTTTTACTTGCGCGTGGATCAGTGATGCTAATAGACCGCGTCTTTTTCAACTGCGCAAGCGTTGCGTTGGAAGGGGAAAGCCACGTTATTGGCCGTAATACGCGCGCTTATTTTAAATGCTTCAAATGTACACAAATATGGTGACGGACTAAAAATAAGGAATAATGGTACTTCTATTTTTAAGTCGAGAAATTATATTAATTTTTGTTAATATGGTTCATATATATTATTATTACTGCAATAACTATAAGTTATTGCATTAAGTTATATATAATAGTATATACATATATTTTATGCAATTTTTAGGTCCAAAAATATATATCCTGCTGATCTTTTTTTATTTTTCACTTTAGGGAAGAATATTAGATTTTATTCTTCATCTTTTATATTATTTGACTTCTAGATTTTTAAAATATTTTGGGCGGGGGGGGGGGGGGGGGGGCTGATTGAAAAAAATATTTTTGACGCTCTTTGACCCAGAGTTGACTATAGCGGAACTGATAGCTTCTAATCAACTAATACCGTGATATATCCTGTTATCGCAGAAAATCACGGATCTAGAGGACAAAACCATTTACGATTTTTAGACAACTTTGATATTTTAATAGCATATCAAGTACATGACATTTTCTATAGTAATAATAATAAAATTCTGTATTATCATGGATCTTATAGTTATTGCAGTAACATATATGAACAATATTAACATAAATTATTATAATTTCTCGACTTGAAAATAAAAATGAATGTGTGTGGCTTTCCCCTTCCAACGCAACGCGTGCGCAGTTGACTGGTGTGAATTGGATCATGTGTAGTGTGATCAAGTGTGGTTACATTCAGTGTAGTGTGGTTACACTGTGTTACACCTTCAATAAGGCGATTCTAATGCAACAATTATTCTAATCCAATATTCATGATGACATCGAGTACATACGAGTTTACTTCAGATGAGGAAATAGCAGCATTCAAAAAAGGACATGCATTTCGGCTAACTTCATGCGTAGTCCCTAAACCCTATTGGTAAATTCAGTTAGCTATTTATATCTAATGTCAGTCATAATAGAATCAGCCAATCAGCTATCGAGAATCGAAAGCAAGATTCGATAAGTCGATAATGTAAAAAAGATTCGATAACTCGATAATTCAAGTAGGCGCAAATTTCAAAAGAGTCTACATTTCTGGCTTAATTATTATAATGAATTAATACAGTAGTTTGAAAATTTGATTACAAGGGATCGACGCGTTTTTCTTTTGTTTATATCGTTGTATCCTTTTTAACTTAACAGAAATTATATTCTCATCTTTATTTAAACAAAAGAAAAACGCGTAACGTAGTTTATGAAAGATCCCTAAGTGTGTTTAAGTCGAATTAGTTATAATTTATTGTTAGTTTCTCTAAACATAGGAGAAAGGGAAGAAAGTGTTTTCAAAATTCAAAACAAAATCCAAATTTTGAGGTATTTCGAAAACGTTTAGAGATACACGAAAACTGACAAAATTTTCAGTGTTCTCTAAAGGGGGATGGTCCTCAACCATACCTCGACCCAAACCAGTAAACAAATTTTCAAAATTCGAAAAAAATCCAAAATCTTAAATGATCTCTAAAAGGGCCACAGATACGTGAAAACTGACAAAATTTTAAAGATTCTACAGAGGGGGTTTGTTTTTGACAAATTCAAACTAATCTAATAATAAGATTTTTTAAATAAAAACAAAAAAAATTAAAATTTTGAGTTATTTTGAAAACGGGGAAAGAGACGCGAAAACTGACAGCATTTCCAGGCTTTTCTAAAGCGGGATGGTCTCTGGCCACCCCGACGTAAAAAAATAAACAGATTGTCGGAATTAAAAAAAAATTAATTTTGAATCATCTCGAAAACGGTCAGAGATACGTGAAAACTAAGTAAATCTTTAGGATTTTGTGGAGGATGTTTATTTTCTACCAATTTGAACTAACCCAATTAAAAGATTTTTTAAATTAAAAAAAAGTTGAGTTATCTAGATAGAACGCGGTGAGAGATACGCGTAAACTCATAACATTTTCAGGAGTTTCTAAAGGGGTATGGTCCTCGGCAACCCCGATCTAAACCAGTAAACAAAATTTCAGAATGAAAAAAAATCAACATTTTGAATCTCGAAAATGGTCATGAAACGTGAAAACTAAGTAAATTTTAAGGTTTTTATAGAGGGGGTTTGTTTTTGACCAATTTGAACTAACTCAATTAAACGATTTTCAAAATTTTAAAAAATGCAATTTTTGAGTTATCTTGAAAACGGTGAGAGATACGCGAAAACTGAAAACATTTTCAGGCACTGAGTTAGTTCGAGTTTTCGACAAACTCGAACTAAACCAATAGAAAGATTTAAAATTTAGGAACATATTCAACAATTTTATTTATCTCGAAAACGGTAAGAGATACGCGAAAACTAACCAAATTTTCACGGCTTGATGAAGGTCCTCAACCACCCCGAACTAACAGTAAAGTAGAGTAAAGTAGTCATACGCGAAAACTGACCAAATTTTCAGGATATTCCTGACCGGAATTGTCCTCGGGCGCCCAGAATCAGCCCAGTAGAGTGATTTCCAAAATAAAAATGTTGAGTTATCTAAAAACGATAAGATACATTAAAACTGAAAAACGTTCGGGTTTTTGTAAAGGCTGATGGTCCTCGGCCACCATGAATAAACCCAGTAAAAGTCTTCAAAATTATTTTAAAAAAAATGTTGAATGATCTCGCAATCAGTGAGATACGTGAAACTGACAAAATTTTCAGGTTATTATACAAGGGCTGGTCTTCGGCCACCACAAATTAGCCCAATAAAAAGATTTTCAAAAGGAAAAAATCCAAATTTTGAATTATGTCAAAAACGATGAGACATATGCGAAAACTTGAAAAATTAATAATAAATAACAAATAGTATTAATATTTACGAAATCTGATACATTTTCAGATTTTCGGACAACGTTAAAAAATACGTGAAAACTGTCAAAATTTCAGAAATTTTTTAGAAGGGGATAGATTCATTCGGACCGAAAATTATTGAATGGCGAGTTCGGATTGATTTGGATTGAGTCGGATTGAAGTTGTTGTACTTGTACGTGCAAGAATTGAGAAGGATTGAAAAGACATTTTGGATGAGCCACGGATTCATTGGATTGGGCGCACGGACTTGCCAGCATTAAAAATATTAAAACTGGCTTGGGATATGGGATGTGTCTTGCATTTATTCGGATTGGGCATCGGACTGAGAAGGAGTGAAAATTTGTTTCAGATTGGTGCGTTATTCATTCGGATTGGTTTTGGATTCACATTTATCCACTCGGACTGGTGTCAGATTCAGTCGGATTCATTCTGGTTGAATTCAAGAAGTCCCACGTATTCAAAAGGATTGGAGGCACGGATTGAAAAATTGATTCGGTATGGGTTTGAGTTGAAGTTGGTGCTGATACATCAGTGGAGAAGGATTGATAAGTGAGCCTCGAATCCATTTATGTATTGACATTGGGTTTTAATTTGGGATTGAAAGATGGATTGAGAAGGGTTGAAGGGGATTGAAAAGTTGCTTCGAATTGATTCGGATTAAATCGAATTGGTTCGAACTGCAACATAAATTAAAAAGATAATTACAAAATATTTCAAATCACGAAAACACGCGCGCTCCAGCGCGCGATCATCGGCCTCGTGTGAATAAACCATTGAAAAAAATAAAGTTTGATTTTCTTGCGGTTAGGCTACGAAATAATGATTGTTTATTATTTCAACGAATTAATACGTTAGGCTTAATTATCATTTACGCAATCAATAAATAATTAAAATAAATTAAATAAATCACTAATAATAATATTTGATTTTCTGGAATATCATCAATATTATACATAGCATTATACATATTATAATTATCATAAATTCAATATAAATTTATTATAACTTGACTATATAATTCAATTGAAAAAAAATCTGCCCGCTTCGCGGGCACATTCTCATCGCGCGCTTCGCGCGCGGCTCGCTTCGCTCGCAAGTTTGAGCGCGCCTAGGGCGCGCAACTGTTGGATCTCGCGCTTCGCGCTCGATCATATATTTATCTCGCGCTACGCGCTCGGGCGTATCTACATCGCGCTTTACGCTCGGTTGCTCTAGATTTTTCAACTTCGTGTTCGACTTCGATGAAAAGAAAAAGTTTGTTTGCAAATATTATAAAATTATATTATTATTACAATTACCCACATCGTGGGTGTGGTGAGCCCACACTTGTAGTTATTTATAACTACAAGAAAAACCTAGAAACACTACCCGAATCGGGTAGTGTCACGCCTACCCTGAAAGGGAAATGGTTTAATGGTATATATATATATATATATTAAGGACTCGTTTAAAATCTTCAAAATTGCATTTTTTCAATATTAAAGGCTTCAAACTTAAACTATTAAAGTTTTTCAATTTGAAACTGTCCAATTCTTTATATTTTTCTTTATTCTCTCCATGTAAAATACCTATGTAGGTTTCTTTCATATCAAAATACCCTTCATCCACAGGAGGTTGACCGACATCAAACCTTCGAGTCTACACCCTATTTATTATGTTTGAATATATCTAGGTTTTTTTTTACTACATAAGGCCTTGATTTATAAATTATACAATGTTGAGAAATCTTTCAAACGTAAAAAAGTGACTCGCCAGCAGGCATAAAGTAAACATTAAAAATAGTAACTTTTAAATCATTATGAACGTTTTGAATTCAACAATTTAGGTTTAAAAAATAAAATTTTCAAGTCAAGTCCTCGAAAATCAAACGATTTTACAATTATTCTTTAAAATTGAACAATTTAAAATTAGAATTGGATAGATTTATCAAAACCTCTACATATTAAGTGATTGTTAAATTTGTTTTTATTTTAGACTGAAAAGGAACTTCATTTACTCAAGGTTCTATCGACCTTAAGGAACACATTCTCATCCAGATACTCGCGCTTCGCGCTCGATATTTGATTTGAAAATCATTTGAACCTTGCGTTCCATGCTCGGTTCTGTGCATTTGATTTTTCTATTTTCAATGCTGTTTTTTACGAATAAAACAAATACTACGCGTCATATCAAAAAGTGAATGATATGAAATTTGTAGATCTTTTTTGGGTGCACAATTTTGGTGGAATGATCTTTTCTCGTATCTTGCATAGTTTCACAGCAATATGGAATTTTTGATTATTTTTTTGTGCGATCAAAATTTGAATTTTTTATTTTTCAAAAAATTCAAAAAGTTGTTATGAAAATATTATAGGACGTTCAAAAAGCAACGTTTTTCTCCTCTTGACTTTTTTTCATATCGTGCGTTTTTCGGCTTAAAATGTACATTTTCGTTTGTTTTTTGGAATTTTGAAAATGCTATAACTCCAGTAATTTTTGTTTTATCACGAAAAGTCATTAGAATATTTTGTTCGTCATTTTGCGTACTACTAATAACCATACATAGAATTTTTAAATCTTCAAAAAAAGTGGTCTCAAAAATTTTCAAAATGTGCTCACTTTTTGAATTTTCATCCAAAATAGCTGGTTAACGAACTCGTTCTCTATTTTTCGGCCATAAAAAAGTGTGCCAAAGCTCAATCAAATCTGATCATTTTTTCGAAAGTTATCGTGGCTACAGACAGACAGACAGACTACAGACAGACAGACACCTTGGTAAAAACCGTTTTTTCTGGCTCAGGGGGTCTCAAAACGTGGAGATTTGATGAAAACCGACTATGTCAAATTTTACATAAAACCAATACCTTCTCATTAGAATGAGAATGTAAAAAAATGTTTTTAAACATTCTTAAAAAACATCGTTCTTACGAATGCAGTTCTTGTATTAAGATTTCGATCACCTTCAACCATTATTGTTTACTATCTTGAATATGTAATAGTGCACAATTAATTATTGCTTAAGAATTTGTGCAATTGTGTATTGTAATTTCCTAAGGACAATCTTTATATATTCAAATTCGTAACGAACTCCTAGATAGCGCCAATACTGGGACTAGACAGCAGAAAGTTTTGAATCAAACACGTAGCAAAACTAGACAGCGCCAGTGTAGCGCCAGGCTAGTATTGCGTAAATAGACCGGCTTGAGAAAAACTGTACTGGCTTTAGCATGATTCAAGACTGCCACGAAATTTTTCCACACGGGCCCAGGCTCCATTATTAAAACTTATTAAAACTGACAACATATTCGTTATCAGCGGTCCTGAAAACCGCTGAATACAAATATTCACAGGGATTAGCATATAATTACTTCATTTAGGCCACCATTGTAGATCCGCCATTTTAAATTTTGGAAATCTGATAACGGGTATGTAATCAGAGACCCCAAAAACCTTCATATACTAATTTTTACCACAATCAGTCTTAATTTCACCAAATTGGTCCGCCATATTGGATCCGCCATCTTGAATTTTGAAAATCTAATAATGTATTCGTAATCAGTGACCCCAAAACCCCTATGTACACCTATTCTCATAGAAGTTTAGCTTCTAGAAAAATACGAACTTCAAAAGTTTAAAACGCAAATCCCCCGCTCTTCAAATTTAAATACTAAAATCGATTTTTTTCAATAAGTACCCGGTGGCCGATTTTGGTTTTGAGCTTAAAATACTCCTGGGATGCCTAGGAATAAAATCCACCAAGAAAACCCCAGTTTGGCAGACTTTCGATTAAGACCCCTTTCAAGCACACCGTGAGCTCTGATACACTCTAATATACTGACTTTGCATCAATAACGTGAAATTGGTTACTAAGATGATACCAAATAAGATGTTCGTCTTGAAGCCATATTTCTTCGTCTAGACAATGCCCTAACTGGGGACAAGTCTGCCCCAATAATTTTGTACATGGGAAATCCGATGTCAGCCTATTCGCGGAGTGCGCATGTGCAATTGTCACCGGCCTCAAATTGTCCACATTGCGCCTGCTTCACATGCATATATTATTATTATTATTATTATGCCATTAAGCCATTTCCCTTTCGGGGTAGGCGTGACTTGCTCGGTTGGAAAATAGTAGTGTGTAGGTGGGTAGATAGGTATGTAGGTGTTAGGTATAGATATTTTAGATTGATCTGGAATTCTCGTATTATTTATTTAAATGACACGTTCATTCGGCAACACTGTTCCGATACAGGTTGCTAATCAATCTCTCCAGCGATCACCCCAAGTGAAGAGCCTCACAAAATTGTTATGTGTGGTTCCCCACTTGGGCCCATTAGTATCCAAGGTCTTTGTTTCAGGCGTCCTTCACTCTATTGCCACTCTGTTTACAAACTATTTGTCGCCACACTTTTCTGTCTTGGCATACTACTCTAGCTTCCTTCACGTCCATGCATTTTTTCATGCAAGCTCTCGTGTTTCTATGGCTTCTTATGTCTCTTCGGATTAGTGTCTCATACACAGATTCTAATCATTCTTTCGGCGGTCTACCTCTGGGCATTCTGCCATTTACTTTACCTTTATACACTTGTTTGGTCAGTCGTTCATCTTTCATTCTTTCAAGATGACCGAACCATCTTAACTGATTTCTTTCCCATGTGTCAACTATTGTCTCTTTTGCACCACATTCTTTGAGGATTGTCTCGTTTCGGACTTTGTCCATCAGTATTTTCCCGCATATTGTGCGCAGAGGTGTCATGCCAAACGCGTTAATTTTACTCCTGTCCTTCTCTTCACAGGTCCATGTCTCGCTACCGTATAGTATACAGTCGGTACGAATATAGAATTATGTATGGCCATTTTAGCTTTTTTTGATATGTTTTTATTTCTGAGCATGGGCCCTGCTCTACCGATAACCTGCTTACCCTTATTTATGCGCCTATCTAACTCCCCATCTATTTTTTCGTCACTAGTGAATAGGCTACCCAGATATACGTACTTGTCAACTTGTTCTAATCTCTCATCATTTAGGATAATGTTGCACATTGTTTTCTCATTTTTTTCTTCGAACACCATGATTTTTGTTTTATTTACGTTAATTTTGAGGCCCATGTTCTTCATGCTTGTATTAAGTTTATTCAACATTCTTTGCAAGTCCTCGATTGATTCTGCCATAACAATCTTGTCATCTGCGAAAGCTAAACCACGTACCTTGACTGTTTCGAGATCTACACCTTCTTCGTCGAAGAGGGCCTCTCTTAGACACTTATCCATAAATATGATAAATAGCCATGAGGACATAACGCATCCTTGTTTCACGCCTTGCATAATATTGAACCAGTCACTCAGTTTCCCATTTACCCTTACACTCGCTTTACTACCTGTATAAATTGTTTTTATTGCTTGTAGGAGCCATCCATTGACTCCGTACTCTTTAAGGACTTCCCAAAGTTTACTTCTATTTACCTTATCAAATGCTTTTTCTAGGTCAACAAATGCACAAAAAACTTTATTTTCTACTCTCAAGCTTTTTTCTGTGATCTGTCTTAAACTAAATATCTGATCTGTACATGATCTTCCTGGCATAAGTCCACTTTGGACTTCCCATATATTTTCTTCTGTAATTTTCATTACCCTACGAATAAGAATTTTTGAGTATATTTTACTTGCGGCACGTAGTAAGCTGATACCTCCGTAATTACTGCAGTTGCTTTATCTCCCTTTCTTTTGTATATTGGTACGATAATCGCTTTTCTCCAATCGTCTGGGACTTCTCCCATCTCGATACATAAATTTATCAATTCGCACAACCTGTGAGGTATGTACTCGCCACTGTATTTAAGCATTTCAGCGCTAATACTGTCTACACCAGCAGCCCTACCGTTTTTTAAGTTCTTAATTATATCTCTAACCTCAGTGACACAGACTTTTTCAATTGGGTTTTCTAATGCAGTAGGTTCTATGTCGCAGTTCTGTTGCCCTATATCTTCACCTCCTAATAATAATTCTTTAAACGAGTCTTTTAAAGCGTCTACTATCCCGTCTATGTCACATAGCATTTCACCTTTGCTGTTTCTCATGCCGACAAACTCTGTACTTTTACTTTCCTTTATCAGTTTAAATAATAGTTTCATAATTCCTTCAAAGCCGTTTTGTATTTTCTTCTCTTCTTCTGTTCTGATTTTATCTTTACTCTCCTTGACTAGTCGTTTAACTTTCCTAGTTTTGTGTCTGTAATAGCTTTTAAGTCTATTTCTCTCCTCATCGCTAAGACCTGTGATGTTTAATGTTCTCTTGTACGCTTTTTTCTTTTCTTCTGGGCTGCTTGAATTTCATCATTCCACCACGCATCACCAGACTTTCTTCCTACCACTGCCGTACCACACACTTCAATTGCAGTTTTAACAATGATATCCCGTAACAAAGTCCACGCGCCCTCTATATCTTTATTGCTTATAAGCGCTTCCCAAGTGCCCTATCTATGCGTTCGTTTAACCTATTTAGAAACTCTATTCGCACTTCCGGTTTCTGTAAATTTTCAATCTTTATTCGCAATCTTTATTATTTATATATTTATAGTATTTCATCCTCAATAACGAAGACAATTATACTGCGGTTATTTCCTTTACACCAGGTGTACGTGCGGATCATTTTATGTCGAAACCAAGTATTGGTAATAGATAGGCCCTTTTCTAAGCATAAGTTAACTAATTTTTCCCCGTTATAATTTTTTCTTGTTGGATCCCCAAAATTACCTAGCACCCTATCTGTATCCTGGCGTTGGACGCCGACCCATCCGTTCATATCTCCTAGCAGAATTATTCTTTCACCTTGATCGCAAGTACGTATTGTATCATTTAAAGTGTCCCAGAAGGCGTCTTTGACTTCTCTCGGATTACTATCTACTGGGGTGTAGCACGCTAGGATAAATAATCTTCTGTTTCCTACCTTCATTTGCGTTTTCAAAGGGGGTCGGAGAAAAACAAATTCAAACACGAATGTCGAAATTTGACATTCTGAAGATTGTAACAAAATTTTTATAAATTTAAGAAACCGTATCTTATCTTACGTAACGGTATCTTAAATGTACGAAATTTTTCATAAAATTACGAAATGGTAACGGAATTTTCGTAAATTTACCTTAAATTTTGAAAAAAAGTTACATAATTTTCTGCTATGTGTAACAGCATGAAACTTGGGTTACTCGGAAGGTAAATTTTGGTTGCTGCAAGTTGCGTGACTGAAAATTGCGAATTTTTGTAACCGTTTTTCCCAAATTGATCTAAAATTTACGAAACTTTGTAACTGAATTTTCGGAAATTTCTCATTATTTTACGAAACATGTAACAGCATACGTAAAACTTCTGAACATGTTTCGTAAAATGGAGACAGAAATATCTAACAGTGTACCTATCCCTGCCGTAAGTGTGCAGCTGTCTCAAAATATATAAAACTACCATTTTTTATTTTAGTTATGTTTTTATCAGATTCTAGTAATCTGCTAGTATTGCTATTTCGTCCGTGTATAAGAGTTATCCTTGGAGTTATCTTGGCCAAGGAATATCTTTTAAATCCGGATAAAAATATAGTTCATCTAAGCTCAGGTTCTTTTGAAACACGTAACTTAAAGCACGCAAGCAAAACGAGTCATTGACTTTCTCGTCAAGGTAAGCGAAAGACATTTGCTAAAAGTCGCGGTCTCGCTGCATACTTTGCACATTGGATTTCATAGACTGATAGGGTTCCCCCGAGACAGGTTGCAGACTTCGTTCAATCTTTTCATAGCCGCGGGAGAAACAACCGGTTTGTTCGATTAATAGAAATGGCGTTACCAGACACTTCACCCCGCTTCACCCGACCCCCGCGACGGCCGCGAAAACAAGAAATTAAAGCGTCATTTTTAGATTTTTAGATAAATATAAATATATTTCATTTCCAATATTGCAATGAATTACTTGGCATAAGGTGCAAAATTGCCTGAGGAATTTGGTGCACATTTGATATATTCAATTTTTCATTGTACTGAATTATTTTGTGAGAGGAATTTGTCAGTCTATTTCAATGTACTTGATCTGTCGTGACCAACGTGTTCCTGCTGCAAACTTGCGTACGACCTTCACTCTAATAATTATTATTCCGAAGACAAAGCACGAAGACTGATAGTCGAGCACGTAGCAGACTCACTGAAGATACATTCGGATTTTGCTCACTTGTTTTTGCTCCATTTAAAAGATTTGTTTCAATTTAGCGTGCTGTCCGGAAGTTTAAGACCCTTTGTAATTGTAACATATGTCTCGGATCTGCGATATTCACACTCTTTGTATATAGTGTTTCCTGTGTAACGCTGATACCTACAATAGGCATTATCAAATAAGGATAAACTAATTACATTGAAAGAAGTAATTGGACAGTACATGCATAATTGTGGTTATTCCAACATATTGTATTGCTCGCTCACCTACAACTATACGGGATGGCTATTTTAGGTATACCATTATGATTACGTATGATAGCTAGACCAGAAATATTTTATCCGTAAAGTATCGTAAATCGTATTCCTAAGTTATAAACTTGTGTGGCTGAACCTTTCATATCAGAGTTTTTATGATCTATCTATACTGGAATGGCTGTCATATTGTAGAACCCTGCGTAGCATCAAATGATTCGTTATGAATAACATTTTTCTGGTGGAATTTTGAATAAAAACATGTAAAACTGAAGAAAATATAAATTCACATACTGCAAATCAAGTCATTTGAAGTCTATTATAGAGTCCGACTGAAAAAACAATTTTTTATATTAACGGAATTTGGGGTTATATTTTCACGACTACTTGAATTCCTCAAAAATCAAGAGTTTATAGTATGTTTCTAGGTGAAATTTATATTTCTTTTGCAGCACAAACACATTATCCTTCAATAAAAAAAACTTGATATTTATCCCTAATTTGTTAATTAACGAATGTAACACGGAACGCGTGAAAAACGTACAAGCGTCGCTTCAGATGGCGTCAGGTGGCGCCAGTAAGAAAATGAATTCTGGCAGCAGGCTAACGAAGCTTTCATTCAGCCAAAAGTTGGGGTGATCCAGTCATACTCTGCATGGCTGTTTCTTGGGAGAATTGCATTCCTAAATCACACGTCCTACCTTAACCATACCAGTATTCTTGTGCCTTATGTATGTATGTATGGTACGAAATAGAAACACGTCTGGTTGACAGGGAAATATTTTTTGATTAATTCAGATAGAAATTTTCAGCCATAATCAGATGACTAATAATCCCCAAGTTTCAGTGTACGAAACTTATATTTTTATTTGTTTCTTTATTTTTTCAGTGTATACTGCTCTAACGAATAGATTAAGAAAATATTTCTCAATTTTGTATTTATAACGTTAGAATGAGACTCAATACATAGTTTAAATTGCGAGTCCAGTTGCATTTATGAACGGGCGATCTTCACGACTTACGTAAGTTAGATATAACCACCTTGTCATTGTACATCTACAAATACATCGGGGCTGAATGTACCAGCAGTGTCGAAACCACGTGAAATCCTCGGCGAAATTATTATTCACTGTACGAGACGAAATGCATTTCTTATCAGTTCCATAATCTCGTGTCCAGATATAATACCAAAAGCATACATTAGTACTGTATTGAATAAAGCATGGTCATCTTGCCTGTTTTGTTTGAACCATGTGAATATCTTTTTTATACAAACATAATTATTTGGCTGAAAATCTAAATTAAGTTTATCGCAAATGGATAATGTTTGCTGCTGGCAGATTCTTTTGGAGAAAAATGAAAATCCTGTTAATCTTAAATTTAAGAGAAAATTCCATTTTTGCCAAGAAGCATCCTTTTGACACCGGAGCTATTTCTCTGAGTGGATTTGCGGTTGTTTCTGATGTAAGAAAAAATTCTCTACAATTATTTTTATTGCATTTATTTGTTTATTTAAATAGTCCTGAACAGATTATTTTAAATAAAATTCTACTAACATAATTGTAAAGAATGTTCCAATGAATACAATAAGCTATTGTTTATTTATTAAGATGGGATACAAATTACGATTAAATTTAGTAAGATTAAAGAAAAAGCACGAAATGTCAAATAAAGATTGGGAAACTCCATGTCGGATTCTCAAAACGTTATGTTTCCTCCCGCGGCATATTTTGCCGGATTTTAATTTTCTTTTTCGGAGAGAGGAATACCTAACCTCATTTCGTCCACAGGAATCGCTGGACTATATGCGGGAGGGCAAAAAGGGATTCAATCTCCTCTTATTTCGCCAGCTTAATAATAACCACTCACAGTCCGTATATCCGCGCGTCTTTTAATGTTCTATTCTGGTATGTTTTGTCGGAGATGAATTTTAAGAAGCGCATGAATATTCCCCAAATTCTATTTTTCCTACTATTTATTTTACCTAAAATTATTTGACCGAATAGCAATTTGCTATAATTTTTGTTTATCCTAATTGCCAATTTACCTCATTTTTATTTTTACGAATTACCATTCGATCGAATGATTTTAGGTAAAATAAATATTAGGGAAAATATAATTTGGGAAATATTCATGTGCCTCGAATTTTTAAACTTGTTGGAATTAACCTTGAATTCTTTCGAATTCATCATAAATTCTTGAGAATTCTTATTAGAATTCAAGAGCGATTTCGGTCACACTCGCCACCCTTTTCAGTTGGGGGAGAGGGCAGATATAGAAATCAAACGTAACCTCCATCTGTCACCAAGATCGCGCTTTAATTTTCTATTCCGGCTTATTTTGCCGGAGATGAGTTTTTATACTTAGTGGAGTTAACCTTGAACTCTTTCGAATTCCTTAAATTCAATTACGTTGACGATAAATTGTGCCGGAAGAGAAAAATAAAAGCCGGCATTGCCAGCAGGTAATACTCGACCTTCACAAAATATTGTTACGGAAATATCCGTACCTTATTCTGCCCATCGCAATTATTGGGAAACCAAATCCGAAACTTTTTCCACCAATAAGAAGTAAATTAAGGTTAATAATAATATTAATAATATTAGTACGCAATACTAGTAAGATTATTAGTATGCTAAATTCCGTGATATTAGCCCTAGCTACTTGACTGATAATTTTTACTGAAGATTCCGTAATACTAGGTAATGCCTTTTTATGGACATTCAAAGAGTTTAAAATCTTGAAAACAAATTGTGCAATCGAAAAAAAATAGTTAAGGGCATGTGGCACTTATCCGATGCCTACCTTACCGACATTTTTTTGAACCATACTAATTCCAAACGAGATGAGATATCAAACTGAAAGTTTGAGAAAATAAAAAAAGGGACTAAGGAACGTTTATGTGCTAATAAATGTTTACAATTACAAAAAAAAAAATAATTTTTGGATTTTTTTTGCATCTGTGAATATAAACGTTCTTCAGTTCCTTTTCTTTATTTTCCCAAACTTTCAGCTCGATCTCTCATTTCGTGTGGAATTAGCATGATAAAAAAAATGTCGGTAAAATAGGAATCGGATAAGTGTACGTCACATATGCTTAACGCTTATTTTCATAAATAAACTATTGTCGGTCCACTAAAACCTTAATGTCCCTAAAGAAAAAAATCTCAGCTTTCTTTTAAGGCTAAAAAAATAAAATATTATAAAACAAATTCACTGATTTTTCAAGCTTATTAAATAACACGTAGCTATCTATCTACCTACCTGCTAATTTTGAATATTAATTCATTGAAACAGAAATGTGGGTAATATTGTAGAAATTAACAACTATTAATATTAATAAAACTATAAGTATAGTATTTTGAAAGGAAACCAATGCTTCAATTCGGATTTTTTTTCTGTGTTTTGTTATGTTTAATAATATAGCTATATCATTTTCATGGGATATAATAATAATAAACCACACTCTGTCTGAATACACATAATTACAAGTACATTTGTCACTTTTGTTAATATCTAAGATTCTAAGAGCAATAATTACTTTCTGCTTGTCAGCATTCATTTTGGTTTATTAGAACTCCAAAAAGAAAGTAAAATACATTTTAATAGAAAGAAATATAAAAATTGTAAGGTTTTTAACTCGTTAACAGACAACCCTGTGAACGTATATTCTTCTTGTGAACATTTTTGATTGGTTTCCAGAACAGAAAATCGTTTTCGAATTACTTGTCAAGAATACACTAAATAGATGACATTGTGATCACGTGCAGAAGTATACTGTTTATCTGAGGGGGATGGGGGATAGAAAAAAAGAGATAACATGACTCTCGAAACTTTCCTATCGACGTTGTCTTAACACATCGATAGCTGGTGAACTCCCAAGTAATAAAATCTAGATTAGATTAATAATCTTGACACTGTAAAACCTCGACCGATCTTACTGAGTTTCTAGATGCCACTATGTCTATTAGAGACTTCATTTCCGAGAAGTGGCGTGCCATCCGAGAACCTCGGAAGTCTGCCAAAACGTTTGCGAGAAAGATAGCTACACCGCACTGAGTCTTCTTTTTTATTGTTCACCAATTTTTCATTAAATGACTCCTTACATTTTTCATTTCATATTTAAATATCTTGTTCGAAAATTCTTGAAACGAGAAAATAATTGTCTCCTAAAATGTTCCGTTTGAGTAACTTTTCTTAGTATCTCGAAATGTTTTCATTTTTGAACTTTCCAACTATTGGGGTTTTCAGTTGTATATTACTTTCTTTTATATTCTGAAAATACTCTCGAAAATCAAAGAAAAATTACACAAAGGAGAATTGATTAGTTCTTTGTTTCATTGAGGAGAATTTGTTTTAGTCTCGAGTTGAAAACGTCAAAGAAAAAGAAAAAGTCGAGGGTTTTGGAAAGAAAGGAGTACTCACGCTATAAAGTTATACAGAATATTAAAACCACTTTAGCTTTTTTTTTCTTTGAAGTTATTCATGATTCAGAACCCTTCCCATTGAACTTATACAGGTAATAAATAGCTGTAGTCATAAAGTACCTTTGTGAAGTTTGCAGCAAGGTCGGCAATGTCGTTGCTCAGAATCCTTCACGTCATTGGTTCGTCATCGATGAACTTCCTGACAAAGAATACGTTACGCTACGGTGCGACATAACAAGGCAAGCATAGAGTTCTCTTAAACTGTGGTACAGCTACCTTTAAATATTAAGCCTGCGTTATATATAATAGATACACTAAGAAAAATGTTTGGCTCGGATGAAAAAACGAGTTAGTTGCTAAAAGTACACCAACGTTTTTTTTGTCCCAGCTAAAATTTGTCTCTTTAAACAAACCTTATGTTAATTCAACTAAATCAATCAAATATGGTATTCTCAACCGGTATTTTCTACCAAGTTTAAATAAGATATAAGTAATAAAAATTAAACAATAAGCGCTCTTATCAAATGTTTAGATCATACAATTTTTAATAAAATGATATAAAAAATGCATGCAATTTTTCTATTGTCAATTATTTTTAAGACCTCGAAATTAAACCTATTCACTGCAGAAGGCTTACTTTTTTAATTTTATATTAATGAACGCTTGAATTGAAACCGTTTGTCAAATATAACTGCTTAAGTTTCAAAATAAAAAGGTTCTAGAATTGCTACACTTCAGATATTCCATAATTTTGACATTCTTTTTTAAATGCTTCAAATTATAAATTGTTCAGCTTTCAAGACTGTTACCGACAAATTTAAAACAGGGATTTTTTTCCTGAGCCGCCGTCTCCGTACTTCATAAGTGTTTCAAATCTCTCAGTTTTCTGCTATGCAAAACAAAAAAACCGGTAACTACATTTTTCATGGAGATATTGATATATTATTGTAAATTGATGTCTCAGGCTTAAGATGGTTACAGCCCAATTTGTCGAAGGCATTTTTGGTTTGAGTTGGATTTTTATTCTATGAATAGCTTTCACGGGGCTGTCCCGGTATATATTATCAGTCACGGGCGCATTATTGTAGTCCCATCAAGTAATCTGATAAGAGCGTGTGTCTAGACATATTGGGCAAAGCCTGGTATTTACCCCATCATTCACGGACTGGGTTGCAATCCAGTGCATGATGGGGGGACCTACAGCTTAAGGTGGAATCCGAACCACCAGAACCTCGGTGAAGGTACGTAGAAATATTTCAAGAGGGTACGGCTCAGGGATCGAACCCCGGACCTCTAAGGTGAAGTCTGCGCGTCCAGCCAACGGAGCCACCATATTATATAGCCACATATTATTTATGTTTTTTTAAGCTTGTTCTCGGGTGAACCCGGTTTTTACCATAGCCACGGACTAAGTCAAGTGACTGATGAGATGAGGATGTTATAAGTTAATTTAATACCATGTCTGAAATCTTCTGCGATGATGTTGTAGGTACAAAATTAGGAGCATAGTGTAGTTTTGAGTTCGTAGTTTACCGCTGTTATCCATGCACAGAGGCCGCGAGCGTTGGAGGTGACAACAGTCGCCTCTGGATGCTTTCTTAGAGCTACCATCTGCCACTCCACAGGTTTTTAGTCACTTGCTTCCTGATGGTCTAGAAAATTTTTCACAATGCGACAGGTGTTCAATAAAACCGCCTTCTGAGCTGCTGCTAGTACCCTACTGACTCCTAAAGTTTCAAGATGTTCAGTGCATCTTGCGTGCACATTGCCTGTAGCCGAAATCACAATAGGATGAATAGATGCATGTTTCACATTCCTCCATATTATCTTTACTTCATGCCTTAGCTCGCTATACTTATGGATCTTGGTTGTATAGGTTGCCTGCAAATTTCGGTTAAGTGGAACAAAATTAAGTTAAGTATTAAAATTATTATACAATTAAGCCATTTCCCTTTCGGGGTAAGCTTGACTCGGTGAGGAAGGGGGTAATGTGAGAAAGGGGGTATAGATTTTTAGATTGATCTAGAATTCCCGTGTTAATTATTTAAATAACACGTGTTCTTTCCGCATTACTGCTCCTACCTAGATTGCTGATCAATCTCTCTAGCGATCACCCCAAGTGAAGAGCCTCACGAAGTCTTTTTTTTCAGGCGTCATTCACTCTACTGACACTCTTTTTATAAACTATTTGTCGCCATACTTTTCTGCCCTGGAATACTTCTTTATTAGCTTCCTTCACGCCCATGCATTTTTTCATGCAAGCTCTCGTGTTTCTGTGGCTTCTTATGTCTCTTCGAATTAAGGTCTCATTCACACATTCTAACCATTCTTTCCTCGGTCTGCCTCTGGGCACACTGCCATTTACTTTACCTTGATATACTTGTTTCGTTAGTCGTTCTTCTTTCATTCTCTCAACATGTCCAAACCATCTCAAAGAATTTCTTTCACATATGTCAACTAGTGTCTCCTCTACACCACATTCTTTGAGGATTATCTTATTACTCACTTTGTCCACCAGTGTTTTGCCGCATATCATGCGCAGGAATTTCATGTTAATCATGTTAATTTTAAGATCCTATAAACTCCCCCTTGCATACGTTATATGATGTATAATAAAATAATGGCAATTAAGGTTTTAATAAACACATTTGAGTCAAGAAACATCCTTTTGACACAAGAGGACATTTCTCTGAGTGACATATCCCAATGGAGTTGTTCTATTTGGCTGGATGGAGTCTTGAGAAAAGTTCATAAGACTTTCTTTTTAAATTGGAATGAACTTCTGTATTTTTTGTCTTAATAAGGCAAAGGTATTTTTTAATTGAGAATGTTGTGCTTTCATTTTATGAAGTTTAAGAAGCGGTACGATGACGAACGAAGCTGGGGTGTAATTTTCTTTTCCCCTTTCTGAGCTTCGAGTGGCTGCGAGCGCTTGAGCTAATTAATTATCACGAACCTTCTTTGAGGTTCTTTGCTCTTAGATCGTGTTTCTCTCCGAGACTTGGAAGTCCGCCAGACTCAGGCCAACCTGTACACCGATGACAGCACCGAATCTAGATTAGTGTGAATGAACTCGAATACCATTTCAGCTTTACGGAACATTGCTTTCCTCTTTATTTTTTCAGAATAATCGCCCTTTTTGCGAGTGCATGTCGATTTGACGCATATATGAGTAGCGTTATCTAAAATGAAGCTTTTACCTTCAAAAGAAATTTTATTTTCAATTAAAATTGTATTTTAAGGAGAAGGCCAGATTTTGTTGTTTTTGGATACCGCAGACTCATGTCAGCGGAGAATGCATTTCCATCAAAATATTGAGGCTGTTAGTTTCAATTTTGTCTGATCGTTGTGTAAGAATCGAGGTAAGAATCAGTATGTCGAGTGATTTTGAGATAGACAATAAACTTATTTAGTTCAAGGTCTTACAAGCCTCATTTGATCATGTAAATATGTAAGAATCACTTACGATCAATGAAAGGAAATTTATCCACCACAAATATATTTTCAATAAAGTAATCTAATTATCAACGATTTCCTCCAAAAAAAATGTAAAATGTCGAAAGTCATTCTCCCTCACATTTTGCTCTAATTCTATCGCTTATAAAAGTACGTTCACGTTCTGTAAACATAGATAATATGACAAACATTAATTGTCACATTAATGATCGACATTCGAGGTCAGAAGCAACAATATCAACATTTTAGAATAAAACTATGACCGCATTCCTTTAACTACACCTCACATTTTAAATAATAATAACTACGAAATTTTAAGTAAATAAATATTTCCAAATTTATTTCTCAGGGATGGCTACAGGTCAGGGAAAACCTGGAAATCATGAGAAAGTGAGGGAATTTTGTTAGTCAGGGAATATCTATAAGAGGTACTATAAATAACCGTCAAGTGTAATAAACTTCAAAATTGTAAATTTTTATCGACAATTTTAAAAGCTTTGAATTCTGATCGTTAAATATTATATTTAGAAAATATGATGAGGTTGTCGACTAGCGAAGTTAAATGTAGGTTATCGATGTAGTCAAGGTTTTCGATCTACTAGTCTGGTAGTTTTTTAAAAACTTTATTTAATATCGAGCTTTCGCCCGGCGACGCACAGTGGGCTAAGGTGAAAAAGTTCTTGACAAAATCGTAGAACTTTTGACAGGGATGACCTAGAGGGATGGATTTTTTTTAGATTTACAGATGAATAACTACAGAATAGAGGAAAAATACGGTGAAGCTGGCAATATTTATTTTTCACCTTGAAAATCTAGGTTAACATTGACATTTTTGACAAAAAGTTGTATTATTGGATACCATGGGCGCTCAGATATTATATTACTTATGTTACACATATATTCTAATAGATTTCGTTATGCCGAATACAAATATGGGCATTAAATCAGCCTAGGACTTCCTGTTTGTAAAAAAATGCAATTGAATTATCTATTTTAAGCCTTCATGGCATGAATGATTTCCACTAATGTAAATTTGACTATTTGTCATATTAAAGGGGTGTTGGGGTCGTCGAATGGGAATACAAAATAAAAATGTCAGAATGAAGGATCCAATATGGCGGAATGTCATTGTGAGAATATAACCTATTTTATTCAAAATCGTTACTTGGGGTTTTTTATGTCGTCAATTTCAAATCTATAATGAAAATTCAAAAATGTTAAATGTCTGATGCAATATTGCATCAGACATTTAAAATGAAAATTCAAATTCAAATCATAAAATTTTTGATTTTTCACTTCAGATTTGAAATCGACGACATAAAAAACCCCAAGTAGCGATTTTTAATTGAATTGGTTATATTCTCACAATGACATTCCACCATATTGGAACCTTCATTTTGAATTTTGAAATTTCGACTTTAGATTCGAAATCAGCGACCCGAAAACCCCCCTAAAGTAATTTGCAGACATATCGGCTCGGTCTTACAATTTTGGTCCGCCATATTGGACCTGCCATTTTGAATTTTTACTTTATATTCCATTTCGACCACCCCAAAACCCCTTTAATACGACAAATTGTCAGACTTACATTAGTGGAAGTTATTCATGCCATGAAGGTTCAAAATAGATCATTCAATTGCATTTTTCTTACAAACAGAAAGTCCTAGGCTGGTTTAAAGCCCATATTTGGATTCGGAATGACAAAATCTATTAGAATATATGTGTAACGTATGTAATATAGTATCTGAGCGCCCATGGTATCCAACAATACAACTTTTTGTCAAAAAATGTCAAATAGTTATCAAGTATAGTTATTCATCTGTAAATCAAAAGTTCTACAATTTTGTCACGAACTATTTCACTTTAGCCCACTGTGCGTCGCCAGGCCTCATCAGGAATTCATTATTGGAAGGAACGTCTAACACTAGAAATAGAATAGGATTTTTTGTTATAAAAAATAGGATGAGGAAAAACCAGTTACAGAAGTGGAAGACATAACCTGTATTTTACTTACGTGATATATACGGAATTGAAAAATTGAGAAGACAAGAGTGTCGACAATTTATTACGAAAAAACCTGTTCTTGGTGATAGCTTTATAAGAAAAGATTATTTTATTATTTATTTTTTACTTCGCTCCTAGACAGGCAGAAGCATTTTATTGAATAATTTAAAACAATTGTAGGCAGCACTCCACATTGCTAGGGTGCCTGTCCGGGAGTAAAGGCAAAACCGAAACTAACCCTTTCGTGCGTAGATGAAAGTAAAAACAGGCGCGGGAGAATTTTGAATACTTAACATTTTTCTATTCGTTAGTTAAAGTGATAAATCTGTGATTTAAATATTATATTTTTTTAAATAAAGTTTTGTGGCTACCCTATTTCTTCAGAATAAAATTTGTAACTTAAATAATTAAATATTTGTTTAATTCTTAGTTTTAATAGAATCAAACTGACTTTTAACTGATACTAGCTTGGTATTATATACTCGTATGGAACGAAGACTCATCAGCAATACTTCTGTATGCACAAAAAGTCCTTAAAAGTCCCCTAATTATAAATATGAAGGTTATTTTTTCGGAATCTGGGTCAACAATTTTTTTAACAAATACCTTCTTTTTGAAAAATAAAATTTTCTAGAATCATTTTCACAAAGTTCATGCAAAAACAAGTAAACAGCAGTTAAATTCGCACTAAAATTTACGTAATGACGGATGGACTTATCAGCACGTAATGGACCGAAAAATTTCGAAAAAACTGTAAATTACTTTTCAAAATAATTACTACACAAAGAAATAGACATTTTCCGGTTATGCGCTAAAAGTTTGGTGTATATACAAATTGTGAAAATATTCTTTTTTGGCAATATTTATATGTGGAATTTTGCAAGATAATTCTAAAAAAACTGACATATTTGTCTGCAAATATGTAAATTTTAGTTCAAATGCACTTGATTATGATGCTATAACTTAAGAACAGTTCGTTGTACACGGAAAAAATAAGTCTTGGAACATTTCCTAGATTAGTGGCCATCATTTTTATAAAGTCTCCTATACTTTCTATAAAGTGGTCATAAATTTTCATGGAAAAATAAAGAAAAGTCATGGAAGTTTTCAAGCACAGTCAAGGAACAACAGTCTTGGAATTCTAATGAGACAGTTTACAAAGAAAATGTATACAGTCATGAAATGGCTATAAAAAACTCTTTATATTTTCAAAGACTTGAATTGAATAAGTGCGTGATTCAGAAACAAAGAACTCGAATACGAGTCAGGGAAACACTCCATGACTATCTGCGAGAATTTGCAGAGGCGCGCTCAGTGGCGCTCAGTAACAAATTCACATTGGTTTGAATGTGGTAGACACTGGATGCAGATTCAGTGCTCCCAAACATCGGATCTTTTTTCACTGCGCATGCATCAAGTCGGCAATAAGGTTGGTTAACATTGGCTTGCTTATTTAAAATAATTAAATGTGCAAATAAATTGATTCCAACAAAAAGTAATTGTAAAACGCATAAAGATATTAAGTATGATTTAAAATGATTATTTATGATAAAAAAGGTATGCCTTTCTTTGAATTTAAAATCGATCGTTTATTTTTACAACTGGTCGCATAAAGGATTAAGATTTAGATGAGGTGAAAAATTTTATTCACTTGCTACCTTATTCTGCTAGATATCAAAGTCCTTTAACAAAGTTGCACGATTGTTTCTTAAACGAATATTTACAGGCTTCAAATTTTTTAGTTTTATTAAGTATTCCTACGTTTTTCTCAATCTTCGCGATATTGCTTATAATACACTTATTTCTATTCGAAATAAATTAGAAGATGGGTATTATTACATTTCAAAAAACTGGATTTAAGCAGATTTTATTTCCCAGTTCGTATTTCTGTATATAAAATATTAATAAAAATATTGAAATAAAATATAAAAATGTGTCTCATAATAGAATAAAATGTGTCTTTTTCATTACAAAAACATTTACATAAAATCCATCTTCATATTTATAATTTTAATAAATAATAAAAAGTTGTTTAGAAGTTAATCGATTCACCACTAATACTTCTTAAAACACGCATAGGTCCCCGAGATATTACGAATCGAATATCTGAGTTATTTTTTTCAAAAAGGTACACAAAAATTGTTTAAACAATTTACTTATTTATTTAACAAAATTTATTATTCTGATATAGAATCTAAAATACTTTTCGTGTATTGTTGTTAAAATTGCTATTTCTCATCAAAAATTTCATTTAAAATAAGCATTTTTTTAATAACAATCTTTAAAAAGTATTTTCGAATCTATCTCAATAATTCTTTCGTCTTTTAAGAGTGTAAACGCAAGTAAGTTTTTGCCCAAGTTTAAAATTTTGTTTATGGATAATTTATTGATATAATTTGGTAAATACATCAGTTTTATTAAACTACATTGTTTATAACGCTGCAACTTATAAACAGTGCGTCTCACAAAAAGAGCACAAGGGACAAAAAGTTTGATTTTTTGTTCACTTGTTATTAATTTCTTCAATCTAGAATCAAATTCTTTAATTTAAAAAATAAAAATAACTCAATTTAATTTTTCAACAGAAATTTTATCATGTCCCGTAGTACTATGTAATTATTTATTTATACTACATATGAGATTGTCTGAAAAAAATTTCCATTACATGGATTTTATATTTTTTTTCCATAGAATCGAACGGTGCAATTATTTCTTATGTTATATCTCACAAATTTGAAAAATTATTTAAACAATTTTTGTTTAAATGAAGAAAAAACGTATTTTTTACGTACAATCATCCCTTGGTCAAAAATAATTTTCCGTGAAAAATTATATTTTTCAATTATTTAAACAAAAATTGTTTAGATAATGTGTTTAATTTATTGTGCAAAGTCAGTCTTGCAGCAAGTTGTCTAATTCGCAGCCCTCACTCAAATTCTTTTTACGCGGCCATTTAGTTTTAAGCTGTAGCACAAGCCAAGATTTTTCACCGTGTTTTCAGCGCGAATGATTAGCCGAGGGGCTTGAGCGGTTAGGAATGAGTTCTAATCCCCGCAGCGTGCGTCCGATTTTTCAGAGCGAAAAAAGCGTGCGATTAATATAAGCATTAATTGTGTGTTATATTATGTTTAAATAAATATATAAGTTAAAGATAATAATAGTATACATTTTAAAAAGAATTTTTTATTTTTTTATTAGCATAAATGGCTAGCTTGACAGTCTATGAACCCTTCCTTGACTGCCTTCGAGAATTTAATATTGGAGTGTTGAACGGCTTACAAATCTATCTGTGATATTTTGTTGATGGAGTCTAGGAGTGCTTCACTGACTATGCTGGACGCAATCTAAGAAGTCTTATTTTTCTTCAAGCACTATTTGCATGATTTTCCAATGCGATATTTTCAAATTTCCAAATGCTTTTAGAGATGTCCTAGTCACAGATTAGGTCAATGAAAATTTCCAGCACTTTTTTTTCCGTGTACCAAAATTTGGTAAAAACAACAAATTTCCAAGAAATATTTCAGAAGATTTTATTTTTAAAAAGAATGTTATTTGTTTAAAATTTTTTTGCCTCAGTTTTCGAAAAAAATAACTTCGTTCTTCACAATCAAGAGACGTGCGGACTTTTTAAGCCAAAGTTACCGAGGGGAGCTTTTAGTGCAAACAGAAGTATTAATAGCGACCAAAAATATTTGTGCTACGCTCACCGAATTTTGGTGAACCGCGAGGGCCTATATGAAATAATGTGAGAGATTGGACGAATTCGTTGTAAAATTCTTCAAAATCGCTTACGTTTACAATGGGAAATTTTACAGATTGAAACATTTCCAATTTAATTTTTTTTAAGTCGCTACATTTTTAATTGTTGTTAAATTGTTTTCTATTACTATTGTGGATTTTTAGTTAACTTTTGAACCTTCATAATTTGAAAATGCACTCTCTGAATTCGAATCAGTGGGGAGTAGGTCACTGGTTCAAATTTAGAGAGTAGTATTTGAAATGTTTATACTTTCAGCCTATCAGCGAGTGACTTTTTCACTTTTGAAAGAATTGAAGATGCAATACGTTTAGATTAAAATTTGCAAAATTGATTGGTTTTATATTAACATTTTTTTAAAATGGTACAGCTTAGAAATTTAGGTCTTAATAGTTCAAGGATTTTTAATTTGTAACGTTCATAATTCAATAATTTTATTTCAGGTCGGAACATGATAAATTAGATAATTTTAAATCTTATTCGAAACGCGATAAATTTTTGAGAACCAGGAAATAATCGGGACTTTTTTCTTAATTTTAAGACCGACTCCTACTGTAGAAGCATTTTTTTCGCAACAGCTTACGCTTACATAAATTGAGATATCGGGTTAAAAATTTGAGAAGTTAAATGAAAGGTAGTAAGGAACGTTTGTGTGGTTCTAATTTTTCGGAATTACAAAAGAAAAATATTTTTGGAATTTTTCTTATATATCCAAAACTTTAGAACCACACAAACCTTTATTAGTGCCTTTTATTTCATTTACAAAATTTTCAACTCGATCTCTTAATTCCTGGGTGTGAACGTGAGTTGTTGCGAAAAAATGTAAAAATTTAATCGGGTAAGTATGACATGGCCTTAATAGAATCATTTCGTGAACGATTATGGTTTACGACTGTAAAGGCACTACTAGCACCAGGTAACAATAGAATTTTTGTCTGAATCATTCAGATGACGCTAAATTTTCTTCTCTCACGATCGATAAATCTTTGCAATATGACAAACATGACTCTTTCGTTCTTATCAACCTTTGTCAAGCGAAATATTTTCTTCGGGATTCAACGTACTCACCCAACCTTCGGAGCTTGATGGGCCGAAATGAAAGATTCATTTTTTGTTATGTTCTGGCGCCATACGAATGTGTTTCTATTCGAGGATGTGGGTGCTGGTCAAAATTTAAAAAAGTATAAATATGCGCATTTCGCTGAAATAAAGAACGAAGATAACATCGAATTGATGGAAACCTAGGCACATGGTATCATTTATTTTGTAACTTCTGAACTCTATTGATCCGTGAAAATTAAAACTATATTTTAATATTAAAAATTGAGGTTTTTTTAAATGTTTCAAAAGTGGAGTTCAGAATATTACTGAATTAAACACACCCCTTTCACATGCCTTATATACGCTGTGGTTCGCCACCGTATTTCCTTCTCGAAAGCTAATTGCATTCTGCGTAGAAGCTTTCGTGGTAACCAGCATGTTTCTACTTAAAAATACAATTTTAGTTCTAATGGGAAATGTTACCAATGTTTAAATCATATTTTTTATTTTCATTGTTTTCTTCACATTTTCTTGACTTTTATTTATTTCGTTGTATGACATTTTCTTCTTAAAAATACGCGAAAGTGCGTGAGACCCTTGGAGATTATACTTGTAAGAATTTCATTACGCGCTCATAGGCGTTCGTTTTTTTCTCTAGACCCACGAATTAATCACGTTAAGTCGACGCAAACTCGTGCGTAATCGGTAATCACACCAGGGTATACCGTAAAGGGCAGTTCTACCCAAGTTGAGCAGTTGTAAATTGAAATGGGCAGTTCTAAAAGTCAAAATGGGTAGTAGTAACATTTTTCTTCTATTCACGTTACAAAATTCTACAGAAAATAAAAAATTATTAAGTTTTAAAGCTTTTACAAAATTTCTAAAATTAACGATCGTTGGTATTAATTTCCGAATAAGCGCATACATTATTGACAGAGAAGAGTTCAAGGAAAAATTATGAGAAAAGTATCAAGTGCAACAAATTTGGGAAGCGAAG
The DNA here is from genome assembly GCA_932195095.1 of Andricus curvator. Lineage (NCBI taxonomy): Eukaryota > Metazoa > Arthropoda > Insecta > Hymenoptera > Cynipidae > Andricus > Andricus curvator. Next base: position 368,569 of record CAKNYM010052100.1, read on the forward strand.
AACTTGTTTTTTTGGGTATTTGTATACTGTCAGGTTGGGCAATTCTAAATTTTGCTTAGGGTATACCCTGAATTGCACTAGCATGAGATGACCTGAAACATGCTAACGGTTGTTTCTGCCCAGCATTAGTCCAAAGTAATGTTTGATCATTTTCAATGTATAAGATCCTTGTTATCGACATTTACCGACATCAGGAATCTTATGGTTCTTTTAAATCATTGAATTTTTTGAAAGGCCATTGTTGATGCGTATGAATAAGAATTCTTAAAATTATAGATTGGACACGAACTATCTAATATTCTCGATATTGGTAAATGTCGGTAACAGGAATCTTGGATTATAAACGTCCCAACTGCTCTACTATTTTCCTTTATAGTAATAGTATTCTTTGTCAGCGACATAAATAATGATGATTAAAATCTTCAAGGAGTTTTAATTTCTAAAAATAATTTAATTATTGACGAACTGGTAAGTTTGGAGGAAATAATACACATCATATAATATTGAACATTATTATATTATATATTACATTATATTATGAACGTTATTTTTTCCTGGAAATATTTTGCAAACTTTTTTTAAATTAATAGATTAAATTCTATTGTTTCCCTTCTAAAAATAAATGTGTATTCATATGATACTTGTTTCCGTAACATTCATTGATGTGATAAAGAAATAACTTTTCATATCTATTATATGCACTTATTATTATCTAATTTCGTATTTCATCTCAATTTGAATCTATTTTTCAATCATCTATTCTATTCTATCTATTTTTTCCGAACCTAAGGAGTCAATGGCCGGTAATAATTTCAGAAGCCCTATCTGTGCGTGCAAACCCGTTGATTGAGTGGTTAACGTCATTCTCCTGAATCGGCGACAGCTGAAGTAGCAAAATTGCTCAAGATCGACTATTCATGCGATTTAATGACACAGTGTTCAGACAATTATTAGTCGGAATAAAAATCGGAATACATAAAGTACTTTTCTTAAACACACACACACACACACTTGTGCAGATCTCCACTTCTGCAGCATTTGGATCCAATATTGGGATCGAAAATGTCTCTCGGATTTACTATGTGCCAATATCAGATTCGTAAACTGAAGTGCATTTGAGATTTGCTCTCGGGATATACTCAGGGCAAAGAAATCGGATTTCTCGCTTCAGGTTTGAAAGAATAATTGAAGGCTTGCAGTAAAGAAGTAGATAACCAACAAAATGGGAATTTTTTAAAAGTGCGCAAAAACCTTTTGTAAAATCGAAATTCGAGGAAATGGATTTGGAAGTTGACAATCTCAAAGTGACACTAACCAAAAATTGAAGCAGGCTTGGCTGCGGATTGCGATAAAAAAAATATGGTTAATTTAAAAAAGTTAGCCAATTTCGACAAAGTCGACCAAGAATTTTGAGATTAAAATTACATGGCTTTTCAAAATCGGCTTTAGATTCGCATCGCATATACCGAGGGTATAAGATGATAAAGTATTGGCTATTGATTTCTTTAATAGAATTAAACATTTATGTTTTTAAAATCTCTATTTTCTTAAATAAGACGAGTAAGGCTTTCAATATTAAAGTTGGGCAAGAAGCGGCAGATAAAATAAGAATAAAAATAACTTTCCTTCATCTTTCATAAAATTTATGATAAACTAGCCCGGTAAGAAGGCTTGCATTCAAAGGTATTAGAAATTTCAGTACCCAGGAATGCCGTTTCTATCCTTCTTTTTTGAATCCCCGATTAGGCAGCGAAAATATTTAGATTCCAATCCCTTTCAAAGCCGATCAGCGCTGTCAAACGTAACCTGAAATAAATTAAAAACACAATTTTCGTTTAGCGCATTAGAAGGCGCTTAAAAAGTATAAAATTTGCAAAATCTAGTAGGAGTGTGCATAACAACCCATCGCTTTATCACAAAACTCTCGCGTTATTCAAATGAGATACAAAAATATATATATAAAATCATGATAAGCAAGTTAAAAAAATTAGTTTGCATCAGAGCTACCTGTGTAGCCATCAATCTTGACAACGTAAAATTACCAATACTATATGTTCTTAAATGCTTTCAACCTCATTATTATTCGAAAAACAATAAATAAGAACAGCGAAATGTGCAAATTTAAAAGGGATTAAACATGCGTTCTATTTTATGGTCGATTTAGGGTATACAAAAGTATATGTGTTCAGAAAAATATTCTCGCCACTGGGTACAGAAAGGGATTCAGTTTAAGAGATAATTTCTCCTGCGATGGGGATTCAAAACGCGAGGACAAAACCGTTATCGAAAAGGATTCAATAATTGTCACGTCACCATTGAACAGGAAATGTTCGAATACTTTTCAATAGCCTTCTTACCGGGAGAAGCCTTTAATATGTAACGTACTCTCCCAGATCACGTGGTCCAGTTGCAAGTAAATTCGACTAGGGTAATGGAACCAGTGGTCGGCCACTCATATTAGCTAGAAACTATTGTGTCTATATTTTCTAGTTTATTATTCAAATATGGTTTTCCTCGAGAAAACAATTCACTAAATAAAAACAAATATTTTGTAGAAAAAAAGTACAGAAGTCACCCATAGTCGGTCACGAAAACCCTTTTGGTCGGCCAGGTTTGTCACGTAAAGTCGGCTGATAATTCATGGAATCAATCACTAGCGCCGCCTAGGGATGTTCTGAAAAATTATATTTGTGCTGTTAATTCTTGTTGATTTAAATTATGCTGTCGGTAAACGTAGTACTAAAAAACCTCTAAACGTCATTTTTTCGTGACCGAAGAAGGGACTACTTAAACATTATCTAAGGTTTCCTTCACAAAACATTCAGTGACTCCTTCCACACGAAAAAGTGTATAATATAATTACCATGCCAGGCCGTTAACAGTGGGCTTGCAAAGCAAGAAAATCTTTTGATATTCATCATGTCAGTACAAATGAAGCCCATTGCTAACTGCTTTAATTAAATATTATATTTAACTGGCTACTTTTTGAGGTTTTTGGTTGATAACAAATCAAAGCTTATACCAAAAACAGCATTTTTGTCCCAAATTATGTAACATTAACCGCTTCATTGCATATTCCTGAGGAAATTACTGGCGCATGACCGACCACTAGGTTCACTACCCTATTCACAATTGCCACTTACTGAAGTCATTTTTATGTTTTTACTTGTTATTTCTTCAAAAAATATATTTTCTTTCAAAACTATATTTTAGAATTTGAGCACTTTTGTACAATTTTTGGAAAATTTCAGCCTTTTCAAACATTTTATCTCTGAAAAGTGAATTCCGTAATCTTGAATTTATCAGCTAATTATAACCTTATCAAAAATGTATCCGACCACTTCTGAAATCAAATACTTTTATTTTGTTCATGGGTCGTTGCCAAAAGTTTGTGAAATTTGGACTACGGGATTTTTTTAATGAAACTTTAAAAAACCAACTGAATTTTTTTTCATTATTATTTCACACTCAAAATAGAACGAAAATATGAATATCAGAGATCAAGAATCATATTTGTAGTATAGATAAATTTTAGAATGAATAGGGGACAGCGATACAAGATTAGTTATAATAGCGGATTCGAAATAAACTTCTTTGTGGAGAATTAACTAAACTAGATTTAAAATAAGGTTTTTTAAAATAATTTGAACACAAATGATTTTAATGCGATTGTATAATAAATTATCTTCATGCTAACCGTTTAGGTTAAAAATTGAAAACTTGAAATATCCTCGTTTTTTGTTTAAAGTTGAGCACTTTACCTTTAAATAAATAAAGACACCTTTACAAGACACTTTACCTTTACTCTTTGGGAGGATGATTATTGATAATCTTCAATAAATAGTCCTTTCTCTGTTTTAATTTTATGTTAAACTTTGACAGCTTTGACAGTTTAAATATGAGACTAATACATGACCTCTAAAAAAGATACCACAGAGTAACCGAGTGGAGCATCAAAGTTTGCACAATTAGAATTCTTGTGCTTATATGAACACCCACGCAGAAATAAAATCAATGGTTTTTTGTTATTTTTAGTAATTGATTAAGTGATTCTTTTCGAGTTCTGTTTTAAAAGATGAGTGTCGCCAAGTGAAAACAAAACTTTGAGGACAGTCTTTAAAGCAGAATTAAGCACCTTTAGAGCTGAAATATTTATCTGTAGCAATAATTTTTAGATTCTTAACCTTCGAGAGCTCGCCTGGGCGGCAAATTGGCCGCCTTTTTAGAAAAATGCTCGCCATTTGACAAATCGGGTCATTGGACGGTCATCTCTAGGTTTGCTCTCTCTAGATAATAAGACGTCAGATTTAAAAAAAAATTTTTTTTTTTCAATTTTGTTTCTTATGCTTGTAATGCAGTTTTCAAATATATTTATTACGTTGAATCGTCTGCGAGATGTTCCTGCACTTACTTTTCCTTGATACATAAAAGAAAAAACTAGTAAAACGGAAAAAAAAACACTCCGAAAACTAAGGGCGGCCAGACTGCCGCCTTGCGAGCGCTGGTGTGATTTCAAAAGGCACGAGCGCTCGAAGGTTAAACCTAATACAAATTATTCGTATAAATATAAATCACTCTTAAAAGTCTACGAATTTGTATTTGAGGACATTTTAAGGAGCTTAAATTTGAGCTATATTTTAATTTCTCATTTCTAAACAAAGACAACTAAAATTAAAAAAAAAAATTTAAACTACTTCGATGTAAGTACTCGAAAAAATCTATTAATTCATGGAAATGGGTAAAACGGCTGGCAACGGCCCTTATCTTCTTTTATTTTATGATTCAAATAATTGGAAATAAGATTAATGAGAAGAAAATAAATGCAATCCATGGTTTCAATATTATTTAAATAAAAACAAGAAAATTAAAATTTTTGTCGACTTTATTATGGAAAATTACTTCTGATTTTTTTATTTTATTTAAAGAATCTCAAACTGAGAATACCTTCTTTGTATATATAGCTCAAATCCGACAAAAATTAAAATTCGAATCCTGTTTTGATTTCTGGAGGTTCTGAACTACACACGAATGATCTAGTCTACCATATCCTAATCTAATTGAATGTGCTTTGTATGGTATAATGTATGTATGTATGTATACCATTAAGCCATTTCCCTTTCAGGGTAGGCGTGACACTGCCCGATTCGGGTAGTGTTTCTAGGTGGATAGTTTTCTTGTAGTTATAAATAACTACAAGTTTGGGCTCACCACACCCATAATATGCCAACAGCACACAATATTCTCGAATGGTCACCCATCCAAGTACTAACCGCGCCCAACGCTGCTTAACTTCAGTGATCTGACGAGAACTGGTTTTTTCAGCGTGGCATGGCCGTTGGCCATTCGATCTACGAAAATAGTATATATACGTGAGTGCGAAGATCATGATTGTCAGAAACACGTGGCTCAATCTGTTAAATTATCCACATAAGAATTTAAGGAATCTGTGTGGAAAAAGCGTTTTTGTTTGTAAAAACTGCTGTCCAACGAAGAAAATCGTGATCACGATAAAACAATATGTATATATACCTTTTAGCCTATATATCCACCGCAACTTCTTTGTATGAACTCAGAGTTCAAGACAAATAAACTATATATAGACAAGTGTGCTTGAAACTTTTTGAGCGATATTGTCCGTATTTGCATCTCCACGAGGTGCCTACGTCTTTCGCGCCTCATATATGTATTTCTTGTCGTTAGCATAATACGTGTTATCTCCTTATGTTCTTTCTAAATATAGCGCTCTTGTTAATGTTAAATTCAAGTAGCATCAATATTGGCACATTTCTACTTCTGGTTCGGTTCCTGGTAACAATTCTCAGATTTGCGTCATGCTCAATCAAGCTTTTGATAAAATTCGCCTATAAAATCTCAGGGTCGCTAACAGAGCCGGGAAAAAATGTCTTCTAAGTCTGACTTAGTTAAATTTAACTAATTGAATCACTTCGATAGTGGAAAAGGTATGGAGAGTCGGTACCTTTGGGTCACTGGCGTTTGAATTTTTATCGTCAAAAGGGGAAACTAATGTCAAAATTGATGCACACGACACAATATTGTAACATTTGATGATCTTATTTATTTATTTCAAACAGGACCAAGTGTTCCTGCATATCCACAAAAAGCAAAATAATCTAACCCTACAATCTGTCAAAAACATACTAGTCACTAGACAAAAAGCATAGAAACAGAATATTTGTAATAACTTTGAGCTTTCAGTATTTAAATATATAAAAACCGAATCTAATGATGTAGTTCTTTCCTTGATTATGGTTAATAATAAAAAAAACATTTTAAAGATTATTTAACCTCTTAGCAATTGGTTATTGAAAGAAATTTTGTATTAATATGAAAATCAAAAGTCTTTCAGTTTTGAGGTTATTTAAATACTTGTAATATAGTTTAAAACTTATAAAAGTATTGCAGTATGTAATGTCTTAAATTGTTAATTAATTAATTTTAATTAAATTGATTTTATTTACATTTTCAATCATTTTTTTTTATTAAATTGTAAATAAATTTACCTTTAGACAAAGTGTGAAAAACCTTAACACAGTGAAGGTTATATTTTTTATTATTTATTATTTTTATTTATTTTATTTATTATTACAAATGTGAAATGTAGTCACGGACATGAATAGCTTAAATACACTGAGAAACCCTTGTTTGTATTTCTTGTTAAAAATCACACTAGATTTTACTATCTGAACTTTGCAATGAGGGGCAAAAAGCAAATTTTAATAATATTTACTAACCTCAATAGTAACTCGTAGCTACTTAAAGAATTATAAAATATATTGGAATAAAAGTTAAAACTATTGCATTTATTGTAAAAGACATTTGAAGTATTTATTAACCTCTGTAGTAAAACTGCAAGTCTGCACTACTGCCATTTACTAATTTTGATAGGAGAAAATAGTAAATTTGTTGGATTAAGGGCATGTGACACAGCGAAATACCTATATTGCCGACCTCACTTTATCAGTTAAATGAATTTTTTTTTGTACCTGAGAACTTTTAAAAGAAGTAAAATATCGAGCTG
>CAKNYM010052101.1:5543-16131 GCA_932195095.1 Andricus curvator
TATATATATATATATATATATATATATATATATATACATATTATTATAATATTCTCGTTTTGTAAATTTTAATCAGAATCGTCAACATTAGCTGAATCGAGTTGAAATTCAACATTTATCTTTACAAATAGTCATGTAATACGAACAAAGTATTACTTTTCAACTATCACCCCCATAAGTATGTTTGATAGGGTCCCAGAAAAAACCATAAGTTACAAAGATGGGTTTTGCGAGTTTTCGGCGCCAGTTAGGACTTTTTCGCGTTTTATTGTAATGCGAAACTGATAATTAAATGTATGATGGATTGTTCGAACAATTTATTATTAATTTTAGCAATTTTCTCTTCAAATAGAGACAGAAAGTCACGGTTTTTTCAACAAGTTCCCTATTTTCGTCCAATTTGCAAGTAGAGTGAAGTAATAGCTCATCAATTTGAACAAAAATAATTGTTTAAACAATTTATTCTCATTAGGGAACGTATCCATACTACGTGACGCGTTTTTCTTTTGTTTATATCGTTGTATCCTCTTTAACTGCATGGAAATTTTATTCTCATCTTTATTTAAGCAAAAGAAAAACAAGTCACGTAGTATGGGTATGTTCCCTTATTAATCCTATTGTGTTTAAAGAACGATAGAAATCGCGATTTTTTTCCGAAATTTTTAACTTTCTGTGCAATTTTCATTTGGAGTAAGTTGATATTCAATTTATTTTAGCAAGAATAATTGTTTGAACAAATCATAATTGTTTATAGCTTTCTTGTTCGATGATAACAGTAGATAGTTGCGGTTTTTTTAAAACTTTTAACTCTTTTTCCACTTTTCAATCGGTGCGAAGTGACAATTAATTCAAGTTAACAATAGTAATTAATTAAACCATTTTTTATTATTGTTAAGAATACTGTCTTTGCTTCACGTTACAAGGTTGCGGTTTTTTGCGATATTTTTAACTATTTGTCTATTTTTCACTTGGAATGACTTAATACTTAAGAGAGATTAAGAGAGATAGAGATTGAGAAACAATAATTGTTTTCAAAAATTATTATTATTGTTAATAACAATCTGAATCTATTGTAATACTCGACAGTTGCTTTTTTTGAAATGTTCAACTTTTCGTCCACTTGTCACTTCGTGAGGTAATAATAAAAGCAAGTTAACAAAAATAGTTTTTTAAACAATTCATTATCGTTAATAACTATATCTTCTCATTATGTGCTAGAAGAATGCGGTTTCTTCGAAAATGCTTAACTTTGCCTTGCCTTTCTAGCTATAAATAAATGATAAATGTACATCAGAGAGAAACATATTTTAAACAATCTCTTTCTTTCTCGTGGATATATTTTTCTCGATGAATGTCTGACATCAAAATATCTGCCATTCGAAATTTTCCTTTTACGCTTTGCAATAAGCTTCTGGCTGTAATTCAAAACAAAACTTTTACAAGTTAAACTAAAAACGTCAGAAAAAAAACAACTGCCTGACATTACCATAAGAGAAGATAATTTCAAACAGTAATCAATTGTTCAAGTAAGCACGTTCGTTAACTCGCATCAATTACGACCCCACCACGTGAAACGTGGACAAAAGTTTACGAGTTCAGAAAAAAACCGCAACTTTTTAGCACTGATATAAGAGAAGATAGTTATAAACAATAATGAATTGTTTAAACAACTGTGTTTGTTTACTGGCTTCTTATATTACGTCATGAAGTAAAAAGTGGGCAACAAGTTGAAAATTTCAGAAGAAACTGCAACTATCTCGCATTAACAAAGAAGAAGATAGAAATAGACAATAATACATTATTTAAATAATTATTTTTGCTCAATTTAATTAATTATTAACTCACTCCAAGCGAACAGTGGACAAATAGTTGAAAAAATCAGAAGAACCGCAACTTTCTAGCATTATTGAAATTGAATATCATGAAAAATAATAATAAATTTTTTAAACAATCAATTTTTTGAACATCACTCAATCATTCAACTCACTTTTATTGAAAATTAGACAACAAGTGGAAAATTTTCGACAAAACTTCATTTTTCTAGCATTATTCTCATAGAATATCATCAACAATAATAATAATTGATGTAGGCAATTATGTTTGTTAACATTAATGAATGAAAAATAACTGGCGCCGAAAACTCGCAAAACCAATTTTTCCACCTGTGGGGGTTTTTCGAGACCCTATCAAACAGAACTATGAGGGTGATAGTTGAAAAGTAATATTTAATTGGTATTCCATCGCTATTTGTAAAGACAAATGTTGAGTTTCAACTCGACTCAGTTCATATCGACGATTCTGTGTGAAATTTACAAAAGCGTCCTTGTTTCTTATTTGAAATACGCGTTAAAATCCATGGGGCTGGCGCCACATCTAAATATCATTGTTTCCAAACCAAACAAATAATGGATTTATTTTTGTGTGGATCTGAACAAATTTCCGGGCGATATGCATGAATATTCGATTCAAAAATATTTGGACCACCCTAATGTAACATGTATACGCTGTGAAAATAAATTGATTAAGAAATAAAATTTTCTTAATTCATTCATTGAAATAGCACATTGTTGAGACTGTAATACTAAGTGATCACATTATGTAAGTAGCATAAGAATCTTAAGACATGAAAAATTGTAAGTAAAAGTTCTTGAAATTTTTTTTTCCATTGCATACCAAAGAGCAGGTACTAAGAACATGAAAAATCGGACATTCGTGATATTTCCGAAAATAACATTTTTCACCAAAAATAGATAAGAAAGTTAAATAACTGGCATAAGTACAGCCGAACGTGGAAGGCAAAGTGCCGTCATTTAACTGTCGTATCTATATTTTAGGATTTTCACAAAAATGTGATTTTCAGACATATATCAAGAATGTCCAATTTTTTTAGTTGTTTGACTCTCTGATACGAAGGAAAAGGTGGAAAAGTTATATATACTTTATGTGCAGTGGACAAAACACTGATATTTTTTATTTGTTTTATATACAGACAAATTTATAAAGTAAATGAAACATATCACTGTCTTGTCCACTATATATAATCTATATATAATTTTTTTCACGTGGGCCGCGTGACTGGTGCACGGTGTAACCCGCAATCGGTTGGAACGCGAGGGGGGGGGCAGAGCGATAGAGAATGATAACATAATTAAAGCAAAGTGGGGGCTCAGTCCCACCCCCAACCGATTGTGGGCTCCCTCGCACGCTTCTTACGCCAGGTCACTCTAATTTGTACGTCCCCGTATCGCCACGTATTCCGCAGCGCCACCCACGTGGGCCATACCGGCGAAACTTGGGAGAAGTGGAAATCACAACTTTCACCCAAGCTTGACTCAAGCTTGGCACGAACATTGGGAGACTTGGGCAAAATATTCACCCAACATTGACTCAAGCTTCGCACGCGCACGTATCGCCACGCATTCAGCAGCGCCATCTATTGATCAGCGGCATCGATACTTTAGACTCAGTAGATAAGAAAGATTTTTATTGCAGTGCGCTTCTATACCAGCAGAAGGCTTTAGGCTTTTAGGTGCTGTTAGGGTTGGATCATGTGTCGTAGCCCAGTAGCAGAGTCCGTCATTTAGCCAAGTCCCTACGTCGGAGTTGCATCTGAGACTACGTCAAGGGTAGTTCACTCGCTCTATGGTTTGGTGTTTTCTTAAGCCTAAATTGCATCACTCGTTCTAACGTGTCGTGCCATTATACCTTTTTCCTTCCTTATTATTCTGGACGCTTTATAACCTTATATTGAGCGCAGGTAGGTGGTGGTTTGTTGTGCCAAGGGCCAGGAGGCCTGCACCAAAACAGGGCGAACTCCTCAGGAAAATCAGAATTCACAAAATCTGATTAAATGACCGGCACGTGCTGCCATTCCTAACCTCAGTTCGTCAAAGGACAGACCGGGCAAGCGGGATTCCTCCCATCTGATTGATTCTTCTCCTTCTGAGAAAAGTAAAATTCAACATAAAAGTGGTTCTCGAGCCTTCAATTCTTACGACCAACTTACTAAAAATCGCTACACAGTCCGTAACAAAGGTCCCTTTTTTGTAACAGTAGAAACTACAAAGGATTGCGAACCTAAACATGTCATGATGGTAGGGAAAATTCTCCATACCTTTTTTCCAGGTCTAATCAAAGATATTGAAAACTCTGGCTACTCAAGAATTGTCGTAAAATGCTACGATGGGAAAAGCGCGAACAAGATTATTGATAGTTCTGAACTCTTGGCTAAATCTAACCTCGCTATTTTCATCTCCAACTATCCCCAGATAACAGTGTGAAATGCATATGCGACTCACAGTGCACGCACGCATGCGGATTAATCCGCACGCGTGCGATCACCACGGATGACAGATTCGTCCTCATATGAAACGCATATCGCTCGCACGGGTGATGGTCGCACGCGTGCGTGTGAAATGCGATCATCGTGCGACTGTACCCTGAATCCTAAAATACTATTTATATATTTAAATATCTATGTCAAATAAATAAATTGTTATTTTGGATTTACAACCAAAACCAAATTATAGTTTTCAACCATAATTTTTCCACTTCACCCGATGGAAAATCACACAATTTTGAAGGTTTTATATTTAGCGTGGTGTAAAGGGTGTAAAGCGTGGTATAAACATTGTATAAACAGGCCATCTGACTAAATGTGATTCTACACTGTCATAGTTATTCTAAGTTATTTAAAATATTATCTTTCTATAACATTGATAGTGAGCACGCGATTATAATGGCACGATAATATAAGAAAAAATAAGGTTATGTAAAACGCGGAAAACTATAACAAAGCGGTAAACGCGGGCTGATGGTGGGAGACTACGTGGGCGTTCGACGGCCATCATCATTTCAAAGATATCTTTTTCAACAACTGAGCGCGCTTTTTAAACTTCTTATCTCAACGTGAAAGTATTAACATCATTAGAATTTTTTTTAAATTAATTAGAAAATTAAAGATGTATTAAAGTATAAAAAAAAGAAGTACTGAAAATTAGGAAAATTCGATTAAACATTTAAGTTGCATTTCTGCAAATACTTCAACAAATTTTTAAACAGTAATTCTAAATTTTATGCAATTAAAATTACAAATTGCAGTTATAAAAAATAAAAAGTATTTCATGGGCTATTTGAAATTAAAATTCAAAATTATAATTTTACCAACATTGTCATTTAAAAAAAACTTATTTAAAATTCAAATTGGGAATTTTCAAAATATTATTTGAATACAAAATAAACATTTTTGATTAATTGGAACTGTTTAGATATCCCAATAAAGTTTAAATTTAAGTTTTTAAATAAATAAAGAACTTCAAAGATATTAAAATAGTACAAGCATGCGTTTTAGGCAGCCTATTTTCATGGAGCAAACTTTCGGAGTTCAAAATATTTTTTGTCGAAGCTGATTTTCCAGTTAAAGAAAAGTTAGAAAGAAATTTTCTTTTTAATTTGGAAAAAAATATCATATATATATATATATATATATTAGAAAAAGTTAGAAAAAGTATTTGGAAATTTGTCACATTTTGTTCCATGAAAAGGCGGACTAATAATTTTTATTATTTTGTTCATATGATACAATTTGGAATATTCCAATTTTTCTAAATAAACAATATCTAAGATCTAATTAGATCATTATTATTTAATTATTTATTATCTACAGGATGAACGCACGCATGCGTCGCAGACAGGCTGTCATACGCAGTCATACGTGAAGTACGTCGCGATGGCGATATGAGACGCATTACGCACGCACTATACCTACCCATCACAGCATTGCGACAGGTGATGGCGACATGCGTGCGTTATGACTCGGACAGCGTACATCGCACGCATGCGAGTACTGTGCGTCGCACGATTGTTATCTGGGCCGGGTTGCTCGTGAAGGTATTGTGCGCGATGTTTCTTTAGAAATTTCTAATGATGATATCATTAGATATTCAGTAACAAGCTCTAAATGCTCGGTTCTCAGTACACGTCGCTTTGTAATTAAGAATGACAAAGGAGAACTTTTCTAGACAAAAACTATGCAGATTATATTTGAAGGTCAAGAGGTCTCGGATTACATTGATATCTTCCAACCGAGAGTAAGAGTTGAACCCTACATTTCTCAACCAAAAATTTGCTACCAATGCTGTAGATTTGGACATGTTGCTAAGCAATGCAAAAATCTTCGCTATCGTTCTTGTGGTGGAGCTCCACATGACTCTGCCCAGTGGGCAAAAAAATTAAGGATATCCTAGAGACGTCTTTGGGACATCCCTAAGATGTCTTTTGGAACATGTCTTTCGGACATCCTAGGGATAATCTTAAGACGTCTAATGTCCGTAAGAAAGATGCCCTGAGAACGTCGTATGTCTTTAAAACATCTTTAGGGCATCTTTAGGACATTGGACGTCTTAGAGCCGTTGATTGGACTGACATTGGACATCCTAGGAACGTCCCAAGGACGTTGTTGGGATGTTTATGGTTTTGTGCACACTGGGTGGAGTTGAGTGTCCTCAAGAAAAATCTCATGTTTGTCTTAATTGTAAAGGCCCTTACTCAGCCTTGGATAAGAAATATCCAGTTTATATAGATCAAAAGTTGATCAGAAAAATCGCGGCATTCAGAAATATCCCTATCAATGATATATATCCCTATCAATGTTACGCTACAGCGTAACCATAAAGTAACCCTAAAGTAATCTTAAATTAATCTCGAATTATAATAAATAAAAGAAATAAAATAAATATCTAAATTGTTGCAATTAAAATTGTACGTTCAAGTTTACGTTAGAAGGTAATGTCACAATTGCAATAAGGTTATTTTTTAGCATTAGAAATTAAAAAAACATAGTGGCTGTCATTGAAGTCTGCTAAAGGAGACTTTAAGCGCATCTGAGTAGATCTAAGTAGATACGCTTGAAGTTGCCTCCACCAGACCTTCAATGACAGCCACTATGTTTTTTTCAATTTCTCACGCTAAAAAATAAACTTATTGCAATTATGGCATTACCTTCTAACGTAAACTTGAACGTACAATTACAATTGAAACAATTTAGATATTTATTTTGTTTCTTTTATTCATTATAATTCGAGATTACTTTAAGATTACTGTAGGGTTACTTTATGGTTACGCTGTAGCATAACGCTAGCGTTCAGCCGGTCCGCCAGGGTTCCAGCAGGAGAAGAAACGCGCGCAAACAAATAACTCTGCATTCGATATTAACTCATTGCTTAAAGTACCTCCTACATCCACATCTCTGATATCATTAGTGCAGATAATATTCCTTCTCCAGAAAACAATGTCAGCCCCTGTAGCTCTACTTCTCATTCCTCTTTTAATTCTTTCCTTCCTCCTCAGTTTGCTGAAAGTCTTGCACAGATGATGTCTTTTCTGACAGTCTGCTACTTCCAATATTTATTCTTAGTCAATGGCTACGGAAAATTCTTTAAACATTCTTCAATGGAATTGTCGGGGGATTTTCCCTGAAAAAGGCTCACTTGGAAAAATATCGAACAAATGTGATATAATTCTCTTGAGTGAGACCTGGAATAAACCCCAGTCCATATTTCTTCTCAAGGGTTTTAATGTTATAAGAAACGATCGCCATAATCGATTGGGGGGGGGGGGGGGCCTTTTTAAAAGCTATTAGAAATGACAGTCCGTTTAAGCAAATAGATTCTATTTATTGTATAGACGACACCTTTGATACTTTATCAGTGGTCATTCCAACTGATTTGGGATAATTACTCATTGTAAATGTTTATAGAAATACTCGCGCTTCTGTTAGGTCAATTATTTGGCAAACTTTCTTTGATTCGATTTCAAACTTTTCTTGCATTTTTATTGGAGAGGAGTTCAATGTACATCATCCATCTTGGGGCTGTGAATCCTCTTGTCCATCAGGGACCTCAATTTTTAATGCGTTATCTGACACGGATCTATTTGTTATTAATAATGGAGAATCGACTCTACTTCGTCGTTCAAGACAGTCCAGATCAACTATAGATTTAACGATCGTTTCTGGTAACTTAATATTAATTTCTTCATGGTTAGTTCTTGAAGATAAAATGGGTAACGATCACTTCCCATTGAAAATTGATATCGGCATTCCATTTAAGTATCACTAGTTCTTCCTGGACTCAAGTCTCCGTATGATATTACCAATGCGTATTATAATTTTGTAAAGGACGTAAACGATGCCCTGCATAAGGCTGACCCCAAAATAGATAGGAAGCCTTCCAGGAACAAATTTTATCCGAGCTCCCCCCCCCCCCCCTGGTGGAATGATGAATGCGATAAGATTTCTCGCTTAAGATTAGCCAAATTTAAGGATTATGTTGCCTCTTCCAATTTTGAAAACTTCATTGATTTTCAAAAATATCACGCATTAACTACACAAAGATTAAAGACCATTAAATGTGCCAGTTTTAGATCATATTGTGAATCTGTGTCCTTTAATTCTCCTAATACTAATGTTTGGCTAATATAGTGATACCTCCTCTCCCAGATTTCTTTTTAAAAAGCAATCCTTCACTTCCGAACCATACATCTCCTTCTCCTTCGTCAAATAACAATGCTGAATTGCAGCGAATTTCAATTTTTGAACAATCCTTTTCTTTTCAAGAGATGGCTTCTGTTTTGAGAAGTTTGAAACTAAAATCCTCTCCTGGTCTTGATAAGATCAGTTTTCAAGTAATATCAAACCTTCCAAAAGCCTCCCTTCTACATTTGCTTTATATTTTAAATTCCATTATTAACGAGAATGTTTTCCCTGTCTGATGGAAAGATTTCTTAATCTTCCTTCTTCCAAAAAATACTGAAAAGAAATTTATACCAATTGCATTAGCTTCTTGTTTTTTTAAAATAGCAGAAAAACTTATTTTGAATAGACTTCTTTATTGATTAGAAAATCAAAATATCCTTCCTCCACCTCAATATGTATTTGGGCAAAACCGTTCCTGTGCTGATAATCTGGCGATCCTCTCTTCTCAATTATGTTTATCTCAATCAAAAAATCAATATACGGCCTGTCTGTTTTTAGATGTCAACCCGCGTATGACAATGTCATTTGAAGCATTTTAGTTAATGACCTGCTGCAGATTGATCTTTTTATTAAACTTTGGAAATTTATTTTCAATCTAACCCATAAACAGAAGCTCTTTTTTAGAATCAATGGCGAGAATAAAGGACAATTCACTGTACAAAAAGGTCTCCCGCAGGGCTGCATTCTCAGTCCTGTTTCGTATACCATTTATACGCGAAATTAATTTTAGAATTTGCTGATGACATAGCCCTTTACTTTACATCGTATGAAGTGAAGGAATGTGTTTATGTTCTCCAACAAAGTTTAAACAATATAAATTCCTTTTTGAAGGAAAGGGGATTATCTGTATCTCCAGATAAGTCGAAACTAGTAATTTGTCCGATTCCAATCAAAAAACTTACCAGATAACGTATGTATCTCTATTGAAACCCAAATTATTAATCCATCCGAGTCAGCTACTTTTTGAGGGATTATTTTTCATTGTACCTTATCTTGAAAATTACACTTCTTAAAATTAATTAATAGAGGCAATCAGGTTCTCAATATTTTAAAGTGCTTATGTGGTACTTGGTGGGGTTCTCACCCTCAAATACTTCAAATGCTATTCCGTTCTTTGGGGAGGAGCTCTTTCGACTATGGCAGTCATGTCCTATCTATTCATAGTGGGGATATCTTTTTTGGAAAACTAAATAAATTACACAATAGATTTTTACATGTTATCTCCGGATACCGTATTTCCACACCTATCATAGTTATGCAAGCTGAATTAAAACAACTCTCCATAATGTCCAGATTTCAACTATTATCTGATAAATTTCTAATTAAAACTTTTTTCACAGTGAATCATCCAGTTCATTCTATTTTGTATAATTTATACTATATAACAAAGCACGGTTTAACTCAATTCAGCCTGGATAAGAGTTTCTTCTTGCTAAAATCTTTTTACAAACTGAAGGGTTATAATGACAGAGTTTTAAATTCAGCCACTCCGTTAAATTTCTTAAGTCCCTCTCCATTGAAGTTTTTCCAACCAATGATTGACTTACAAATAGTTTTAGCCATACAGCATAGTAATTCTCCTGAAATAATTTTCAACAATTTTACTAATAATAAATTTCCGAATTTTACATATTTTTACACCGACGGTTCAAAGTTTCCAGATTCCTTTGCCGGGGCCTCTGTATATTCCCCTCAACTAAATGTTGAAATTAAAATCAAGATTTCGGAACATGCTTCTATATATACAGCGGGAGCGTTAGCGATTAGTGAGACAATTTAGCACATTTTGGATAACAACAGTTCCAAATCAGTGATTTTCTCGGATTCAAAAAGTGTATTACAAGCTTGTCAAAACTTCAATGCCTCTTCCTCTACGTCATATCTTATTTACAAGATTCGAAATCTTCTTTCTATAGCTAAAAAAATAATTGAATATACCCAGTGGGCAAAAAATTTGGCGTCGTCTTTACGACATCGTTACGACACCTTTACGACATCCTATGTCCATGTCGTTCAGATGTCTTTACGACATGGACTTGAATTAGGGGTATGTTT
>CAKNYM010052101.1:16141-48325 GCA_932195095.1 Andricus curvator
TCAAATTAGGTGAAGGTTTTAGTAACCATATGATAAAAATTAAGTCGAAACAAATGATGTAAATAGTCAAAGATGTTGAATCAAGTATACACAAAATTCCAATATTAGATCAGCAATATTTCCGAAACAAGGTTTTACACTTGTCAAAGAGCTTTGTTGATAAGAATTGTTTACACATTAGTAGTATTGATCGTGAAATTTCTGAAGGTTTCATGATAACGAAAGGTTTTCTTTAAAAAAAACCTGATATAATTTGCATGAATGCTGATAAAGGCAATATTACAGCTTGTATGAAGAAATCAGATTATATTAGGAATATGGAGGATTTACTTTCCAATCGTGATAATTTTGATTTATTGAATGAAAATCCGTTCAAACAATTAAGAGGAGACACTTTCAAGATTCTAGACAATTGGAGAAAGATTTGACTTTTAGGAAAAGATATAAGATGGACTGATATAAATACCGAAGACACAGTTCTTGCCAGATGTCATGGTTTGACAAAAATTCATAAAGATGGCTATCCTTTGAGAATAGTTATTTCAACTATTAACACTCCCACAAAATTTTTAGAATAAAACTTTAATTTGATACTTGAAGACTCCATTACAACTTCAAAATAAAATGTCAAAAATAGCTGGGAATTCAAAAAAATTATTATTCAAAAAACTGTTCCTGATGACCGTGTAATGATTTCTTTGGATCTTGTTGCAATGTGTCCGAGTATACCCCTTGAATTAGTTAAACAGGCAATTTTAAATAGATGGGATAATATCAGAACACGTACTCGATTAAGGGCCGATTTCACCAACTCTGATTAAGATGTTAATCCTCGATTATTCTAATTTAATCAGTACCTTGCGTTCCACCATCTTCTAAAGTCTGATTAAAGAGAGTTAATCACTTTTCAACTTAACCTCTCGATTTTGGCCGGTTAACGGAGTTAATCGGCGATTAACGCTGGTTGGCAGAACAGAACCTCAAAATTGAAGTTTGCACTTGAGCATGTTCAGAGAGAATGTGGATAATTTTTATCATATCTACGCTTTTTTTATATCAGTATGTAGATGAAAGGAACTATGAAGCCAAAATACCTTTGATGAGGCGGCCGTAAAGTGTAAATTGTGTTCCGATAACCTCACTTTTCTTACCTACAGTTTCTTTCATATCATTGGAAGAGATAATTCGTTTTGAAGAACAATGCGTATGTAGAATATATTCTTCTTGACAAAAAAGACTTCTGCTGGATGTCACATGACTTGGTTAATGTCGTCAGCTTGTACCGGGCGCGCGCAAGAATCTTAAGCGTTCTTCTTGGAGCGGCCAATCAGAATCGCCGTTACAAGAGAATATCAGAGTTACCACGAAAAGGGTATATGATTAGCTAATCAGAGTTAAAAAGTCCATGGTGGAACGCATTACAATTTAATCATGATTAAATCCTCGATTAAAGAATAATCATGATTAGCTAATCATGTATTTAATCAGAGTTGGTGAAATCTGCCCTAAGTCTAACAGATTTTATTAAAGGGACAGTTTTTATTATGTAGCAAAGTTGCAGGCAGTTATCGATGCTTTTAACAGTTTTCATCCAAAACTTCAATTTACCCATGAAATAGAGAAAAATAATAAAATCAGTTTTTTTTGACATAGAAGTAATTAAAGGTCAGGATGGTAATATTATTACCAATTGGTATATTTATTAAAAAATCCGAACGAGCTTTCTGACCAACCCAATATATTTCATTTATTTCTGTACATCGGCCTAGGATTGCTTATTCAGATGTTGCAAAATAAAGTCCAAATTTTATTTATCATGATGACTTTAATATTTCTTCCTTATTTTGCATTATATTTTATTCTCAGCTACCCTGAAAATGTATATCATTTTAATTAATGTATATTATTACAACTCATAATATTCATTGGTATTGTTTGGTGTCGTTTTTCCAAAAAGTTTATTTATTTCTAATGTATTCTCACAACAAAAGTTTATAACATATTTGTAGATCTTTTTTTGGTTAAACAACTTTTGTTTATTCCTTTTTTTTTCGCTTGTGTATTGTATTTGTATTGTATTTTATTACTCTACTTTCAACTTCCCTAAATATTCTGGGACCCCTTCCATCTTAACCAATCTATACCATTTATTGTATTTTGACTCCATAATATTTTCCTACCTCTTCTCTTCCTGCTCCTTGATCATTTCTCCTTCTACTTCCTGCCACTCCCTCCCCTCGTGACACATTCTCCATTCCCTTCTAACTTGCCATCTCTCCTCCAATCTTGAATGTCCCGTGTTTCCTCTCCTCTCTCTATTTAATATTTCCTGCAGGCATACTTGTGCAACTTTGCTACCCTTACCACTCTAAAGTTTATCTTCAAAATTCCAGACCCTTTTCCTCTGCCTTATCACCAATTTCTCTCTCCCTGTTTCTTCTCTCAACATATATCCTGGGCAGTTCCAGCTCACTCCCATAACCCATCTCAGAAATCTCTCTTGCATGTTTTATACTTTTCTGTACTCCTTCCACCCCCAAATCTCCACTCCATAACACATCACAGACCATACCAGTGAATCAAACAGCCATACTCTCATCTTCCAGTCTGCTTTGAATCTTCTTTTTCCAATCCCCTACACTTGCCCCATCACCGTACTCGCACTTTCCATCCATTTTTTCACCTTCAGATCATTTCCACCTCCCGCTTCGAAACAGCATCCTAAATAACAAAATTCCTCTACCATTCCCAGCATTTCTCCATTTATCTTTCATCCATACTTTACTTCATTCTTTCTCTTCCTGAAACATACTATCTTTGTCTTCGCCACATTAATTGTCAGGTCTTTCTCTCTCACATACTCTTCGAATCCTTTTATTAGCAGTTCATTCCACTTTTATCCTATCCCAGAAGCACCACATCGTCTGCGTACGCTAACAAGTATATTCTCTTATTTCCCAGAACTATACCCCCTTTACCTTTCTTTTCCATTGTTTCTTCTAGGTCTGCTAACAATATGCCAAAGAACAACGAGCTTAGCGGACACCCTTGTTTGAGACCCCCCCTTGTCCAGAACTCCTCTCCTTTCTGTTCCCCAATCCTCACCCTTGTCTTCGTCTCCGTAAAGACCTCTTTTATCCTCTGAATCAGATCTTCGTCCACCTCCGTTTCTTTCATTGCCTTCCATAAAACTTTTCTATTCATCGAATCAAAAGCTGCTTTAAAATCTACGAAGAGTGCGACCAGTTTTCCTTTTTTCTGTCCCAGATTCCTGTTGACTAGATAATTCAGAACGAAAATGTTATCCACTGTCCCCATCCCCCTCCTGAATCATGTTTGATTGTGTGGAATACTTCCTTTCTCTTCTACCTGTTCTTCTAATCTCTTCCTAAGCACCTCCGCGTATATTTGATACGTTACTGGCATGAGAGTTATTCCTCTATAATCTTACACTTTTTTACCCCCTCCTTTCTTTAATAAAGGAACTACCAAACCGGTTCTCCACTCCTTCGGCCATCCTTTGCCTCTCCATACTTTATTACACAATTCCCAAATCTCTTCTATAACCCCTCTTCCGCCAAATTTCAACGCTTCATTCTTCATCCCATCCTCTCCTGTCGCCTTGTTTCTTTTTAACTTATCAATTGCTTGATTCACGTCCTCTCTAGTCAACTCATTTCCACCTTCCATGCCTCCCTCCTTGATCTTTGTACATTCCCCCGTCAACTTGCTATCCACCCCTCCTAGCAATTTCTTAAAATATACCGTCCATTCATCCATACTTATCTCTTCATTGATTCCTTTCCATCCACTCCTTTCTCTATTAATCACCTCCCATTCTCTTCCTTCCTTTATTGCTTTCTCCACCTCCTCCATGTACCTCGCCTTCTCCGCCTGTCGTTTTATATCCAGTAATTTCTCGTGTCCCCTTTTTCCTCAATTATGATCCTATCTGTCTACCTCTCCTCTTATCCAATTCCTTAACGATAACTTCATACGCTCTTTACTCTCTATACATTCCACATCCCACCATCCTGTCTTCTACCGCCTTTCTTCCTCATTTGGCCTAATTTCTTCCACTATCTTCTCTACCGTTCCCCTCATCTTACACAACATCTCTTCCCCCCTGTCCCATCTTCAATCCCCACATTCTCTTCTTCCATTCTTTCCGTATATTCTCATAGATTATCTACTCCCCATTTGCTCATCTCTGCTTTCTTCCCTGTCGCCCCCTCCTTCTTCCTTCCCTCTCTTCTCCAATTCCCACATTTCAACGTTTCAATGACCGGGAAGTGTTCTGACCCTATTTCGTTCCCTACTTCCATTCTTTCCAACAGCCTCCTTATCCTTTCCTCGGCCAGAATGTAGTCTATTACTGTTTCCCCTTTTCCTGCAAACGTTATCTCACCTTCCTCATCCCCTTCCGAGTTCCCATTACAAATGAACCATCCTGTTTCTCCGAGAATTTTCAACAGAGTCCTACCCTCCTGGTCCACCTGTTTGTATTTCGATTTTCTCCTGAAAGTCTCACTCTCTTCATCCCATATTTTCCCTGCCTTTTCCCCCGTCCAAGCATTCAGATCACCTCCTATCAACACCAATTCGTCATCCTTTTTCGCCACCCATTTCCTAATCACACTCCAGCCTTCTTCTTCTCCTCTTCTCCCGTACACGCAAACTATCCTCACCTTTCTTCTTCCTATCTTCACCATTCTCGTCATTACTCCATCCGTTTCCTCAAATCCCACTTCTATTCTCTTCGCTCCCACAAATTCATTCCTCACTCCTGACACCATACCCCCTTTCTTTCTACCCTATACCTTTTCTTTCCTTGCCTCTTGCATCTGCCACATATATCCTTCGGGTAACTTCCTCTTCACTCTCCTCAAATCCTTCCCATCTACCCAGGTTTCACTCAACATCACTACATCCCATTTCTTCACCTTTTCTCAGTATCCTTCATCTTTATTCATTAGCCCTGATACGTTCCAAAACGCTACTCTCACTTCTTTCTTCCTTCCTTTCTCCCTTCTTTCGTCGTTACGTCCCCTCCCTACTTTTGTGGAAACTCCGTCGCTCCGCCTGCTTTCCTTTCACCTTCTGCTGTTGTTATTACCTCCTCCCTTCTATCCCTAGTCTCCGTTTCTTCCCCTCGGTCGCCACGGACCCTCCCTACGCACTTCACTCAATTTTTCTTTCTCACCATCCCATATTCACACATTCCCATTTCTCCACATCCTGGCTTTCCCTATCCATACCGTGTTCCCTTTCACTCTTTCACTCCATGCTCTCTGTTTCATCATCTACTTTTCTTATTCTTTCATTCCACGTCATATCCTCCTCTATCCTTTCTTCCTCCCCTTTAAAGCTTTCTTCTTTCTCAAGATATCAATTTTTTCTTTCTCATTTCTCACTTTCACTATATACATATGCGATTTACCTTCATTCTTCCTTCTCACTCCATTTACCTCTTCCACGTGCACTTTTGCCCCAATTTCACCCATCAACTTTTTTCCACTTCTTCTCTTCCTGATTCACTATCCACTTTCATTCCTCTAATCACTATATTTCTACTTCGTTTCGACTTCTCTTCTACTTCCATTTTCCTTTCCAACTCTCTCAATCTTGATTTCATTCTCACATTTTCTAGGATAACTTTTTAATTCACTTCTTTTATTCTCTCTCCTTCTCTTTCTCCTTCATCCCCTTTCTTTATATCTTCAGACTTACTTTCTAGCTTTCTCACTCTTTCTTTCAACTTCTCCATATCTGATTTTCTCACTCATACTTTGATTTTTCTCGATACCCTCCAACTGCTTCCAAACCTTATCTTTTTCTTGCCGCCATACCAGATCCCATTCTTCCCACTTCTCTCTAGCTTTCCTCCCAAACCTTCTGCCCTCGCTTTTGCATGCCATTCAGACTTCGGTTCGTTTCCTCTCTAAACCCTTTAATGAGATTTTCCAGGCTCTCTAGATCGACTTTCCATTTTGCCTTATTCCTCTCCGGCGGAGACTTTTTTAAAAACTTTTTCCCCAACTTCTCATCTCCCTGCTCATTCCCCTCTTCTTCCCTTGATCTTTTACTGTCTTCCGTCTTATCCACCTCATCGCTTTTATCCGTAAACCCTCCCCCCTGCCTCCATTTATCAAAAAGTTGTCTCGATCCTAAACTACTAGTTCTGGATCTATTAAGCAGTTCCCGACTTGACGGCCTACCTTGAATCCTCTTGTCAGCTAGTGCCCCTTTCTTCTCTCCCCACCTCAAGTTCCCTGGCGTAGTATACTGAACTTTGCCATCATCGGTACTATCTCCGGCATCACCCTTACCCCTCCCTGTTTCGCCAGCCTCCGCGAGATCCTCAACACCGGTGTTGTTTTCTACGCGCTGCTGCCCTCTGCCAGACCCCACTGGACTCCTTATTACATACATGCTAGTCTACCTTACCGATCTGCTGTTCCCTATCTTCCCTCACACTTTCCCGTCCTCGACAACTAACCTCCATATTAGCACTTTCAACCTTACCCCCCCCCACACACACTTCCACACAACCCCTTCACTACACTCACCTCCCTTACCACCTTTCGCCTCAATCACACCCCCACGCCCGTCGCCAAAAGCAAAAAATATAGCACAGAACAAACACGCGTACTTTACCATTCGGTACAGGAAACGGAAGCCTTTCGTCTCTTGTGTAGTTTTTCCAAGAATTTATTTTTAATGCTATTTTTTACGATACATTTTACATACAGCTTTTGTTGCTTAATTTTTTTCGTAGCTTCCGTCGTTTCTCCAAAAATTTAATTTTTTGATTTTTAATGTTATTTTTTACGATTAAAACAAAAACTAAGCATCCTATCAAAAAATAATGAGTAACACATTTGTAGCCCTTTTTAGGGTTCATAACTTTCGTCTAATTTTTTTTCCTAGCTTGTGACATTTGTCTAAAAATTTTTATTTTTATTGTAGTTTTTTACGAATAAAACAAAAACTACGGGTCCTGTCAAAAAGTGATTCATAGCAAATTTGTAGATCTTTTTTGGGTGCATACTTTTTGTCCATTCATATTTTGCGTATCTTGCATAGTTTGATCGCAAAATGGAATTTTTTATTTTTTAGTTCGTATTTTTTAGTACTACGAATAGCCGCACATAGCATTTTTAAATCTTAAAAAAAGTGGTGATAAAATTTTGAAAACGCTCGGACTTTTTGAATTTTCATCGAAAATGGCTGGCTAACAAACTTGAGCTTGACTTTAAGACACTCAAAGGGTATACCAAAGGCCAATTCAATCTGTCAATTTTTTCGAACCTTATCGTGCTAACAGACTAAAAATCTACAGACACACAGACACACATTCAGACGAGCTGACATTTTCGCTCAAACCTGTTTTTCGGTTTCAGAAAGTCACAAAACGTGGACACTTGACAAAAACGGGGGGAGGGGGGGCTCAAATTGTACACAAATCTAATACCATCTCTGATGAGAACTTGAAAATTACTTTTTAATTTAAAAATACGAATTTGACACTAAAATTATTAATCTTCAACCGAAAAAATTAACTTTTAAGAAAGTAGTTCAACTTTCAACCAAGGAGCTGAATTTCCAACCTAAAAAGATGAATTTTTAACGAAACATGTAATAGTTGATATTTCATAAGAAAAGTTTTTATTTAAAATACACAACAGTTTAATTTTACCAACAAAAACATTTTCAACGAAACTAGAACCTCATACGCGCGGGTCTAATTATTTTACTTTTAATTATTGTATTTGGAAATGAAATTTAAAAAAATACAATTCAATTATTGTTGATAATATTAAATTTTATTTATACCATTTATAGCCATCAGCCATACCACTATGAAAAAACCAGTTCTCGTCAGATCACTGAAGTTAAGCAGCGTTGGGCGCGGTTAGCACTTGGATGGGTGACCATTCGAGAAAACTGAGTGCTGTTGGCACATCGTGGGTGTGGTGAGCCCACACTTGTAGTTATTTACTACAAGTTATCAACCTAGAAACACTACCCGAATCGGGTAGTGTCACGCCTACCCCGAAAGGGAAATGGCTTAATGGTATACATACATACATACACGTCTATGTAACACTGTCCTCTCAGGTTATAAATAAGATAATTGTTCAACTTTCAAGATTTTTATGTAAGTTTATAAAAACAATTGAAAATGATGGCCGCGTTTCAACACCTATGTTCGTAAAGAAGCCCTGTATTAAATATTCTTTAGACGTTTCTTTTTCGTTATCTAATAGTTTTACATTCTTCACACTCTCGACAGATAGATGCAATCCTCCTGTATATATAAAAAAATACATTACAAAATGTATGGATATCTTCATTATATTGACAGAAGCAATTTAGAAACATTGTTATTTGAAAGAATTTTAGTTAACAATTTAAATATTGCAAAGACGTAACTTTCTGGACTATATTTCCTACTACTTCAATTTTCTTTCCGGTATCAAAATTAATACCGTTGAAGAAATTCACAACGTGAATTTGCAGCTTATACCTTTCATCTGTGATGGCACCTTAACCGTATGTGCCCACACGTGATCCTTGATTATTTACGATTTCTATTAACCAGAGAAACCTTGGCACCTCTAAGAGTGCCGATGATCAAGACGATTAGCTTAACAGAATATTCTGGGTATAACCGTCGCAACTGCCTTATAAGGTCTTTATACCTCTCTTTCTTTTCTTTCTCCTTGGCTATGACGTTTTTGTCAACTGGTGCCGAAAATTCGATAACGAACATGGTTCGGTTCTCGAAGTCAAGGAGAACTATGTCAGGCCTCGAGTGCGCAACAGAAACAATTGTAGAGAATGTGAAGTTCCAATATATGTGGCACTTCTCATTTTCGACAATTGACTCTCTTTCCCTAGGAGCGTTTAGCGGAGCGGTATTTGGGCTAATGCCGTAAGAGTGACAGAGATGGTAATAAAGCACTCTTAGTGCCGCATTGTGCCTTTGAATGTAGGTCGTTCCCGCATGAGTTGGACAACTAGACAGTATGTGTCCTAGATGCTCGGGGTGTGCATGACACGCTCTGCAGCTATCATCGGGAATGTCTTGGCTCAAAATGTGGCGACGGTATGCTAGAGTGGAAATGACACCGTCTTGACATGCCAAAATGAAAACCTCCATGCCCGACTTCAATCCGGATGATTTAAGGAAAGCAAACGTTAGCTCATACGACATCGACTGATCCTCCACATTTCGGTGGAAGATGCAGTGCATCCTCTTGTCGAGGAGCTGTTCGCGGAAGTTTTTCTCCTGTGCTTTCTTAATCGGGGCCTTCAGGAGTGAGTACTCCCCAGCAAAAAAGAGGATTGACACGTATTGGGGCGAATTAACATTTTTATAATGCGCGTCAATCCCGTTTTCTGATTCATTTAAACGCATTGAGACGCATTCAGATGAATTGAGACAGCGCGAATTGAATGCGTGTGAATTCATATAAATGCGTGGTCAAGGACAATTAGAAAAAAAATTAATAAAAAGTGCATGCGTCGAGACTTGAAACAGCGATCCCTCGTGTATCAGTCCAGAGTACCCGTCATTGAGCTACGAGACAATTTACTAAACATTTACAATAAATTCTATATGCCCCGCACGTTGGTTTTCCTGTTACGGATTAAATTGTATAAATCAACACTTGCTGTAATTCGCCGTGACACATTGAGGCGAATTCAAGTGTGTATTTTACTCTCACGAATTTAGACGCATTGACCAATGTTAAGGCGTTTGCGTGCTGACGCATTGAAGTGCATTCGCTGACTTTAGACTTTTGCACCGTATTTGTACGTATAGAAAGATTCAAAATTGAAATACCACCTTCACGAATCTACACGCATTGGCACATAGTTCCAATGCGTCATTGTCATAAAGCACTTCTTCGTGCTTCCTGACCATTTTAAGAAGAGGGTCTTGTCCATTTGCAACTATATGTGCTGTACCCAGAATAATCCTGTTGTGAAGACATTCAAGATTCAGTATTCCGCAACCACCTTGACGGCGTGAGATGTAAAGTCGCGGAACCGAAGACTTAAGGTGCATGCTTTTGTTCATGTGCATAACCTTTCGGGACCCGATATCGAGGGATCTGAGCTCGTCCTTCGTCCGTGGAACCACTCAAAATAAATAGAATACTACTGGGACGGCAAGCATGTTCGTCGCAGATACTTTGTTCCACGCCGACCGTTCGGAAGACCACATCCGTTGTATGACACGTTTGTATCTGCATCGGAGAGTATCCTTTATAGATGTCACGTCCTGAATGCGGCTCTGTGGCACGCCCAGGTATGTATATCTAGGTCTCTCCAGCGCCAAGGTGTCGTATATCGCTCCTGTCGACGAGCTCAGGGTCTTCGTGGATGCCATTAAGTTTTCCTTTCTACAAATAAACCTTGGCGCATTTCTCTACGCCGAACTCTATTTCAATCTCTTGAGTGTACTCTTTGACAATGTCTAGAGCTAGATGTTATTTCTCTTGATTTTTAGCATAGATCTTAAGATCATCCATGTAAAATACATGAGTGATCTTATGCTTTCGATTTCCAAGTTTGCCGCAGAGGTACCCTTCGGAATGGCGAAGTGCGAGAGATAGTGGCAATAATGTGAGGCAAAAGAGGAGAGGGCTCATGGTGTCGCCCTAAAACACACCTCTCTGAAAGGTGACACTGTTAGTGATCACACGATGTTTTCTAGATGAGATAGTAAATCTGGTTTTCCAAAGCTGGCTTTCCAACAGACAGATGATAAGTCTATGGGAGGTTGAATCGAAAGCTTTCCGGTTATCAATCTAGGCCATCGATAGGTAACGCCGATAGGATGCTGCGTCTTTACGGACACATCTATCGATGAGCAGGTTCTCCCGACATCCTGCTACACCTTTGTTTGAGCCGCGTTGTTCGTACATCTCTTGCGACACAGGTCCAATTGTCCGAACAATCCTATCATTTAGGATAGCTGCGAAGATTTTATACAGTGTGTTCAGATACGTTATTGGCCTGCAATTCTTAGGGTTAGCTAAGTTGCCCGTCTTCGGCAGGAGCACTGTGCGCCCTTCCACCAACCACTCCGGAATAGGCTCTTCCGACTTTAGATATGAGGTGAAAATGCGGGCCAGATGCTGGTGGGTTGAAGGAAACTTCTTCCACCAGAAGGTCTTGATACCACGTGGTCCCAGAGAATATGAGAAAACATGGAAATAAAATTTATTAAAGAAAACAGAAATTAATTGCATTTATTTTATGAATATATGTGACCGTCCGCGAAGAAAGGGACCTAATGCGGAAAAAATCGATTTTAATTTTCTTACGCCAATCGATAGTTTCTGAGTTACTCTTTCATTTCCAATCATCAGAAATTTTTTAAGCTAATGAGTTTTCTTGTTATTTACAAGCATAGGCATGATAAGCGTACGCGGAGACCGAACGAGAGGCCTACGAAAGCCAGCCCCACCACTTACCACTACAGCTGTACGCGACGTGTCCGTGAGTTCCACAGGCTCGTGCCTAAAAGTGCAGTGGTAAGTGGAGGGAGTGCTTTTCGTAGACGCATCCCCACTACTCAAATGCTGGCTTGCGG
Organism: Andricus curvator; assembly: GCA_932195095.1. NCBI lineage: Eukaryota > Metazoa > Arthropoda > Insecta > Hymenoptera > Cynipidae > Andricus > Andricus curvator. Next base: position 27,753 of record CAKNYM010052101.1, read on the forward strand.
GCTCTGCTACGATCGCCCGTCCTGTAAAATTCAGCTCTGACGCATTAGGTCCCTTTCTTCGCGGACGGTCACATATGTAAAAAAAATTTAATTTACTTTTATAGATATTATATAGGACTTTATTTTCATCTGAACAAATTTTTGAAATTTAATAATAAACATTTATAATTTACTATGAAAAAGATATGACAAATGTTTCATTTTAATATAGAAAAAATAAACTGCAAATTAAAACAAATGATAACTCTTTTGAACAATTATGTTTTAAAGTGAAAGCTTTAAATATTTGTAATTCAAACGACTGACGCGAACGATCTTCGGGAAAATTACAAGCTCTTATTATATAATCGCTACCTACGATGCTGTGAGAAATCAAGAAGTCTTCAAATTTACCCAAGTATTGCACTGCAAAATGGAACGCAGTCTTACTTACTTCATCGTTTGCCGATGTTCTTTACACGTATTTTCGCTCAGTTCAGACTGCTAAACAGACATGTACCAAAAATACACATTAAAAACTAAAAATTTGATCTTCCCCTCGGTTCCGAACTGTGTGCATTTTGCAAACTCAGGTTTGACGACTCCTTACATATTCTCGTTATCTGTTCGGCTTATAATCTCATTTGCAGTAAATACTTCTCAATTAGTGACAATGAAGACCCCAGGAATGTCTGGTTAACTATCTTGTCATCTCAGGACTCTAACACCGTTAAAAAATTTGTACAAATGCTTGCTGAAACTTTATAATTGCGTGCTTTTATTGCAGATCTATTTCTTAGACGTTACGTGCCACATATAATGAATATACTGTCTTGATTTGTACTTACGTGTAACGTAAACATATATTACTGTTTTACTAATGTTTTTATTAGTTTACTCTCAGATCTCCACTTGAATAGACCTATTGGTCCCCAACAAGTGTTTTGATTTATTTATTTTTGTGTGTAACTTATATGAAATTTGTAATTGTGTTTCAAGAAATCTACTTCTACCTACACTTAATAAATTGAAAATTTAACCATTTTTTAATGTAATAATGTTAAGTTAAAAGCCGTTACTCTTTAAAATTAAGAATTGAAAATTTGAACAATTTTTAATTAAATAATGTTAAATTAAAAGCCGCTAATCTTTCAAATTAAAAATTTCAAACGTTTATAAATTTTAAATTTGTAATGTTCAGAAATATTAATCCATGCTGCATTTATCAATTTTTGAAATTGAATTAATAAATAACAAATTTTTAAAATTTCAATTGTATATTATTTGAATAAATGTTAAGTTTGAAGCATAATCAATTTTAAAATTACATCCTTTTAGGTATTTAAAAAACAATAATTGTTATAATCACAAAAAATGACATGATTATAATATTATTTAATATATGATATGTGTAACGTGGTGGCTAGCCACCTGTTATAGATCATCCCCCAGCTCTTTTTCTTGTCAAGAAGTTTAAACAATCAGACTGCGAATATTCCCATGGCCGGCACGAGCTCAAAATTTGAAATATTTAAGAGATCAGATTTTTTAATTTAAGGTGTGTGTGAAATGAGAGAGAAATCTAGTACTTTTATTTTGTATAGGAAACCGAACGAAGAAAGAGGTAATTATGTATAAATTTGATGTATTTACGATTTAGATGTTGCTACAAACTAGGTTAGAGTCAATACCTGTGAGTTGTAAAATAAGGAGGACTTCACGTCCTACACTGACCCAAGAATCCCGGAGTCAGCTTAACTTCAGAAACCCTGTAAGGAAACAACATCATCACGCACCATGCCAACCACCCACACTCAAAACTGCCACCAAGCTTTACGTTACTCTCATGCATCCACGGCCACTTTACTATCACGGGGCTCATTGGGATGTCGATCAATCTACTACATAATAATCCAAATCTCAAGGATTATAAAATAACTACCAGGCCATACCAGACTCGACACTTGTCAACACACGGAGACAGCCATCTTACACCGGCCGGCGTTCCACATACCGGAACGGTGGTCCGAATTCCATCGATCAAAGTCTCAGAAATCCAACTGAGGTGGGCAACAACGACTGGACCGAGAAATGTGGCGCGAGCGGGAAGCAACTGGCGAGTGCAGAGGACGCAGGAAAAATCAGTGTCGTGTCGGCCTTCGTGGAAGTCATAAGTTCTCGGACAAGGAGATTGATAGCCGCAGAATGAATTGGACGAGTCCATTTTTCTGCCGGACTGGCGTTGTAAAACTGACTCTTGGATCCAAGGGTTAAGGTAGGCGTCATATCTTTCGTTCTCCATTTCATTCTAGGGTTCATGAGATTATGTGAGTTTTTGAGTTCTTCATTTGTCTAATTTTTTGTGGTTACTTAGACCTAAAATGTTGTGAGAAAGGAAAATGTCGCGCTCAGAATAACGTAATTGATCTATCATTCAGGCAGACGCCAATTTTGGTGTAGTGGACCTGTTCCTCTTTTGATACATTTGTGATTTAGGATTTAGCAATTAGTTAGTGTGTTGTGACATTGATTTAGTAATAAGAAATGTATTAGTGTGCCTTAAGAGATTCTCATTTTCTTCATAATTTGAGTTCATGGAAAGTTAATCACGGTTTGGGTTTAAACCCCTTTCTTTTGTAAATTCACGCGTTGTACATTTTCTTACACGAATACTATTACTAAATTTAAATAAACGCGACATAATTAGTTTTCTTTTTATATAATTATGATTCTGAAGTACTTTTCTCGCCCCCACTAATCCCTCTACCGTGAGCTATGGATTTAACATGAGAGTTAATTAGATTTATAAATTTTAGCAAAATCGAATTTTTTTGGAGTGACGCCGAAGAGGTGTCTGGCGCCTGACAGGTACCATAAAGTTATCTTTTCGTTCCTACGTTGTCCCATAGGACTGGGAAAGTCGTTATATATGATATAATATAATTATAACATATATTATAATTTGAAATATTTTTAATTATTCTCTTAAAATTACTGGATGAAATAAATAAGCTATAATTTAAATTTTTTAATTGTGAAGAATTTTTATATCTTGAAGCATTTCAAAATCCCTTAAAGTTTCAAAATTTAATTTCAAAAGCTTTGAAAATCTCTTTCTTTACATTATTAATATTTTATAATTTTTAATTAATTTTGAAATGTTTTACAAATTCGTAGATAAATTTTATAATAATATTAATATTTCCAAAAAGTTATGACAAATTATCAAAAATTAATAAAATTACCTTAAAATATTCCATATAATTGACAAAATATAATTTTTAAATCTTTTATTTTTTTTTAATTTCCTTGACATTAATTTTTCAAACTAAAAAATAATTTTTAATTTTTCTACGAATATCGATATACTTTTTATATTATTTCAAAATCCGTAGAAATACATAAAAATTATATAAATTTTTTGTTCTACATCTTTGAAAATGTACATGTTGTTTAATTTTTTTTTTAAATATTTACAACTTTTAGATTATTTATCCACCTTTTTAAAACTTATAAGTATATTTTTAACTTACTTAAATTTTCTTGCAAGTAACTTATTTTTTCATTGAAATTAGTATTTGTTGATTTTTTGTGTTGTAAAAATTATGTTAAAATTTATATTTCAAAATAAATAATCATATTGAATTGTTCTATGAAACATAATAAAATCTGTTTTAAGCTTTTAAAACTTTTAAAAAATTTTAAAAAGCTATACAATTTTATTTCGAAATCTTAAATAATTAAATTTTTCTTTGAATTTGTTTTGAAATATTTTCAATTTTTAAAATAATTTTGAATCTTTCCAAAGCTTATTAATATAGATTAAATTTACTATAATTCTTTTATAGTTTTTGAATAGGATTTGAAATGTGATAAAAGCGTTTATTTATAATTAAATAGATTTGAAATAATTAAAAAATTTGAAAAAGTTCATAAATTTTCAGTTACCTTTATATTTCTTAAACTGTTCAGGCTTTCGAATAGAAATATTTTAATTTCTTAATAAAAAATAGTACAAATTTTTAATATTGAACAGATTCATAATCTTCCTGTAAAATCAACTATTACTAAATTTGTAATACTCAAAGTGCAGTTTAATTTTTAGAATAGATCATTATTTCTTATGTATAGTTTATCAACCTAAAATTTTATTCTAGAAAACTTAAATTCAAAACGCTGTTAATATTTAATTATTTAACTCTTAAAAACTTAATTTGAAATGTCTTTAATTTTACAATGTACTATTGAAGACGAAAGAAGCCTCGGTGGCTCAGACGATAGCGCGTCAGACTTCCATGCCGGAGGTCTGGGGTTCGATCCCTGAGCCGGGTACCAATGGAAATTTTTCTATGTACTTCTACCGGGGCTTCGGTGGTTCGGAACCCACCTTAAACTGTAGGTCCCCTCAGAAAAAGCTGGTGCCTTACCAAGGATAAATGGACTTTTTCGAGGACCTAACCTTGGGGGTCAAAGCCGATTTTGAGAAGACTCGAAAATGAGTCAGCGGTCTTCTTGCGCTTGGGGCTCCTACGGGGGAACCACGCTCGATGGTCACTGGCCGACTTCGAGTAATGAACACACACACATACACTTACTTAACACACCAGGACAGTGATTCGAATCTGTGCATCTAACTGATGCCCTCAGAGGGATTGCTCCGTCCACCCTAGTCTGGCCGTATCCCCTCTCTGCGGCCTGCTAGGGAGGCTGCCGAATGGCAGAGTGGGTGAGGATCACTTTGCCTGATCAACAAAGTAGGACGTCATTTACTGTGCGATAAGTATGCCTGCCACCTGAGAGGTATAATCTCAGAACGTTGGTAACAAAGAAAACCATCGAGATCCAAAAACACTCGGCGAAGATGGTCACCCAGATAGCAAACGTGCGGGGTACGTTACTCGCACGGCATGCGGGGCATGCGGTGCGTGCTGGGTGCGAGGCATATGGGTCGCACTTTTTGAGGGGCACGTACCTGCGAGGCATATGCGACGCCCTTTGTGATAGGCACGATGTGCGGCGCATGTGTGTCGCACTTTGTGAGGGTCATTATATACATGATATATAAGTAATAAGCACATTTTTTGACAATAGTAGTGTAGTAAACTATTATTATTGTGATAAAATTTTTAAAAATATTGATAATTATTATAATTAAAGATTGAATTAATTAATATTGTAAAAAATGTTTATTTACAAAAATTAAAACATTCCCGATTTTATAATAAGAATAAATTAGGAAATTAGTAAGAATTATTGAATGCATGGTTGTATAGTTTCAACGTACAATATGCATTTTATTTATTTTAAAACTATAATTTCCAACTTTAATCGACTATACAAATAATTTCAATTAGCCTTTTGTCAATTTGAATTTGAAATTAAGTAAATAAAAAAATGAAATTTTTGTTATAATTTCTACTTTACATATTTATTTATGTTTATAACTTCAATTTGCGCTTTTAATTTCATGTTTAACATTCAATTTAGTTTAAAATGTAATTTAAAATAAATGTTTAAGAAATTTGTTCAGAACTTTAAAAAATCCATCATTAATTTTCAATTGTATTGTATTCATTTTTTATTATTTTGAAGTAGAAATGAGAGGAGCTATATTTAAAAACTGCGCGCATTAGCTGAACAATTTACGGCGCAGACCACGTCGCGTCGGTCGAACGGTAATCGCCCGACGCGCCGTAACAGCTGTTGTCGACTTCCGTTGCCGGTTTCGCACGGTTTCGTTTTGCGAGTTTTTAGCGAGAAAACATGTCGGTTCTCGATCGCAAATTTTATTATTGCGATAGGATTTTTATGTGTAGTGACTCTGCGGCCCCCCGTTTCTCTCGATTTATGTTCAATCTTGTTTTTTTTATCATTCAAACAACAAATAGGCTATTTACTGTTTTTGTTATGTTTCATACAATTTCTGAAAGTCTCAGCGAAAAATATTTATTATTGTGGACACAAACGTGCTAATCTCGCAAAAGTATCAGATCCTGAAGTTTGTGATATTAAATATTGCAGTTATGTAAATGCGTGTGTTTTAATGTTAGTATCGGCCAACGGACATACCACGCTAAAAAACCAGTTCTCGTCCGATCACTGAAGTTAAGCAGCGTTGGGCGCGGTTAGTACTTGGATGGGTGACCATTCGAGAATACTGCGTGCTGTTGGCCCGTCGTGGGTATGGTGAGCCCACACTTGTAGTTATTTACTACAAGAAACTATCCACCTAGAAACACTACCCGAATCGGTTAGTGTCACGCCTACCCTGGAAGGGAAATGGCTTAATGGTATACTTATCGTTAAGGCCCCCGCCCACATGACTACTAACTAACTACAAAACCCTTCATTAATACTTAAATTCCTAATAAGCATAATAACACGATGAATTCTTGAACGCAATTCGTGTGGCGAAGACTTGGTGGTGATGATGTATTTAAATATTCAGGTAATATTGTTGCACTAATATCACCATTGTGATAGTTTTCTGTACTATCAATACTTGTGATTGTTTTTTCACCAATAACGTCCAACAACTGTACAATCTCTTTATTTAATTCATCTGCGTCAACATTTCGTCCCGATAATATTGCACGTTTTGTTAATACTTTGAAATTTGTGTTTTTGATAATAGATCCGTAAGTATCTTGAACCATTTTTAAATCTGAATGTGCTACAACAAATTCTTCTTCTTGTGGCAAATTTCGCAAATTCTGTTGTAATTGATACACGCGAAAATATTTCCACATTGTACTGCACCTTATGGACAAATCAATGGGGGAGTTTACCACTCACCAGAGTGCGCGGTCTGTTCGGGTCAGAGTTCTGCGAAAATTCAAATGAGATAAATCAAAAAGTACATTTTTCATGCAAATTTACATAACAAATGTTTCGTTTATTTAAAATATGAAATAAAAGTGTTAGTCGTTTAGTGATAATCATTCTGAAAAGAAAGAATCGAAGATTGAAAGCATTGGTAAGTTTTTGTGCAGGAATTCTGTATATTACATTTTTAAATAACTCTAATGACATTATTGTGCATTTACGAAATGATTGAAAGCAAATTTGTTCATATATTTTAAATGACAAATTGCCAATTTCAATGTAAAACTATCAAGAATATGAAAAAACTAATCAATACATATAACCAAAACATAACCTCACAGTTAGATGCATTTAAATTTCAAGAAAATCACAAACCGTGCAGTTATTTATGTGGAATTAAGATTATGGAGAAATGTTGTATAAAGTCTTGTTCCTCATTAGCTACGCATTACTTCCCAGCAGATGCAAAGTTAAAAAAGCAATGGGAACTAATAATAAGTCAAATAAATGGAGAAGAATATGTAGCAAAGAAGTTTTCAAGGATATGCTCAGCACATTTTAAAGAATAGGACTTCAAATATGAAAAAAGTCTGGTAGATATATGAGTAAAAACTGTAGACTTTTTATTTATATGCTTCGTAAATACACTCATATTAATATTATCATTGCGCTGCTTAGTAAAAGCAATGACAGGAAAATAATGGCAGGCATGTCATTTTCTCCTGTGATTTTTTCGCGATCGCAGGAAAATGGCAGATGAAAAATTTGTCTGTAATTTTTGCGAAAAACTGAAAGGAAAAAATGACACGTTTCCTGTTATTTCTTTTCGTAAGGGTTATTTAGAAATAAATAAAGGATTCCGCACAAACTACATGGGAAAATGTCTTTCGGTGGATTTTGCTAAGACTAATTCATTTTTTAATTTATGAAACTAGAAGAAATTTTCCAAAAAGAGTTGAACTAATTATGCTTAGTTTTTTTATTGTGCAGGGTCCTTTAACGTATATTTTATGTAGAACTATTTTTAAAACCATAATTCCTTTATACATTGAAGTTTATTTCTCCTTCAGGTTTTCTATCACGAAAAAAGTTTTTAAATTTTAATGCTGTGCCTTCGGTATTTCACAATATAAAAAAGAATTCTTGTAGGAGAGAAGAATCACGAATGGCAGGAAGAATGCTGTTTCACATAGATAATTGTGAACCAGAAGAAGAAGGTTTTGATAACATTTTTATGAAAACAATTAAAAAAGTGATATTATGACATCCTGGTACTTACCAAAAGTAAGGTTGCCAGAGGGATGTTCATGTATTACTTATTCAAATCAAAGACTTTCGATAAATGAAAGCATGAAACCCTTAACACCTGCAATAATGGCTGTCTAAGGAAGATTCAATAGAATACTTTAACAAGTTTAATTGAATACGTATACTGGTGTATACAAAAATACGTCGATATTATGCTTTTGATAAATTAAAAAATAATGCAAATTCAAAATCCTATTTGTTCTTAAAGAATGGAACTTTAAAAATTTTGTTCATCAATATCTTTTAATTGTAAGTAATTGTTATAACTAAGATCATAATTAATCACAAATTTTATTTTATTGATTAACATGAAAATTCTAGGACTCAACTCTTCATTGAGCTTCACCGGGTATAACAAAAATTTTTGGTGTTCTATAAAGTATCCTTGATATTTCAGAAATATTTAATAAAATTTTCAGAAAAAATACAAAAAATTACAAAAATGCAAACGCGACTTATAGATGGAAACACTTCAATTAATTGTTTTATTGAGTACTATGGCACTGAGTTAATTGCTTTTTCAAAATTGGGAAAATATTTTAAAGTTCAGGTTCTAAAGAATTTCTCCAACATGTGGTTTTTACGATCGTTAACTGTCTCGTGTATAGGAAGGAGACCGTACTTGAGTTCTTGGAAAATGCGTACAACCAAAAATCTGTCAATTTCAAAGGGAGTTTTCGTTCGTATATTTCTTTTCCTTTGTTTAAAAAGTGAATTCAGTACTCAGGGTGACCCGGTGCGGTTCAGTCGCTCTTGACGAAATCTTGAAGAATCAAAATAACAAAAATTTTTTTTTTACGAAAAATTCTGTTGCAAAATAAAAAATTACCAAAGATTCAGTTAGATTGTAAAGTGAAGTTAAAGTGTAACTTTAAAATTGCACTAAATGAAAAAATAAATAAATTTGAATAAACTTTACTGAATTTTCAAACAAAATCCCATTTAATTCGACGAATTTGTATTTCGGAATATGGATTAATTCAAAATCAACCATTTTTTTCAAATTTTATAAAAAATATCTTTGGAAAATATTTATTATCTATTAACATTTTTATGGTGATTATGTCAATCAAAATTGGTGCTGTGCTGATGGTTTTCATATAAGATTTATAACGGAATAAAGTTTTCCATTTCACAATGAAATATAGGAAATAACAGCAGAAGGATAAGTCCTTTTTCTACTTAATGGTTTTTACTTGATATGAAACCCAAGTTTCTTAGAAATTTTTAACATATCATCATAGATTTCGCGGAAATTGACAGATTGTGGGGCAAATAAAAAGTTAATTCATGGAGATGTTATACATAAAGACAGAAGGCAATAATGAAATCAATTTAAATATAGACATTTCGAGATATAACAAAACCTTTGATAATTTTATTGAATTTTTATAGGAAACATTGGAAATTATTGTATTTTAATTTTCTGTTCATTTGAAATTAAAACAAGTATTAAAGTGCATGAAAGATTTACGAAATATTAAGGATTGACACTTAAACCGGAAATTAAAATATAAAAATCCATCCATAAATAAAAAATAATGTAAATAACAGTACGATAAGAAACTTCAGTCTCATATATACATACCGACGCCTCCATTCAATATGAGTCTATGTGCTGACAGCGCCGTGTATGAGACTATGCGCTGTGTATAAGCATAGGGAATAGTCTGTTACAGAGCGCTGTCAGCACATAGACTCATATTGAATGGAGGCGTCGATACATTACTTATATAAAGCATATGATAGAAATAATTGTCCGTAGTATCCTATAAAATTATACCCTGATGAGGAGATCTAAAGTGATCTCGAAACATGTTGATCCCAAAAGTAGTATAAAAAAGACGGAGAAAGATAAATGATAAGATAGTGAGGATGGCTTGGTTGTCTCTTACCTTATTCTCTCCCTCTTTTTTCCTCTTGTTATATACTTGTCTCTAATGAGCCGATTACAAAGTTGTTTGGAAACATATTTTGGGGTCACGCAATTCTTTTTGCATATATTTAACTTTTTGAATGTGTTTTTTGAAAACAACTGATTTTTGGATTCACAATGTTTCTTAGCCTTTTTGTTTCAAAAATAAATTTTGGTACAGATTGACTTGTTAATATTGTGTTTCTAATTTTCTTCTTAAAAAATGGTTTTTTATGTGATAGGGTGAACGGAATGAAGGACTAAACAGTATTCTCGAATTTTAGGCACGCTGATGATGGAGAACGAAGTTCTTGGAATGAAACCTGAAATGGAAATAGACAATTTTAATGATGCCGACATTACAAAGAATATGACAATTGAGCTCAATGGTGACGTTCCGGATATCATTGATCATTACGAAGAAGTGGGGCACGAAGTTGAAACTCCTATACTCTCAGTTGTCAAAAATAGTTGTTCATCAGATTTACAAAAACAAAAAGAAGAAAGGTTTAAACGTATTCAGGTACAGACACCAAGTATACTTTCCAACGATGCTGCAACTCAAACTCCAGGTGCATTTTACACTGTGGAATTATTTATAAACGATGATGAAGGGCTTCACTTTTATACAGGTTTAGAATGTTATGAAAAGTTCAAAGCAGTGTTTGCCACTTTATGCCCTCAGGTATATAATTTGAAATATCACCAGAAAGTTATAAAGAGACTCTCCGTTCAAAATCAGTTCTTTTTGGTACTGATGAAATTGAGAAGAAATACTTCTTATATTGAGCTGAGAAAGTTTTTTGGCCTTAGTGAGCCAGCAATTTCAAACATTATTATTACTTGGATAAATTTCCTGTACCAAATGTGGTCTATGCTCGACGTGTGGCCTAGCAGAGAACTCATAGACTTTTACATGCCAGAAGGTTTTAAAAATATTTATCCTGCGACTTGAGTTATTATTGATACAACAGAAGTGCCTATCAGAAAATCATCCATTTCTAGAACGCAAATAATATCGTGGAGCACATATAAAAACAGAAATACGATGACATATCTAATAGGATCAACACCTTCCGGTTTATTCTCTCATTGCTCACCAGCTTGCTGCGGTAGCACCAGTGATCGACAAATATTTGAAAGAGATAACCTGCGTTACAAAATGCAGAAAAAGGATAATCTTCTAGGAGATAGAGGATTTAATGTCCAAGATATTTGCGCAGCTCACGGTGTGACTGTAAATATACCAACTTTTTTAAAAGCAAAAACGCAACTACCATCTATAACCGTTTTAAAAGATAGGAAACTATCATCTGAAAGAATTCACATTGAAAGATTAATAGGTCTCTCTAAGACCTTTAGTATTCTCAATTCTCCGTTGAATAGTTATTACATTCCTTTGGGACCAAAAACTGTTTACATTTGTATTATGCTCTGTAACTTTAAAGAAGGGGTCGTTGGAAAAGACGCATCATTCGACTCTTATGCTATTATGTATTTAAAATATTTGTTCTTACAATCACCTGCTTTGAATAAAATTCAAAGATTCAAAACACTGGTTTTATTTCTCATCTTCAGCAGATATATGTAACATATAAATAATTCAAATATTATCATAGAAATATTTTTAAATTTTCCGTAGGAATATGTTCATAAATTTTTCTCTGCACTTACATCACTACGTTTTTTTATATAGAATGTCGAAATCCCAGATAAGACAGCTGAAACCTTGGCTCTAGGAGGTAATTTTGGTGTTCCTTTCAACGCTAATAAAATTCCAGTAAACAATATCGTTGCAAACATTGAAAATTGTATTACGAATCTTGAACAAGATGATCAAAAACTCAAAATTCGAAAAACTGTAACTGAAATTGTTTCAAATCAGTGTAGAAACAATAAATTTAAAAATAACAACCAAACCTTTGAAAATATTAAAAGTTATAAAAAATAACATAAAGAATTATTATTTCTAAAAGCCGATAGAGGCAATATCACGGTCGCAACAAATAGATTTAATTATAACCAAACTGTTGAGAATATTTTTTAAAACAACAAATTATACAAAAATGTTAAGAATAGCTTAGTGCCCACAGTTGAAAACAAATTTAACGATATTGTTTCTAGATGGGGAAAAAGAGATACATTAACGAACAAATGGCGTATAGATTAAAAACGCATAGTAGTATTGTTGCCAAAGCTTATGCTTTACCAAAAGTGCACAAACCTGGTTTAAATTGGAGACTAATTGTTTCAACTGTTGGTTCTCCTACGTCTAATTTAGCTAAGTTCTTATCAAACATTTTAAACCCGATTTCGGGAAATACTAATGCATTTGTAAAAAATAGTTGGGAATTTAAAGATAATTTAAAAAACGTTACAGTACCAAAAAAAAAATTCTTTAGTTTCTCTTGACGTTGTTTCTATGTTTGATAATATTCCGTTTGATTTGGCTTTGAATTGCATAGAAGAAAAATTAAATTTACATAGTAACTTAAATAAAATATAAAAAAACGAGATTTTAATAGCAACTAGAACTGTTTTGAATAATACAGTGTTTTCATTCAACAATAAATTCTACAAACAAGTGTCAGGTTGTCCGATGGGGTCTCCATTGTCTCCCATTGTTTCAAACTTAGTGTCAGAAGATATAGAAAGGAGAGCATTAGAAAAATTAAATTTTACACCAATCTTATAGAAACGTTATGTGGATGATATACTCTTGATTATATCAACCAATAAAATTGTAGATGTAGTAAACACTTTTAACAGCATTGATGATTCGATCCAGTTCACTTACGAAATTGAAAATGATAATTCTTTAAATTATTTAGATTTGTTGATTATTAAAACGCCTGACGGTGATTTGATAACCAATTGATACAAAAAGCCGTCATGGTCTGGACGGTATTTAAATTATGATTCTCACTATATGTTCAGTGAGAAAATTAGTTTAATTAAAGGTTTAGTAGATAGGTGTATAAAATTAAGTGATATAAGGGGACTTCCGGTGGAAGTGAGTCAGGGCAAACGTGTTGTGTGTGAGGTGCGGTAGAAAGCCGGTTTTTGAGTAAAAAAGGTGGAAATTGGAGATAGGCTGAGTGCGTGTCGAAAGGGCTAGTGTATTGTGATAATTTGGAATATTAGAACTGGATGAGAGAGGTGAGATAACGTGGAAAGTGTGCAATTTTTTTGGACGGTTGAGGTTGGGTTGAACATGAAGGAGGCAGGAATGGCAGGAACGAAGGATTGCGAAACGGATATGACGACCAGTGAGATGGTGGCCAGTGATGGGGAGGAACAAGAGATGGCGCAGCAAGTTGAGGTCGGTAAAAAAGGAAGAGGTAGACCGCGAAAAGTGACAGACGGGGAGGGAAATTCAAAATGTAAAGAGAATAATAAGGTAAGAACACTGGAAAATTATTATTTAAAAGATCCGAATAGCGAGAGGGAGAAAGAAATAGGCAACTTAAATACAGATGCTCAAGAGGGAGGCCAGGTGGAGAGGGTAATGGATAATAATGAAAAAGAAGCATTTTCAGCAAAAGGGGAATTGACGAGGACTCCAATAAAAAAGAGAATATCAAAGGAGGAGGGGGGTATACAAAGTGTACAATCAGAGGATGTTATTGGTTTATTTTTGGAGTGGAAAAACGTTTGGGAAAAAAAGAGGAAGAAAAATGGGATAGAAGAATGGCAGAATTAGAAGAAATGTTGAGGAAAGAGTATACTTGTAGACATGATAGATGTGGAGAATGTGAAAAGAAAAGGAAGGGGGAGGCAGAAAAGGAAGCGGAAGTAGAACAGCTAAAAAGAGAAGTTAAAAGAGGTAGGATGGAAATTATTAAATTAAATAAATTATTAGAACAGCGTCAGGAAGGGGGGGGACAATACGGCGAGATGGAGATGCCCCTGTCGGCGGAGGCAATGACTCTAGCACATGCTGCCGGTTCGGTGGCAGGAGGGTTGGAGGTTGCTGATGCGGGCGGGGGTGACGGGGGGACGGGTTTGGCAAAGCCACCACCTAAAAGTCTAAGTAGAGAGGAATGGGATGAAGAGGTACAGTTAAGAAGGGCAAAGAAAAAGACTGTCATAATTAAAGGGCTGACACTCGTAACAAGAGAAAAGAAGGAAGAATTGGAAGGATGGTTGTGGAACATATTGCAAATAAAAGCTAGGGTGAACAAACTGGAAAGAATTGAGGGAGGACTGAAAGTTGAATTTGAGGAGTGGAAATCCAAATTAAAGTTAATGAAAGAAAAGATAAGTTTAAGAGACTTAGGCTGGGGAGTCTGGATTTTGGACGATCTAACAGAAAGACAAGAAGAGGTACAAACATGGTTAGAAAAAGAAGCGGAAGCATGGAGGTTTAAAGGGAAGAGGGCCAGAATGGGGTATCAGAGACTCTGGGTAGATGATATATGTCTAGAATGGGATGAGCTGGAAGGAGAATTGAAACTTAAGAATGAAAGGGAGGAAAGAAATTTTTTTCGTGACAATGGAAGAGGAAGTACTGGCAGATAGTGAATTGGTATTGATGCAATGGAATGTTCAGGGTATGGCGAACGTGAAGAAAAATTGGAAATTGTGGGAGAGTGTGGACATTGTTGTTTTCCAAGAAACTTTTTTGGAAGGGAAAAGAATGGAAAGATGTATAAAAACGTTAGATAAGAAATTTGAATGGTTCGGCAAGGCAGCAGTCAGGAAACATACTAAAGGCAGAGCAAGTGGAGGGCACCTGATTGGTGTTAAGAAAAGGATAGAGGCTAGTTGGAATCTGACGGAATGGGAGTACGGATTACAGTTACAAATAAAAAAGAAGGACAGTGAGGATAATTACGTGTTGATCACGGGCTATAATAACAAACCTAATAATATAAAATTATTTTTGAAGAAGCTGGATCAAAAAGTGGATAGCCTAGAAGGACACACAGCAAGATTGATACTGGCGGGGGATCTGAACGCAAAAATAGGAACAAGCCAGGGAGTGGCGGAATGCGGCTTGGACGAAGAAATGGATTTTTGTATAAGAAATTCAGAAGATAAAGAAATACGGTCTGAGGGTAAACTTTTACTAAATTGGTGCGAGGCAAGAGCGATGTTAATTATGAACGGTAGAACGGAAGAAGATAGGGAAGGAAAGGTAACGTGTATTGGGCACGGGAAAGGACTAGGTGGTGTATTGGATTTAGTCATGGTCAAAATGGAGGAAGGAATAGACAAACCAGAATGGTTTAGGGGACTCCGGATTGCAGCTCAGGAAGGATCAGATCATTTACCAGTAATATATCGAGTGAAATGGGGCAAAACAGAAAGAAAATCAGAAAGGGAAAGAAAGAAAGTAAGACGACTAAAGTGGAAAGAGGAAAAAGAGGAAGAATTCCGTAAAGAATGGCTTGAATGTTGGAAGGAAAGAGATACAGAAGAGAATCCAGATCCTGAGACAAGATGGAGAAACATAATAGAGACAATTGAAGAAGCAGCAAGGAGGACTGGTATGACAACTAAGGGAGGAGGAAAAAATAGGCGGGAGGAAACGTGGGATAACGGCGAATACAAGTTGAAAAGAAGAGAAACATTTAAGCTGCTACACAGATTTAGAGGAAACAGGGATTGGAATAACAAGAAAGCGTACATGAGCAGTAGAAAGGAACTAGCAGAACTGAGGGAAAAATTGATCAAGGATTGGCTGGATAAAAAGCAGAAGCAGGTAGCAGAGAGTAGAAATATTACAGAATGGTGGAAGGCCATGAGTTGGTATAGAAAGAAAAGGAGTATGGTGGGTAACACAATTAAGAAAGAAGTATGGCTAGAACATTTTATGTCATTACTGGAGGGAGCTGAGGAATTTATAGAAGAGGCTGATGAGAAGAAGGGAAAGAAGAGAGTTGACGATTTGAGGTTTGAGGATGATAGAAAGAAGAAAGAATTGAATGATAATGAAGAGAAAGAGAGCGAAGAAAAAGAAGAGAGAAGTGAAGAAGTATTAGAAGAGGATGATTTAAACGAGGCGCATGAATATACCCCAAATTCCATATTACCTAAGTTTCATTTGACCGAAAATCAAGTTGCCGAACAATTATTTATTATAATTTTTATTTTGTCGAATTGTCAACTCACATAACCTCTATTTGTCCTAACTACCAATTATCATAATTTCTATTGTACCGAATTCTCATTTGGCATAATTTTCGTATTTTCGAATTTTTATTCACCATAATCTTTATTCATTCTAATTTTAATTTAATCTAATTTCTGTTTTTCCGAATTTGTATTCGACATAAATGTACTTTTTCCGAACTTCCACATAACCTAATATTCATTTAGAAGAATTTCTATTTGTCATATTTTACATTTATCCGAATTATCATTTGTCATAAATTTCATTTTTCCTAATTTTCATTTATCCTAATGCCTACGTATCCGAACTGGCATGCACCATAATTTCCATGTCACAGAAATTTCATTTGTCCTAACAGACTTCCGTTCAGTTTCGAAGTAGTTGTTTCCCATCTAGATGTATTTAGTCTGGCCGGTAAGTCAGGTGAAAATGGCGCTGTGAAAAACTTCCTACGGTACCAAATACATTAGGCGCGAAATTCAAATGAGGTCTTTGTCTAGAAATGCATAATCAAAATGTAGCTAGTGTGTTCGGTCGGTAACATTCTCGCATTCTTCATCTAGGCAGTTCTGCATCAATCTTTCGAATTTTCGCGAATGTTACCGACCGAACACACTAGCTACATTTTGATTATGCATTTCTAGACAAAGACCTCATTTGAATTTCGCGCCTAATGTATTTGGTACCGTAGGAAGTTTTCCACAGCGCCATTTTCACCTGACTTACCGGCCAGACTAAATACATCTAGATGGGAAACAACTACTTCGAAACTGAACGGAAGTCTGTTAGGACAAATGAAATTTCTGTGACATGGAAATTATGGTGCATGCCAGTTCGGATACGTAGGCATTAGGATAAATGAAAATTAGGAAAAATGAAATTTATGACAAATGATAATTCGGATAAATGTAAAATATGACAAATAGAAATTCTTCTAAATGAATATTAGGTTATGTGGAAGTTCGGAAAAAGTACATTTATGTCGAATACAAATTCGGAAAAACAGAAATTAGATTAAATTAAAATTAGAATGAATAAAGATTATGGTGAATAAAAATTCGAAAATACGAAAATTATGCCAAATGAGAATTCGGTACAATAGAAATTATGATAATTGGTAGTTAGGACAAATAGAGGTTATGTGAGTTGACAATTCGACAAAATAAAAATTATATTAAATAATTGTTCGGCAACTTGATTTTCGGTCAAATGAAACTTAGGTATTATGGAATTTGGGGTATATTCATGCGCCTCGATTTAAACAAACCTCTAGAGCAAGAAGAAATACTTACAAGGATAAGGAAGTTAAAAAAAGGTAAGGCTGCAGGAGAGGATGGGATTGTAGCAGAATTTTTGATGGGCATGCCTAAAGAAGGAATGGAAGAACTTATACAATTGATCAAGGACATATGGCAGAAGAAGCGATTAATAAAACGATGGCGTACGGCATCGATCTATACTATTCACAAAAAAGGGGATGAGAATTTGACAGATAACTACAGAGGAATTTCATTGTTGGATATAGGTTATAAAATATTGGCGTCGATAATGGCAGGAAGGTTGAGCGAAAAGCTGGAGAGAGAAAAGAAATTAACGGAAGCTCAAGCAGGGTTTAGAAAAGGAAGAAGCACCATAGAGCAGATCTTTGTCTTGAATACAATAATAGGAAACAGACTGAGAAGAAAGAGAGGCAAGTTGTATGCAGTATTTGTTGATTTTAAAAAGGCGTTTGATATGGTGGATAGGAAAAGGCTGTGGACGAAAATGGAAAGGATGGGGATAAATGGAAGGTTCCTAGAAATGACCAAAGAAATTTACAAAGAGACGTGGAATGAAGTAATAGTAGGAGAGGAAAAGACTGAAAAATTCACAACAAAAAAAGGGTATGAGACAGGGGTGCCCGCTCAGCCCCATCTTATTCAATATCTATATTAACGACTTAGAAACAGAACTAAGAAGAAAAGGAGATGGAGGCACGGTTCTTAGTCCAGGTTCAAATATAAAAATCTATGCATTGCTCTATGCAGATGATGCGGTGATAGTAGCGGAAAGTAAGGAGGAACTAGATAAAATGATTGAGAATGTAGAAAGATGGACGGAGAAGAACGGGATGGAGGTAAATGTAGAGAAAACAAAGATTATGGTGTTTAGGAATGGAGGGAAAAAGAAAAAGGAAAGCTGGAAATATAAAAACAGTGAGTTAGAAGTAGTAAGGGAGTTTAATTATCTTGGATTTTGGTTTACATCTACAAATCAATACAATACACATGTTAAGAAGGCATCAGGAAAAACGCAGCGATTAATTAATAAGGTATGGAGCGAAACAAATAGAGCTGCGATAACAAACTTAAAGAGAAAATTATTTTTTATGGACTCAACGGTGAAAACGGCGGCAGTGTATGGGGTAGAAATTTGGGGATGGAAAAGAAAAGAAGCGATAGAGAAGGTACAGAGCAGATATGTGAAATCGAGCATGGGACTAGGAAAGAACACACCTGATTACATATGGAAGATGGAAGCAGGGCGAAGGAGTGTGGAAATAGAGGCAAGAAGAAGGGCTGGCGCTTTTATAATAAAGGTACTCTCTATGGAGGAGGATAGATGGTCAAGAAAGTGTATAAAGGAGGAAATAAGGAATATTAGGAATGGCAATCCAACTAGCTGGGGGAGGTCGTTGGAGGAAGCAATGAAAAATATGGGAGACGGACAAATAATTAGAATGATAGGAGAAGGAAAACCAGTAGAAAAAATTGCGGAAAGACTAGTTGAGCTGGAAATGATAGCAGAAGCCCAAGACATACAGAAAGATTGGGAAAAAATAGAACAATCCAGTTTCTGCAGCTATTATAAAGAGATTAAGAATAATACAGAGATGGAGACATATTGGCAAAGGGAAAAACTAAAGGTGAGACAGAAGCAAGTATGGGCTCGATGGAGGTGTGGAAATGCCGTAAAGGAAGGAAAGAAAGGCTTTAAAGACAACAATTGCAGGGCTTGCAAGGTCGAAGAGGAAACATTACAACATGTAATCGAGTGTGAAGAAGTAATGAAAAAGTTAAAAACACCGGGAAAAGAATGGTGGAGAAGTTGGAGAGAAAAGAATAGACAGAAGGACTGGAGGAAGGAGTTACTGGCAGATTTACAGAAGGAAGTGGACGAAGACTTGTGTTTAAATTTGGGCAAGATAGAGGATATATTAAATGTTAAAAATTAGTGATACAGGCTAAATGTGATTTAGGTTAAGTCATTATGTAAATAGTTGTAATTAAACTAGTTTGTAAGTGTTCATATTGTTAATGAAGGAAAAAGGGCGAGTGAAGGAGTGAAGGTGTAAAACTGAAATGTAGCACCAAAGAAAGAATAAATAAATACATTTTTTTTTAAGTGATATAAAATTGAGAAAAGAAAATTTAGATAATTTTAAAGTCACTTTATTGCAGAATAAATATCCACTTCCGTTAATAGAAAGTGTTATAAAAGAAAGAATCCATGAAATGTACAATAGTATACACAAAAATAATAAGCATAAAAAATGGTTAGAAAAATACAACAAAAAAACAGATTTAAACGTTACATTACCTTAAGTTCAAGGCCTTTCTGAAAGACTAAGATGTTCTTTAAAAAAATTTAACATTAACGTTTATTTTAAAAATAACCACACTCTGGATAATTTTCTTTTGAATAAAAAAGATCCTGAAAAGATTGAAAATGTATCTGATGTCATATACTTAATTAAATGCACTGGTTGCAATAAAGTCTACATCGGGGAAACTGGCAGAGGATTAAAAACAAGAGTTGCAGAACATAAACGAGATTGCGAAATTGGAAATTTAAACGCAGGTTTGTCTTATATGTATCAACTATAGCATAAATGTCAATGTCAGTTCAATGTCTTTTTTGTCATCGTCCTAATCATTATTTGGAACCGTTTTCTATTAAAAATGTAATCTAATTGGTTTGGAGCCTCTCAAAAATTTTTGTTTGAGGCTCTTAATTTGATAATAACTATATACATTTTCGACATGAGAGTTAAATCTTTACCTTATGGAACCTTTTTATTCGTAAAATGATTGACTATCAAATGTATCTTTTTGACACTACATAATTTTTAACGACAGGTAATAACAAAAAAATTTATGTCACTTAGGGCCGGTTCCACCAACCTCGATTAAAAAGTTAATCCTCCGTTAAACCTAGTTACGCGTTCCACCACTTTTTAGCGGCCGGTTAACTCGCGTTAACCACAGTTAAATCTAACCGATCAAAATTGATCGGTTAAGGCGACTTAATCGTCCTCTAACCTAAAAACTGCATTGTCGTTGTGAAATATGGAGTTTTTGGAAGAAGTTCTGAGATCGTCTGATGACGAAGTCGAAAAAGCTGTTTTTGAATTTATATGTGATATATTAATATATCACGAACAAAACA
>CAKNYM010052101.1:48335-59719 GCA_932195095.1 Andricus curvator
TGTTTTTGAATTTATATGTGATATATTAATATATCACGAACAAAACATACACCAACATTCATTTTTTTTAGGTTAGTCTAGACACGAGCGTGGCGTGAACCTTACCTGGATTTGGAGCGCACGGACATATTGCTTTGCTTTCCATTCGACCGACGGGTAGCCAATCACACGAATGATTTAAAGTAAAATAGGAGTTACTTCGAAACGACTATCTGGTTAGCTAACCGCGCCCACGAAAAATTTGGTGGAAGGCACAACAGGATAACCCAAGCTTAACTATGGCGTTAACTTTAACCCACCGTCAGTTAACCACTGATTTAACCGAGTTTGGTGGAACCGGCCCTTAGGGCCGGTTCCACCAACCTCGATTAAAAAGTTAATCCTCCGTTAAACCTAGTTACGCGTTCCACCACGTTTTAACGGCCGGTTAACTCGCGTTAACCACAGTTAAATCTAACCAGTCAAAATTGATCGGTTAAGGTGACTTAATCGTCCTCTAACCTAAAAACGGCATTGTCGTTGTGAAATATGGAGTTTTTGGAAGAAGTTCTGAGATCGTCTGATGACGAAGTCGAAAAAGATGTTTTTGAATTTATATGTGATATATTAATATATCACGAACAAAACATACACCAACATTCACTTTTTTTAGGTTAGTGTAGACACGAGCGTGGCCCAACCTTACCTGGATTTGGCGCGCACGGACATATTGCTTTGCTTTCCATTCGACCGACGGGTAGCCAATCACACGAATGATTTAATGTAAAATAGGAGTTACTTCGAAACGACTATCTGGTTAGCTAACCGCGCCCACGAAAAATGTGGTGGAACGCACAACAGGATAACCCAAGCTTAACTATGGCGTTAACTTTAACCCGCCGTCAGTTAACCACTGATTTAACCGAGTTTGGTGGAACCGGCCCTTAGTAGGTTTTTTGTAATTTAGTTTTTTAACTTATTATAAAAACACGATTTATTTTAGAAATGGAAACTTTCCTGATGAAGGCCCGCAGTGAGAGCCGAAACGCAGAGAGTAAAACGATTTTTTAAACAACTGTAATAGTTTCTTTAATGTTTTTGTTTATTGGGCCGTATGACCGAAGAAAGAAAAGTTTTTAAACTTTCAAATTTTGAAATAAAATTTGTACGTTGGAATTTTTTTCTTTCAAATAGAAGCGTATGAGATTTTAATAATATAAAAAAATAATACAGATTAACGACAAAATTGTTTTTAAAAAATTCACATGATATCTCTTAAAGACAGGCGTGATCAATTATACGCAATTTAGCAATCAGACATTTTTTCGAGCACCTATATTCTAACCTACAAAATTGTTTAGACTGATGCAATGGAACGAATGGTACATATATCAGGATTTGTGTATAGGAAACCTTTGATCTATATATTAGAAAGTAGATCAAGAAGTGGATTGAAAAAGTTTACAAGCGTATGAAAATCAAAGGGCCTAGCCCGATAAGTATGTGAAAAGTGCCCTTGAGCCTTATCCAACCGGACTTGGTCCTCCCTGCCGATTGAACGGCACTGCTCACCCTAATAGCACGGATCGTTCCTGGGACGTTCCAGGAACGTTCACGGAACGTGTAAAATGTCCGCCGCTTGGGAACGTTCCCCTGGAACGTTCCAAACATAAATTAACGTTATTGTTATTATTATCAATAAATATCGCGTAAACCGTAAGTGATAGGTCAAAATCGATGTCAGTTTATGATACGGATATCATATTATAGTGTAGTATGTGCGGTACTCAAAACTCAAAAATGAAATCCATTTTTACCTATCTCTTACGGTTTACGAGATAATTGTTGTTAAAAATAACAATAATGGAAATTTCCCCTCAGGTCCCAGTGGAACGTTCCCAAGGGGCGGGCATTTTACACGTTCCGCTGGAACGTTCCGAAAGTTCCCAAGTAAAATGTATTATCCGCTATAATTAAAGTGCTAATGCGAAGTCGTCCGGTTGAATCCGGAACCTGTCCAGCTGAAAATACGGATTTCGGAACAAGTCCGAATCAATCTGGGTTAATGTAGTTTTGCCACATACTTTCCTTTGATAGATAATAAAACATTTATTTATTGTTAAAATAAACAGCATTTGACTAATAATAATCTTCGCTGATAATGTGAACTTCACCTTAAAAAATAAACATATCAAAATCAAATTTCAATCACAAATTTTAGGATATTTAATTCAAAGCCCGCCATCATAACCCACTCTCCCTTAGTTATTGTACAACATTTCAGTGACAAATGTCACACAAATATCCGAGGTTGAAATAAGAAAATTAAATATGGCTCGGGGCACCACAAATTTTCGCCCGGTACTGTTCGTTTCTTACAAGCGCTAAAAATTTTCTTTGTTAGTATATAAGGGCCGTTTCGACCGATACACTCAACGTGAGATATTCCAAGTAGTGAAGTGCGTCATATGTAGTAGTGTTAAGTTAAGCTATAGAAATATGTTTGTGTGCGTTAAATAAATCAAGAATGCGTTTCTCGTATGTAAACTGCTTATATAACCTTGTCATTTAAAGAAAAGACGACAAATCTGGTGCTCAGCTTCGCAGTACGACTTTTTTCCCCGTGTAGACATTGAAGGGCAAAAAAAAAGGTTTAAATTAAGCCCTCGTTTAGCCCTATAAGTGGAAAAAATAGACTTATGTGCCATTTTGGAGGACTAAAAGAGGGCCTAAATCCAATATAAATGAAATATTTTACAGGTTCTCCTAAAACCTATTAAGACCTACATTTAGAGGTTTAAAATAGGACTAAAATTTTGACTCGGGGATACAATCCGGATTGGTCTAATCGGTCAGACCGTACAAAAGACGGACATTACCGGACACAATCCGGATTCATCGAGTCCGTCAGACCGCATGAAAAACGGACATGACCGAATACAATCCGGATTGATCGAATCCGTCAGACCGTACAACTTTCGGATTCTACCGGACAATATTTAGATTTATTATTTTTTTCGAACTACTTCGTCCGGACAGATTTCAAACACAACCGGATAGAATCCAGATGACAAATACCGAATGACGTCCCGGACAAATTTTCAGAATCCGGAATTTTTAGCCTGTATTTTTTACCTCTGTATCTCCTTGTTCGCCATCACGGCTTGAAGGACGCCCTACACTTCGTACTTTAATCAGATGAAACGTCATATATATGGTGGTTAATAAATCACCAAACACATCGTATTTAGTAGCATTGTACAATAAGCAGAAGTCAACAGAAGAGCCCGGCGGCAGCTCCATATACTAACACTAAGGTCAAGCGAGCCATCAGCAAAAGGCGCCATATTCAAATGTTCATCAAAATTTAAATTGTTCAATTATTTCATAATTCTTTGCTTATATTCGTATTTACAGACTTAAAACTATAAAAATTAAGAAGGGCAAGTGAGCGAAGGAAGGGATGGTTCTGTGGAGGTGAAAGAAATAATACTTATTCAAATTTGATTGAAACTTCTTTAAATTCGTTTTGTGATATGTTAATCACCTCACTATTTAAGCGTTCATTCATTTAAACAACAAGTTCGTTGAAAGTAAAACCGCATTTAGCTAAACACTAAATTAGTAACTTTAAGTCTTAAATTACCAAATTTCATAAATCATTATTACTTAATAAAAGCAAAAATATATTTATCTCCATCGTTTTAAAACTCCAGTTTCAAAACTGCACGCATACAGGAAGAGGATTCTGTAATAAATAAAAGATAAACGGAAAGGATCAAAGAATTTTTGAAGTTTTAAAGTTCGTCTTGAAAACGTTCAATATCCTGCAAGTGATCTCCGTAATCCGTTGCTTCACTGCCGACGAATGCATCGTGATGTTCTAGTATCTCCTCGAAAGATAAACGATTGTCATGATTGTCATCCGCAGCCGCAAATAGGTGATCCACCTCATCTTTTGCAATGTCACTGAAAATTGGTTTGTAAAGATTATTTCACGACATTATTTCAAGACTTTTCAAAAAGAAAAATATACATTGAAGCTCCTTTTTTAACAAAAAATTCTAATAAAGGAATTATATTTAGAATCTTTTTCCTATCTTAAAAACAGCACGTAATGAAAATCTCGAAATCTCCACTCATTGTTGCCTTTTTATCTTTACGGTTAATTGGTGATTAGATCGCATGAAGATAGTGTATATAGTCATTGGTGAATTTTGATGAAAAAGTGAAGCTGCAATAACATACAGGTTCATTCTATTTTGAATATTTCAAACCACAGTGTGATTTGTCAAAAGGTTATTTATACGTAATTCAAATATGTATGAATTGTCCATCTAGTTGCATAAGGTCGTAAGCCAAAAAAAAAATTTTACAGGTGAAACAAAAAACAAATTGTAAGGTTAAGCATTCAGATGGTCCTAACCCACTTTCTGTACAAAACATGAAAAAGCTACATAATATTATTCTTTTAATTGTTAGGAACCCAAATTATTTTAAACCTACGTAAAGAATAAAGTCTGACTTATTCTATTACGTGTGGGTTTCGCGGAAGAAACAGAAATCATTCTTAATACTAAACACCGATGATTTCCATTTATGCAGCAGCTTATGTATTTCATGGACCATGATTATAATTATACAGCGAAAATATTAAAAAATAGTAACTTTCAGTATCTGTTTGCTCTTTCACTTGACGCGGGGGGTGGTGGGCACATTGTTTTTTTTTCGAAGTGGGATACGAACTTTTTCACATTGTGAGTGTTAGCTCAATGGGACCGTGGAACGAACCCTTCAAAGCCTTAATAAAGTAATGCACGTGCATAAATCAGGTGATCGCAACGAGTGTGATGCTTGCAGCACTTAATTCCGGCTTATGCTGCAGCTAGCATCACACTCGTTGCAATCGCCTGGTTAGCTCCTCTCGTAAAAAGAAATATCAACTGAAGACAACGTATATATAATAAAGCGTTGTTTGAAATCATTCGTAAAATTTCTCAGCCTCAAAGGTATCTCACGTTGGGGGTAAAATAGCAGAGAAGGAACGTAGGGGCAACCGATGGCTATTCTGCCCGCGGGAGGGAACTCGTGTGCACCGAGAAGACTACGGTCGTTATGAACCTTGCAATTAAAATCCTCATTATTTCAAGGCCACCGTCAAGCCCCCAAGGGTCGTCACAAATCCTCTTCATATTTTACAAATTACTTACATTATTTAACTTTATGGTATTTATTTCTTATGTATTAATAATTTTCTGTATATATATTTTTATTATTTACCTGCAATAATTATATTCTATGAATGGAAAACCGAAAAATGTTGTCCATTCTTTCCTATCTACAACATGAGTAATATTAAATATACTGTGAAACAGAGAGAAATTTTAATTTCATACGCTCCTGACGACGATACTTTACACGTATTTAACGAGCAAAATCAGTATATATTTTTTTTTAATGCTTGTGCATGCATATATATCGAAAATAGTGGAAAATCCTAGAAAGTAGTAATGGAACCTTTTGCAGTCCGTTTACAGAGTAACAACTTTCATTTGCATACTTTTTTCGTATGTCGAGACACTTTTGAAAAAATAAGAATATTCGATTTTCAGATAAATCGCCAATGTTATCAGTGTTCCGCTTGGACTATATTATGAAATTCTGTCGGGGACTTCATTTCCACTTTTTCGTCTGCCCTTTTGCAAATATTTCAGTCAATATATAAACATTAAATTCACCAAGTTTCATTCATGTATCATATCACGAGATGACCCATAAAATTTTTCTTCATTGACCATCCATAATTTTTAGGTGAAAAATTTGTGTAGTCAGTTCATAGAATACCCACCCAATCGCTGCAACGAACAAGACGCTGCAGCTTCGGTCCCTTGCCCTTCCTATCGCAGGGCAATTATGTGTTTTCCAACAAACAGACTTTTCCAATTAAATAAATTACTCTCATGAATTTACTTAAATCTTTGAGTCAGTTTCAGCAACAGGCTGACCTCAATATCATTATTTTTTTGTTAAGATAACAAATTTTACTACTAAAAATTGTACTATATTCGCCATAATTTTTGAGCTAATAGGTAAAATTTTGAATTTAATTAAAATTAAATAAAAAGCTAACAGAAGACATTAAACACATTTTTTTTTACTTCTTTCAGATGCGAAACCAAAACTTTTTTTTGCTCGGATCAAATGATTCGAATAACTTCAACATTTTTTTGAGACACGTTCACGCTGCCCTACTACAAAATGCACAATAAGCGGAAAAAAATAGTTGATTAAAAATCCAGTGACTTTGTATTATAGTCTTGGGTATGAGAGAAAGTCAATTAAAATCCACAACATTGCGTATTCAAGAAAATGATTAATCAACATCTTAAAAGCATGTAAAACTTTAACAGAATGGCAGAGACCAAGCTCGGAAAACTAAACGACAGTCGCTGACAATTTTGTACGCAAAGGTTTGATAGTCTCTTAGACAGACAAGAAATCCGAATTCTAAGCGACAGTTTATGAAAATTCAAAACACCACTTCTCTACAAAAAAAGTTATTTTTGAAATTATTGTTATATAATCTTCATTTTTTATAATTATTAAGCACAATTCGCACACATACCTACCTACCTAAACTCGTGTGTTCTACCGCGCGCCCTAAATCCACGTTGCTATCGAACCACTTGGATCTTGTACGGTCAGCCTCAACCATCTTCAAACTAAAAGTTGTTGTACTCAATGTTTCTTTAAAGAAAACCTTTTTCTGATGATTAATGAGTAGTTCTAAGGCAAATTGAAAATTTTCGAGAGATTTTAATAGAAAAATTTCTATTGCAAAACCGCTTTAATAACCTTGATGACAAAAAACGATTTTCTGCTATACAAAAACATCCATAAAACGCACAGTTTTCAATTTCTCCACTCATTTTCTCAAATTTTTTACTTTTGTATGTTTTTTGAGTTCGAAATTTTGGGCTTTAATATTACAACTGTTGGTCTTACAAAATTTTGTTAGAAGAGAAAAATACTGCATTTGTCGAGCATAATTCAGCAAAAGTTTCTAATTTTTCGAAATAAAATTATTTTTGACTTTTATTGCTAGGGTACCATCTGTGCATGTCTAAATTTCGACGTGCACAGTTGGGAGTCTCCCATCTGTGCACAGTTGCTCCGTGCACAGTTGTCCGTCACCCAACGCGAGAATAAAGAACTTAGAGCAGTAGTAGATTTCAGAAAGCTTAATAAACTAACCGAAAATGTCAATTTTGCTTTAACAAATATCGATGAACACTTAGCTTCAATCGGCGAATGCGTATTATTCACCACATTAGATTTACCTCAAGGCTATCTTCAAATTCCGCTTAGCAAAGAGGCGAGACGAAAAACAGCGTTCAGCACTCCTGATGAAACAGGACAGTTCATGAGAATGTGCTTTGGACTAAAAAACGTTCCATTTAATTATTCAAACATGATGCAAAAAGTTTTAGGCCATTGCGGAATAAAGTTGTAATGTTCTATCTGGATAACTTTTTGGTTACGGCAAAGACTTGGCCAGAGGTCAAAAAGCTCATTTTAGTTTTCACAGCGTTAAAAGAAGCAGGAATAACATTAAAATTATCTAAATGTCAGTTTCTTAGAAATAAAGTACAATATTTAGGGTTCACTCTTTCGAAAGAAGGCCTAGAACCTTCAGAAGCGAAAATCGAATGTATTCATAAATTTCCTCAGGCAGCAGATGTTCACGGAATATGCCGATTTCTCGGTTTTTTAGGCATGTTTAGAAGATGTGTTCCTAAATTTGCAGGAATCGCAGAACCGTTATCCAATCTGATGAGAAAGAATACTGAATTTATCTGTAATAAAGATGAAAACAATGCATTTAAAGAATTAATTAACAGAACAGGTAGTAAACCAATTTTTAAGATTTACAACGCGCAAGCTGCGACAGAATTACACTGCGATGCTAGTTCTAATGGACTTGCTGCAATGCAAATGAAAAAAGGCTCTGACGAAAAATTTAATTTGGTATACGCGATTAGTCGGCGAACTAACGAATACGAACCATTTTACCACTCTAGCAATCTAGAATTACTAGCAATCGTTTGGGTCGTCGCTAGACAAAATCTATTAGCTGAATATACTTTTGAAATTGTACACAGAACAGGCGAGAAAATGGCACACGTCGGTCCCCTCAGTAGAGCTCCAGTAAATTCACCGGAGAATATGAAGGAAATCTAAGAGCGATCAAGCGTTTTCACCATCATAAAACTGGAACACGAAATCTTTCTATTCCAGTATACAGATGTAAAGCTACAGAAAACAAATCGGTCGTAGAAAAATCTGAAGACGAATGAAATCATAGAGAAAAAGCAGAGACTTTAGGCTACGAACTAATCAACAGAATTCTATATAAACGCGAGGATAAACAAAAGTTGTACGTTGTTCCAGATTGTTTACGCAAAAGCTGAGTGCTACAGTTTCACGATTGCAGAAGACATACTGCAGTAGAACGAACATTGTCTAAACTAAAAAATACGACTTCTTTCCTAAAATGAGATGTTATGTGAAACAACATATTCACTTGTGTTTACGATGCCTTATGACAAACTCCAAAACAGGACGACAAGCAGGGGTACTACATCCCATTCCACCTGGAGAGCGACCCTTCGCTATCATACATGTTGAACACGAAGGACCTTTACCAACTACTCTTATAAAAAAACAATATGTCTTGGTAATAACTGATAATCTTAGAAAATTTGTCATTATGAACCGAGTAAAAATATTCCGTCTTGAGGTTCGCCTTGGCTCTGGTTGAGTTCGTCTCCAAAACGGCTATGTCTCGCTGGCGGCCAGGGGCGAGACTTAGGAGTCGGATATGTAAGTCTTAAGTTTATGTCTAAGGTTTACGACGGGTTTTGAAGACAAGTCGAGGTGGACTTGTCTTAAGACAAGAAGTTTTATTGTCAGTCTTAAGACCAAAATTACAAAAGTTTCCGTTTGCTAATTTTATTGTCCATTATACTCCGACCTCTGCAAACTATGGACCCCACCGACGGGGCCTGCCATTTCCAAGAATCAGGTAGTTAGGCTACCTGATGGATAATATTTTTAGATTTGCCATCCAAAGAACATAATTATTGCAGTTAAACAAAATTATTAATGCATAAAAAATAAATACCATGAAGATAAGAAATATAAAAATTCTGTAAAATTTAAAGCGGATTAGTGATGAGCCTCGGAGGTCTTAGGAGCCTTTTGTTGTCGGTGTTCTTGAGTTCGGCTTGAAGACAAAAAATGAAGTCTCGCTGGCGGCCAGGGGCTTAACTTACGAAACCGTCTAAGGCTATATTTTAGCTATGTCTTGGATGAAGACTTAGCCAAGACGCGTTATTTTCACTCGGGGAAACAGCAAAAAGACGTATCAGCAGAAGCTACAGTACGGGCACTTGAAGACATGATTATTGACTTCGGAGCACCCGCTAGAATCATCTCTGCTAGAGGTACATGTTTGACTTCTCAAAAATTCCACCAATTCTGCCAAAAATACGGAATCAAACACACCTTAAACTCAAGTCATTACCCTCAAGCTAATGGGTTGGTAGAAAGGAATAACTCTACTCTGATTCAGCAATTTTGGCTAGCATCCTTCATGCAAAAGGTCGTGATTGGGACTTAAGACTACGACAAGTACAAAGAGACCTTGACGAGTCACCTAAAAAAACAACGGTAATAAGTCCGTGCTGACGATCGATACGAGAGTTAGTCTCATACGCGTACTAAACTTTTATCTTTTATAATAAACTGTTTAAATATCATTTTAAATCCATGCGTATTCAATTTTCTGCATCACCCACCTCAAAAGTTGACGTTTTCATGCTTCTAAATTGTGCCTAAAGGACCTTATTTGAGCAGACCGTGTGCGAACAATTTTCGCGCATGCGCAGTTTGAAGATGGCTTACTTTAGGCACTAGTGAAAAAGCTGCGCATGCGCACTTTCAAGATTAGGTACTTTGGACACTGGCATATGTAACTTTAAACACTGGTGTTGGTATCTTCTTGAAATAAATTTCGATTTAACTTGAACACATCTTTTAATGATTGAAGTTTCGTTTTTAGGGTTTCATAGCCCCGGGCTAAAACCCTCATGGCTACGGTCGGGTGACCGTCCGTCCGTCGTACAAAAAGGCATAAGCGCCAAAAAAAATTTTCTTCATAAAATTTTTTTTACATATTTTTTTTCAAACATTTTTTTCTTATTTTTTTTTCAACAAAATTTATTTACAAAATCTGAAAACCCTTTGTTTTAAGATTCTGTTAAGACTTAAATTAACGTCTTAATAGGCTACGAAACCCTTCCTTGCAGGCGCTCGGCGCCTACTTTGACTAATATTTTTGTTTTGGGGCAGAAGCGGTGTGTGTGTGTGGGGGGGGGGGGGTCTGAAGTCCACTCTATGCAATATAAAATTAGTATTTTTCTTGAACTCCTCCTAACACAACTTTTTCGGACAGCTTATCCTGCAAAATTCACACTCGCACAATATCACCTATTTTGCGCACTTGTACCACATACAACTATAGGCTACCTGACATAAATGCCCTGATCACAGTTTTAAAGCCAAATGACAGGAACCACATATTCGGCCATCATATTGGATCAGTCATTTTTTTTATTGCCTTTGTCACTTCAGATTCGTATTCATCGACCCCAAAAACACCCTAATACTAAATTGCAGTAAAAGCCAAAGTTTCTTAGCATACTCGTCCGTCATGTTGGATCAGCCATTTTTCTTTTTCTTTTTTTAATTGTTGACTTCAGATTCGTAATCAGCAACACAAAAAACCTCCTAATACTGAAATCAAGCTGAATCCAAAATGTTATTATCATATTGGACCGCCATATTGGATCCGCCATTTTGTTAAAAAAATTGCTTACTTCAGGTTCGTAATAAGCGTCCACAAAAGCCCCTACGTAGCAAGTTTCGGCCGAATTTAAATAGGCTTCCATATTTCACGCAGCTTTTTGCGATTTCGTCTCACTGTGGGGCGGGCGCAGATCATGACTCCAAATTTCTCAGCAAGTTTTTCTTTTTGTGACAACCATTGTTATGTGACTTATTCACAATATTTAAAAAATAATTACTTCTATGCCAAACTCTGTCAGCGGCTTTCGCAGCCTGGCTGTGCTGACTCTGCAAGTCACGTAATCAAATTCATCAAACGCTTAACTGCTTGCAGTTCTAATATACTCGGCAGTGTTCCAAAAATTTCGCCTTCACAGTACCATTAATGCGGCGTAAAGTCCGGATTATTGGCCCGGACAGTCGCACAGTGGGACGATAATGGGTTGTCGGGTTCAAAAATCCGTCTACAACGCATTTCGCAACCAAATGAGACAAAC
>CAKNYM010052101.1:59729-130111 GCA_932195095.1 Andricus curvator
AATCCGTCTACAACGCATTTCGCAACCAAATGAGACAAACCAAAGTGCAAAATACTTGGAAAGGGTTCTACTTTAGCTCATCACTGCCAGAAGTTGCAAAATTGCTTTTCTAACCTCTAAATTTTACACCACAATTGCGAAAAAATTCATCAAAACTTGTTGTAAAACGAAGTCAATAACTGAAAAATCGATTCATTTAATCATCAATTATGTACCTGAGTAGTCTGATTCATGTAATACTTCTAACCTATATCCCCATAGTTCGATTAACATAACCTCAAAAGCAAAAAAGTGTGTATTAATGCAAAATTTCATACCCATACATTTTTTTCAGTAAATTTGAGTAAAATCTAGAACTCTGAGTTTATCAGGCTACTGATTACGTTTTTTCGGGGGAAAAAAACAATTTGCAAAATAGTCTATTTAATATGCATACATACATAGATTAGCAGTTCGAACTCGAAAGTTCATTGCCTCACTACCCGATTCGGGTAGTGTTTCTAGGTGGATATTTACTAACAATGTGGGCCCACCACACCCACGACGGGCCAACAGCACGCAGTATTCCTGAACGGTCACCCATCCAAGTACTAACCGCGCCCAACAATGCTTAACTTCAGTGATCTTACGAGAACTGCTGTTTTCAGCGTGGTATCGCCGTTGGCGATAGAATAAAAAATGATTATATCTTTTGGAAAAGCTCCCGTTTGTGAAAGTTATCGAACGAAAGTGAAAAAGACTTTGACTGAAATTTACTTTATTCTACTGTGTATTAAATCGATTATTTTGAAAATTGTTTTTTTCCCCCGAAAAAACGTAATCAGTAGCCTGATAAACTCAGAGTTCTATTAATTTTGCATTAATACACACTTTTTAGCTTTTGAGGTTATGTTAATTGAACTATGGGGATATAGGTTAGAAGTATTACATGAATCAGACTATTCAGATATATAATTGATGATTAAATGGATCGATTTTTCAGTTATAGACTTCGTTGTACAACAAGTTATGATGGAGAATTTTTTCGCAATTTTGGTGTTAAATTTGGAGGTTAGAAAGGGAATTTTGCAACTTTCTGGCAGTGATGCGCTAAAGTAGAACCCTTTCCGAGTATTTTGCACTTTGGTTTGTCTCATTTGGTTGCGAAATGCGTTGTAGACGGATTTTTGAACCCGACAACCCATTTTCCCCCCACTGTGAGTCGGCTCTAGAAGAAATACTCTGTTTCCACTAGAGTTGATTTATCGTGTCACGACACACTTCTTTAAATATACTAAATAATGTGCATATTCAATATTTTTAATGACTACGGTTTCTGCGCTCGATGTCACTTTACTAATTTTCACTGGAAAAGGTATATTTGTTTCTAATTAAATTGTGGATCATTTTTGCTGCCAATATTAATATAATTTTGTCCAAGACCCGCGATGGAAATGCGACTTCGGAGGCTCGTCTCCAGATGACGATTGTGTCGATTCCTCAACTGATGACGTCACAGTGGTCGAAATGAGTTTACTTTTCCCGCTAGTGGGAAGCGTACTCACTTCGACCACTGTGACTTCATCAGTTGGGGAATCGACAACTTCGTCGTCTCTCAACGACCCCCTTAGCTGCATTTCCATCACGAGTGTTGGACAAAGTATTATGTGAACCTAGTGGGAGACGACGATTCGACTCGTGTGATTTCACGAGTGTGAAACTTCACACTCGTCTAGAATCGCCAACTTCTCCCACTCGATGCACAATATACTATTATTTGCCGCTTTCTTTAGGAACTACGCACATGGATTCATTAACTATTTTTATCTCGTCGGTACTTTTCAAATGAGTAATGACTTGTGTCGACCTAAATTACCGCTATTCTCTATTTGCCGTGCGAGAGAAAAGGGCAGAGCGGGCAACATAATCTTTTCACTGTCGACAATGTCGCGTAAAGTGTATAGCTTCAGGCAAGACAGAATTCTGTCGTTCGACCCTACTCGATTAAATCTACGCGTACCCCGCCTAACTATTCCGATTTACTATATATCTCCTTTTTTCGTTTACTTTTCTTTTTATATTTCAAGATTCAACTCGGTACGTGATCTTAACGTTACTTATCACGGGGCTGCCGATAGCTAAAAATAATTCGAAAAACGATATTGGAGAAATTTCCTCTGAAGTGGATAAATCGAATTATTTTCCCGTTTAGAACTTTTAATTTTTGTAATCCCTTATCCGTCTCCATTTCACTGGTATTTGTAACTCCTTAACTGTTTGCGTCCCACTAAGACTTAAACGCCTTAACCGATTCACTATTTTTCGATTAACTTTAGAACATTAATATCGACACTGAGTTCTATCTTTCTGTTCTCCTATCCTTGCTATTTACGTAGGGCGAAGCAGGCGGTATTCGGTTTTAACGAGTAGGGAAATGCGTTGATTTGAATTCATTTTATTGGTGGAGATTCATGAGATTACTGCAGGTGCGGAAGCGCGTCTATATCCCAAGTTTGCAGGAATGTTCTGAAATTGCAGTTTTAACGCAACGTGACTTGCTTCTTTGCTGTGAATCGATTTTATTTTAATTCTAGAATATTCCTAATCAATTTACAACTTTCACTTTGAACTATTCTGTTCAATTTTAATACAATTTAATTGAGTTTGAATATTAACGAAAAGAATTCTAGATGATTCTGTTTTCAAAAATATACTTTTAAGATTTTTTTACTTTAATTATTTTTTTGATAGAATTTATCAATGTTTGAAAATACATGAGACAAAGAGTTTGTGTGGGGTACGGGCGAGGTTGCATGGCAGTTGCGGGACAGGGGATAAGGTTGGCTTCATTCGTCCAGCCAAACCATACGTCTTACGCGGTTTCTGTCTCTTTCTTTCCTCTATTTCTCATGTCTCTTTCTTTCACTGAATCTTGGGGTCGCTGAATCAGAATCCGTAGTCTAAAAAACTCCAGCACGTCAGGGTTTTGATTTTCAAAGAAACTCGTGAAATTTATTCACCCGACTTACGTGCGTCTGCATCCAAGGCACCTCCTCACGGTGAGGGCGGGTAGCGAAGTGAGCCTGTGATCCAGCTAAGTCCCTGGATTACGGCTTTGATGCCGTCATGGTAGGCGCACGCAAGCGTTTCACGATTTGCCAAAAGCTCTTGTAAGGACTATATGATGTACAAAATCCGATCGTACAACCTCCTCGCGGTATAAATCGGGTAGCGGTAATGCCGACGGTCCCAAATACCTTTGTTTTGGGGAGTAAATGGGGTTTATGGGTTGAGCTGATTTTTGTTTAATGTACGGCTAAAGTCAAAACGTTGAAGCTTTAAATAGCTTAGATTACGAAGTATTTTGAAGGTTATGTCGAAACACTGACATGCTGGGGTTTTTTGGACCTCAGATTCAACGACCCCAAAAACATATAATAAACATGGTCTGACCCCAGGACTCGAAAAAAAAATTTTATGACGTTTTTTTAGGTTATGTCAGAACCCTGACGTGCTGGGTTTTTTTGGACCTTGGATTCGGATTCAACGACCCCAAAAACATATAGTAAACATGGTCTGACCTCCAGACCCGGAAAAATATTTTTTGTTGTGTGGCTGTGTTATAGATGTGTACGCTTAGAATGTTGAATTAAATGTTAATTGTTACATCCCTGCCAATTGAAGGGCACTGAAACGGCTCTCAAACGGCACTGTCCAGTGCCGTTTCAGTGCTGCTCATTTACAGCAGGTTTAAAGCTACTCAGATTCCAGTTTTAAATGCCTGCAGAAGTTCCCTTTATACCTGCGAATAGGCTACCTTAGTAGACCAACTGAAAGGGATTAAAAATGAAAAATGGTAAAATTTTGAAATTACCTCTGCGAAAATTATAAATTCAGAATCGGCGGGCTTAGATAATTTCAGATATCTAAGTTTTTTTTTTAAAGTTTAAAATTGGAATGGATATAATGTATCTGGTAAATGGAATGAGATACGCCAAAACAGACAACATTTTCGCATTCAACTTCAGAATAGTATATTAGCATATAATTTATAAGTATAAAATATATATATAATGAGAAAATTCATAAATTAAAATTTTTTTTTCATAATTTCAAGAAAATTTTAAGTTGGTGGCGGCCAACTACTGTAAACCACTCTGCCTTCCCGGTACGTGACGAATACAATAGAACCATTATATGACCGTCGCATCACCCAGAGTGCCGTTTAGGTGCCGAAATCAGCACAAACAGTCACTGAAATGGCACTGGCGGCCCAGTGCCGTTCGCCAGTGCCGTTTCAGTGCCGTTTTATCGGCAGGGCATACACACCTATAATCTAACATGTATGTCTACCCTGGAGCCCTTCGCTTACTTGACTAAGCATTTTATTCCAAGAATCTAATGTGTTACTTCATAGCACTAATCTCGCCGGATGCTTGGGTTATCAATTGATTTTTACATTTTAGGAGCACTGATGATCGGTTCCTCCAATAAAAATTCAGCGGCATAATTGCCATGTTCTTATAAAAATTTTAATTCATAAAAAATTGAAAATATAATTGATAATTGTATATTATAAAAATGAATGCATTTTTTATCTTTTGATAATAGATTATAAAAGTATAAAGTGGATTAGATTATATTATAATAGCAAGAGGTTTTCTTTCCTGTATGCGTACATTACATTTTTCAGATTTTATAAAAAATGTTTATAAACTTTTAGCAAGAATTCTATGTAACAGACTTTAGCAGAACTAAGCAGTTTAACGTTCATGCATTCAAAACTCCCAGCAAAGCATCCTGAGAAGGACCTATACCGACTGCGCAGCCACCTTGGCCGAGGTTGCTGCGCAGACGATATGTATAACTGCTTAAACGAACGCTAAACTGCAGCGCAGCTGGATTAAACGAACGGTAAGTTACGTGACGTATGTTACGGACCCAACCCTGGGCATACTAAACTCATGCAGGTCAAGGTCTATATGACAGTAAGGTACGCTTAGGAGTATGAGGTCATACTTAAAACTATTAATTTTTCGTGTGAGTGAATTAAAAATTAAACATGATTTAATTTGGATTGGATTTGGCCATACCACGCTGGAAACACCAGTTCCCGTTAGATCACTGAAGTTAAGCAGTGTTGGGCGCGGTTAGTACTTGGATGGGTGACCGTCTGATACTACTGCGTTGCTGTTGGCGGTGGTGGGTGTGGTGAGCCCACACTTGTAGTTATTTACTACAAGAAACTATCCACCTAGAAACACTACCCGAATCGGGTAGTGTCACGCTTACCCCTAGAGGCTCGCCGAAAGGGAAATAGCTTAATGGTATATATATATAGAACTTAAAAAATTAGGTAACAATGAAATATTAAGATGATATGTGAGTGAATATTAAAGTTAAATATGACATGACTCTGCTTATTTATTTTATTTAGTTTATAGATTAAATTATAAGATTAATCAAGTATACTGCCGATCAGTGCTTGCACAAATTTGTAATGACCTTGTAATATCCTGTTCCTCAGAGGGCTATTTAGCCCTAGGGGCTTTCTTCATTAAATACAAATACAAATACATGTAAATACGTGGTTGTAAAAATAATACATTTTCAGTGTTGTTAAATGTGAGATAATTATGGTACAATTTGATAACAATAATAATCATGTAAATAATCATTAATGAAATTACGGTATGGTATACAATTAGAGTGAAGATTAGTTTTCGATAAAACATAACCCTAAATGGCTTAAACAATCGGATATAATTAGTGTTTATAATTCGTGGATTATTATTATTTCTGCTGTAAAAAATTTCCTTGAACATTCTACGTTTATAATTCTATTTTGAATCTAAAATTTTAACGCCATGGAAATCAAAATGATGATTGTTTTCGTGATAATGTTTTAAGACTGATTGGTTTAATATGTATATATACGTGTTTATATATACAGGGTGTTTTTTTTTAACTTGAGACAACGAAATATCTCAAAAAATACGCATCCTACGGAAAAAATGTCTGGAATAAAAACTTTTTATTTTCGAGGGGGAAAAAAGATTTGCTAAAATTTACCCCACCCCCACAGGAGGCAGGGGTGGGGGTAACTTTGTAATTTCAAATGGCAACCCCAATTTTTTATCACAGATTCAGATTCTCCTTTACGAAATACGTAAGTATTATTCGGAAAATTTGTTTCGATTCGCGATAGATGGCGCTGCAATTGCGAAAAAT
The DNA here is from genome assembly GCA_932195095.1 of Andricus curvator. Classification (NCBI taxonomy): domain Eukaryota; kingdom Metazoa; phylum Arthropoda; class Insecta; order Hymenoptera; family Cynipidae; genus Andricus; species Andricus curvator. The sequence continues at coordinate 65,940 of CAKNYM010052101.1, forward strand.
GAAATTGTTGACACTACTTTTAGCTCTACCCAGGAATAACGACGCGGACGTAGTAGTTGTCTATTCCCTTCATAAATGTTTTCAAAATGTTGTTTTCCATGTTCTCCACTAGTAAATCTGCTACTGCAGATGAGATAGGTGACCCCATGGGTACAACATGTATTTGCCCATAAAATGTATCATTATGTATAAGGGGCCATCCATATACCACGTGGACAAGTTTTCACCACTTTTTGACCCCCCCCCCCTCGTGGACAGCCTTGGAATTTTGACGACCCCCCTCCCCCCCTTAATCTGTCCACGTGGACATATTTTATAAAATATAGATATTATTAGTCTTCAAACGCAAGGAGGCCAAAAGGAGCCATGAATTGGCTGAAAATTCGGATTTACTTGAGAACGTGAGCTTAAACAAGGTTTGAAGGCCAAATCAAAAATTCGTGAAAATATTCTTAGACTGTCCACTATGGTGGTCCAAAAATGCATTGGAAATTTTTTTTCGAATTTTCATGAATTTCGCCCAGAAATTTGTTCGAATCCACACACAACTAAATCCATTTTTTGTTTTTTAATTATATTTAGAGTTGGCGCCCCTACCGAAAATCTAGACGATTTCTAGATGAGCTCGTCTAGGAACGCATCATCTAGAATTGACCCCTTTCTAGATGATACTAGACGAATGCTAGAGGAGCAGAGTCTAGAAAGTATCTAGAAATAATCTAGTTTTCCGGTAGGGAAGCGCCATGATGTTTAACATGTATTTAATTCCCATAAGAAAAAAACACGTTTTTGTAAATTTTATTCAGAATCCTCAATATTAGCTGAATCGAGTTGAAACTCAACAATTCTTTTCAAAATCAGCCATAGAATACGAATGAAATATTACTTTTCAAATATCACCCCCATAAGTCTGTTTTATAGTGTCCCAAAAAACCCAATAAGTGAAAAAATGGGTTTTGTGAGTTTTTGGCGCTTATTATGATTTTTTTGCGGTTTTTTTTAATGCAAATTATTTCTAATACATAAAACGCTACTTTATACTGGTAATCAGATGTTTAAATAGATTTTTTAAACAATTTATTATTGGTTTTAGCAATTTTCTCTTAGAATGGAGATAGAAAGTCGCAGTTTTCTCTTTAAACATAATTGTTTAAACAATTTAATATTATTTTAATAATATTATCTTTGAATAATGCTAGAAATTGCGGTTTTTTCCTGAAATTTTCAACTTTTTGTTCACTTTTCACATGCAGTGAGTTAATATCTAATTTAAAATAGCAAAAATAATTCTTTAAACAAATTATTACTGTCTCTATCTATCTTCTTCTATATTAATACTAGATAGTGGCGGTTTTTTCTGAATTTTTTAACTTTTGTCCATTTTTCAATTAGAGCGAAGTAATAATTAATTCAAGTTAACAAAAATAATTGATTAAAAAAATTATTATTGTTAATAATATTCTCTTTGCTGACTGGTAGAAAGTTGCGGTTTTTTCTGAAATTTTTAACTATTTGTCTATTTTCCACATGGAGTGACTTAATAATTATTTAAGTTGAGCAAAAATAATGGTTTGAACAAATTATTATTGTTAATAACTATCTTCATCTATATTAATGCCAGATAGTTGTGGTTTTTTTCCTGAAATTTTCAACTTTTTGCCCACTTTAACTTAGTGAGGTAATAGTTAAAGCAAGTTAATGTAAATAGTTGTTTAAACAGTTTAATATCGTTTAGAACTATTTTCTCTTAGATAAGTGCTAGAAAGTTACGGTTTCTTCTGAAATGTTTAACATTTCTTTGCCTTTTTAGTTATGAACAAATGATAAATAAATATTAGAGAGAAACATATTTTAAACAATCATTTACACACCTAGGTCTCCCACCTACTCCTAATTATTCCATTCTTTGTTTTTGTCTCTTGTGTAAGATAGCTTTTTTGTAAATATTAATTTTGTTAAACATTGGGAAAAGAGCAAAAATAATTCACTTAGGAAAGTAAAATACTATTTCAAAAATGATTCTTAGTCGAGGCTCACGTATTATTTGTTCATAGCAAAATTAAAGATTTAAGAAAAAAAAAGCTTTCTAGCATTAGTCTAAGGGAATATAGTTATAAAAATAATCGATTGTTTAAATAAATATGTTTGTTAACTTGCACTAATTATTATCTCACTAAGTGAAAAGTGGACAAAAATTTTAAGAGTTCAGAAAAAACCGCAACTTTTTAGCACTTATCTGAGAGAAGATAGTTATAAAGAATTATAAATTTTTTAAACAACTACGTTTGTGAACTTGCATTATTTATTACTTTACTAAGTAAAAAGTGGGTAAAAGTCAAACATTTCAGAAGAAATCGCAAATATATTTCATTAATAAAGAAGAACATAGTTATAGACAATAATAATTGATTTAAATAATTATTGTTGCTAAATTGAATTAATTATTAACTCACCCCTTGTGAAAAGTAGACAAATATTTGTAAATTTCAGAAAAAACCGCAACTTTCTATCATTATTCAAATTGAATATTATTAATCATAATAATAAATTGTTTAAACAAATAATTTTGTTAACTCTAATTAATTATTTAACTCACTCCAAGTGAAAAGTGAACAAATAGTTGAAAATTTAAAAAAACTTATTTTTTGTAGCATTATTCTAAGAGAATATTATTAACAATAATAATAAATTGTTTAAACAATTATGTTTGTTAACATTGATGAAAATCAACATTAATCTCTCTCTAATTGAAAATTGAACAAAAAGTGGAAAAGTTTTGAAAAAACCGCGAGTTTCTATCTCTATTCTAAGAGAAAATTGCTAAAAACAATAATAAATTGCTTAAACAATCTATTTAAACATCTGATTACCAGTATAAAGTTGCGTTTTATGTATTAGAAATAATTTGCACTTTAAAAAACGCAAAAAAATCATAATTAGCGCCAAAAATTTGCAAAACCCATTTTTTCAGTTATGGGGGTTTTTGGGGAACCTATAAAACAGACTTATGGGGTGATATTTGAAAAGTAATATTTTATTCGTATTCTATGGCTAATTGTGAAGAGAAACGTGAGTTTCAACTCGATTCAGCTAATATTGAGGATTCTGAATAAAATTTACAAAAACGTATTTTTTTAAAGGGATATACATGTTAAACCACATGGGGCTTGCGCCATCTCTAAATATATATATTTTTTTAAATATGGATTTATTTTTGTGAGGATTCGAACAAATTTCCGGTCGTTATTCATAAAAATTTGAAAATTTTTTTTTGGATCACCCCAGTGTCCACATGGATTGTAGCACGACCCCCCCGGTCCCCTTCGTGGACTAGCGTGGAATTTTTCCATACCCCCCTCTCCCCCTAAACTGTCCACGTGGTAGATGGATGGCCCCTAAAATAAGCGTTGTTTAGGCAGAACTCTAACAGTTCGATAAAGACATCTTTTTCGAGATTGGTATGTTCTTTTATATTGTTAAATTTAGGTTTGATATTTGCCATCACTAGTTTGATTGGTATGTTTGTGAAAAGCAATACAACGTCAAATAATAATAATAATTTATAGTCTTGAGGAATGAGATCTAAATTTTTAATTTTAGTTAGGAATTCAAGACTATCTTTAATGTAAGTTTCTATTTTGCCTAATATTTTTCTAATTGGTACACTCAGGTATTTGGATAAGATGTAAAGTGAAGAGTCTATGAAAGATGTTACAGGTGTCAAAGGAGTACCCGTTTGATGAAACTTAGGCAGACAATAAAGTCTGGGTGCATGTCCTTTGTAATCTTTAAGAAAGGACCCCACATCAAATGTATGGTATAATGGCTTTCGGTGGATTTGGCTGAAACTTGGTAAATATGTAGATTATAAGGGCCCAATGAAAGATCCAACAAAAAAAATTAAGAAAAATGGACAGGTCTTGCCTTATACGGAAATACGCGCTCAATTTCGTGACAACAATGAATCCCCATATATCCTGGAAGGGGAGAGACGACGGCAGAGCGAGGTCAGTACCAAATGCGAGTTCGATAATAATGTATGTTGCGCGCATCCCAAAACTGCCGAACGCTAAGCGCTCAAAATTTGAACTTAATAAAACTTCACTGCTATAACGTTGAAAACGGTGCTCCGGTGAGATCAATATCACATGAGGTTAATATTATAATGATGTACATCTGGCGCTGGTCTAACCGATCGAATGCTAAGCGCTCGAGATGTAGTCTAAAATTCAAAACATGTTACAGTGAGCACAGATAAGGTGACAACGTCAGGCCGAAACAAAGCGCGGTTATTTTAAAGGTATATTTCGCGTGATTCTTCAAACAGCCGAACGCTAAGCGCTCAAGATTTAAATTTAATAAAACGTCACTGCTGTAACGTTGAAAACAGTGCCCCCGGTGAGGTCAATATCAAATCAGGTTAATATTACAATGATACATATCGCGCGCTGGTCTAACTGACCGAACGCTAAGCGCTCGAGATATATCGCACGCTTCTTGAAACAGCCGAACGCTCAGCGCTCAAAATATTAACTCGCTTGAAATACTGACTGCTGTGAGGGCAGAAATGGTGCAGGAGTAAGGGTAGTCCCAAACTTACGTTCTCGGAATGTAAATGAATAAAAGAGCGAAGGGGGTAGAAAACGACAATCTTGCGGGAGGATCGTATTGGGGATACTTAACGCTATCCACAGTTGGTACCTTGTCGCATTTCGGAAACGAGAATATACTCTTAGTCCGATTAAACCACGTTCATTACGTAGCGTATCTAGTTTATATTGAATGTAAGATGGTGCAAGTTGAACTTGATAAACGCCAATCGTGATGTCGCGTAGTTCGTCTAATGTAAGGCGAGGAAATTCTGGTATTTGTTGTTCATGCAGGCGATTCCAGTTTGTACTTCGGTAGCGCATATTGTAAACTTCTACGCATGCTTGCATGACATTAGCCTCACGAGCTGTCGCTAGGTATGCCCTTGCAGCTTCTACAGTAGCACCTTGCATCTCGATAACAGGATGATATCTGTTAATCATGGCGCCACCAAAACGAAAGAAATCCCTGAGATTACGCAGGTGATCAATCGAAATCGTTTTGTCAAAGAACTTAAAAATGGATTTTAAGGGGCCATTTCTAGATTTAACCATCCATCTCGATCATTATGAGCCGTGCTTCGTTCGCTTCTTCCGTTGCAAATTGACTCTGATCTGCTTGGAGGAATGGCGGTATCTTAGATTCAATACCTAATCATTCTAACAGCGGTTGGGCATCTCGGTATCCTCTGTCCTCTATAAAAATATCGCCAATGTCGAAAAATGCTCTCATGCTCTCCACATCCCTTTCAAATTTATTGGTGAGCATTTGTGCGTCATTTTTTCGTGAGTCCGAAAAATAAGGTCCTTGTATATCAAGTATATACCCTTCTGGAGCTACAATGAGAGCAGGTTTCACCAAGTGACGTCCCTTATGCTTACAGAATGATTGTCGCAGTACATGGAAGTTACTGCTCTTCTGTGTGTAAGCATAAGTGCCATCTATGATAGCAATCGCTCTGGAAATTTCTGGTTGTGGATTGTAGAGTTCATTGGCAAATGCTGTCACATGTCTTTCTACATATTCTTTCTACATATTGACTACCCTTCCTTCTACACCATTTCTGCCCTCACAGCAGTCAGTACTTCAAGCGAGATAATATTTTGAGCGCCTAGCGTCCGGTTGTTTCAAGAAACGCGCGATATATATCTTTAAAATAACCGCGCTTTATTTCAACTTGACGTTGGCACCTTATCTGCGCTCACGGAATCATGTTTTGAATTTTAGACCACATCTCGAGCGCTTAGCGTTCGGTTCTTTAGACGAGCGCGCGATGTATATCATTGTAATATTAACCTGATTTGATATTGATCTCACCGGGGGCACTGTTTTCAACGTTATAGCAGTGACGTTTTATTAAATTTAAATCTTGAGCGCTTAGCGTTCAAATGTTTGAAGAATCACGCGACATATATCTTCAAAATAACCTTGTTTTGTTTCGACCTGACGTTGGCGCCTTATCTGCGGTCATGGAAGCATGTTTTGAATTTTAGACTACATCTCGAGCGCTTAGTGTTTGGTCGGTTAGACCAGCGCGCGATGTATATCATTGTAATATTAGGCTCGTTTGATATTGATCTCCTGGGGCACATTTTGCGACGTTATTCCAGTTACGTTCTATTAAATTAAAATCTTGAGTGCTTAGCGTTCGACTGTTTCAAGAAGCACGCGATATATTTCTTCAAAATAACCTTGCTTTGTTTCGACCGGACGCTGTCGCCTTATCTGCGCTCACGGAACCATGTTTTGAATTTTAGACTACATCTGGAGCGCTTAGTGTATGGTCGGTAAGACTAGCGCGCGATGTATATAATCGTAATATTAACCTCACTTGATATTGATCTCACCGGGGCACCGTTTTCAACGTTATAGCAGTGACGTTTTATTAAATTCAAATCTTTAGCGCTTAGCGTTCGGCAGTTTTGGGATGCGCGCAATACACATCATTATCAAACTGGCATTTGGTACTGACCTCGCTCTGCCGTCGTCTCTCCCCTTCCAGCATATATGGGGATTCATTGTTTTCACGAAATTGAGCGCTTAGCTCCGTATAGCGCAAAAACTGTCCATTAAATTTTTTTTTTTTGCTGGATCTTTCATTAGGCCCTTATAATCTACATATTTACCAAGTTTCAGCCAAATCCACCGAAAGCCATTTTCCCATACATTTGGTGCGGGGTCCTTTTCCTATTTTTTTTATCAATTTTATTTAATTTCCCTTTTTCAATAATAATTTTGTTGAATTCTTTAGTTATTTTATTAGTCGGATCCCATTTGTCATCTTTATATGTGTTAGTATAATTTAACATAACCTCAACTTTTTGTAAGTATTCAGTCTTGGACATGATCACTGTCACTTCATCTTTGTCTGCGCTTGTTAAAATTAAATCACCATTCTGAGTATTTATTTCAGATGGATCTTAAAGGCGTATCTAGTTGCCTTTTCATAGGGAAGGTGGAGAAAAGTCTTAGTTTTTTTAATCTCTCACACTATGTTGCCTTCTATTCAGTATTTCCTTATCTCACAATTTAAACCCACATTGTTCAAACAATAATCATTAATTTGAACTATTTTTTCGATCCTTCATGGATAGTTATTTTTTCAGTTCGTATTCGTTAAAATAAATAATTTTTCAAACGCAATTTGGGTAATACGCATCAACGTATAATCGTATATATTACGTTTTCAGGGAGTTCGTTAATGTTCTAATCCCTTCATGTATCTGGTTTATTCTCGCCTACGGATGCACCCCATTGGCTATTTGAGTCAGGTGGCTTTAAAATAAAGGTATTCAGTGATTATTACCTGTTATGAGTTATGTTTCAGCGATCGGCACAGCTCGTTCATCCAATAACCAAGTTTTGCGAATTTTATTTTACCACATGCGAATCGCAAAATTGGATTTTCAAAAAAGTGTTCATATCGTCGCTAAGGAAGTTAACACTTTTTGGGGTAATGCTTTCATTCCCACAAGAGATGAACAACATTGTGTCAGAAAAGTAAGAGAATTGTACGATGAATGGAGAGCTTCACGAAAAAAGCATCCAAGTTGAAAAGTTGAAGAAAACTGAGTAATGAAGTCTCGAAAAAAGCTACCGAATTTTTTATTATTCAGAGAAAAACGCGCTCGCGAAGAAGAAGCATTAGGTATATTTTAATATGAAAATATAATATTCCGCCCCCCCCCCCCAAAAAAAACAAATTCATAAAAATATTTATCATCATTTTGTAACAGTTTTATAAGATTTCAAAGTGTGTCTATACTATAATTTTTCTCATTAACGTAATTCAAATTTGACTCCTCAAAGAAAATAAGTGATTATGATTATGAAAGTGATTTATTAACAACATTTATTCTATATGTTTTCTTAAAGAAGAAAAAATGTCTGATTATTAAAGATGAAAAAGGAAACTTTCAATCTAATCCATTCTTTATTCTATAAATTCTGAGTATTAATAATAATTTTATAAAAAAAGTACAAAAATTAATTAATGATTTTAATTTAATCTCAGCTTCTCGTATTGAACTGGCATCTTCCAGTAGCAGCAGTATCATTGGAAAAAAATTGACCGCGTCATCAGAGGAAGAGTATCCGGCTAATACCAGTTTTCACTCAACAACATCACTAAGCCAGGAAGCCGAGGAATTATGTATTTCCATGCGTTTTTAGGAATCAACTGAATCCGGTTAAACGGCAATCATGACACCAAGACTTGCGCCAAGCTCTGGATGTACCAAAAGTTAGTGACATGCGAGCAGTTCACATTATTATGGCAGTTGTTGATTCTTTAGGGTTTTCACCGAAATACACTATCATAAGTAGATCTTCTGTTTGTCGATTTTGTGAAAAGTCGAGGGCTGAGCACGCAGAAAACATTCAAGAAAAAAGTAAAGTCATTGATGGCAAAGCAACTTTCGTTCATTGGGATGGTAAACTACTTTCAGCACAAGTTGGGAAGGATAAAGTAGACTCATCACAGGTAATCGTTACTGCAGAGGGCCATCAACTATTTCTCGGGGGTCCTGAAACAAAATCTGGAACAAGAAGGGATGAAGCCGATACAGTTTACGAATGGCTCGACGAATGGAATCTTCTAGGTACAGTACAAGCTATGTGTTGTGATACAATAGCCTCTAATGCGGGAAAGCACAACGGTGTTTGGAAATTTTTGGAGACATCTATAGGGCGGGATTTTCTCTATTTTGCTTGTCGACACCATACAGCTGAAATACAACTGCGAGCAGCTTTCGAGGTGAAGTTCGGCAAGTCAACTGGTCTTATCGTGACTTTTTTCAAGAACTTCCAAGAGTAATGGAGTAACATAAATGTTAACAGCTGTAAACCTGGAGTGGAAGACCAGTTTGTACATAACGCACTTGAAGGTAACTACCGAGAATTCTTGGAACTCGTGGTCATATTTCTTGGAGGTAATCCACCAGGTGGAGTATCGTTTTGTATTTCGAGAGCCATGCATCAAGCCAGGTTTATCTTCGGCGTTTGTATACCTTATCTCCCACTGATCTTATTACATGCCGCGACATATGCGTCTTTACAGTGCAAATTTATGTTAAAGTGTGGTTTAATGCTCCTCTTGCTGCTAAAGCACCGAAGCAAGATTTGCAGTTATTGAAAGAGCTGCATGTCTTTAGAGATCAAGATGCAGCAATTTCGAACGCTGTTTTAAAGAAGCTCAGTGGACATCTTTGGTACCTCATACCAGAAACTGCAACATTAGCTTTCTTTGATGAAAAAATCCCAGTATAGAAGAAGAATTTAATGGTGCAAGCTTTGGAACGTACGGTTCAAAAGTCTTAGATGATGATTAAGTGACTTGAACTGAAGGACATAAAGGAACTTTTATTAAAAGGTTTGGAAATTGTAAAAAATTTAAAAGATGTGGACGACGTAGCCGAGATAGGAGTGACGTTGATTTCGCATTTTAATCAGCTAATCACTAGAGACGAAACACAAAAGCCGCTTCACTTTCACTGCCACTATTAATTGTTTCAATTGTTTATCTATAGTTCCCTTTAATTTTATTTCCAGTGAAAGTAAAGTAGAAGGTAAGTGAGAAAGTTACGTAATCGCCCACCAGGAACTTAGCACACTCACCGATAAACTCCATGACATCCTTCAGACAAAACAGAAATCACCGCGACGTCGTAACAAAGCCTTCGTCATCTTTATATACATGCAGCCTAGCACCTGACAAAACCATCTGAACCGTACCACTCGTGTTAGTACTACTCAAAATTTGGCAATCATAATAGGAAATGTGTACCTGGCTGCAAATGTCAGGGATACCAGTCCGAGAAACATTAGCCGGCGAGCATGACTCTCACGCAACTTATCTCCATCCTTTTGTTACAGACAGAGCCTCTGGGCTACAATTTCTTTGAGACTCAGGTTCTGATGTTTCTGTACTTCCATTTTTCGCCTAATATAAACTGACCGATAGTCAGCATCCGCCACGGGCTGACCGTCGTACGTCGAACTGTAAGTAGTAATAAATCGCCTTTTCTACCTTAAACACTACCTGGTTTTTATTGCGTCTCATCCTCGCTATCGGCATTCCAACTTCCATTTCTCTCCTCTGCATTACCCCCGTAATAACCTAGTAGGCTTCCCTACAACCAAACTCGATGACGACCAGGTCAAGGCAATTGAAGCGGCATTAAAGAAGAACATCGATGGTGTGCAACCTGGAGAGATCATCTCAAGATTTGAAGATTGCCGCTTCAAGAATAATGCTTTTATCATCATCTGTTCAGATGCAGTGTCCCGAAATTAGTTCATTTACGCTGTTGGCGGGTTACAACTTTGGGCGGGAGCAAAGATCGAAGAGATAGACAGCAAAGACCTGCCAAAGCCAGCAAAGCTATTGGCTTGGATTCCTGACGTATTCATGGAACCAACAGCACACTTAAAGAGGATAGCTGTCCAAAATCCAAACTTGAAAACAGAAAGATGGAAAGTTATCGATGACAAGGCGGCCAGTCAAGTTACCCAACTTGTAATAACTGCAGACCCAGGAGTTGTCAAGAGACTCAAAAAGATCGACTGCAGGCCTCACTATGAGTTGAAGAGGATTAACATAAAGATAATGTATAGAATTCCTGAACATAAAACAAGAATCCAACGATAAAATTTGGAAAACCACCACAAAATGCTCCTATTGCAATTCCTAAGAACAAAAAAATTTGTTTCTTTGGACAAAAATAAAAAAGAGGAAAGAAAAATGAGAAGACAAACAAACAAATCCCCTTCCTTCTCTTTTTTATTTCTTTCGTCTTTTTTATTTTTATTATTATCAAATCACAATATGAAAGCATTTATAATATTTACCAACGTTTCGGTGCTCATACAGCACCCTTATCAAGGTAAGAAAAATTAGAGCAGGTAGGAACAGCGAAGAAACAACGACGCTATCTCCTCGATACCTGAGATCTAAGTGTGGGTCAAAAGGCAAATCCGTAATAAACACATCAGAAATAAGAGAAAGACGAGATTAATGAAAATATATTGCTAAATGTAATTAATCATACTCGAATAACTTTTGTTTAATTTATCCAAATCAGTTTTCAAATTAATAGACAGCTTATTTTGTTTTTTAATATAAAGCATTTCCATGAATTCTCTCTTTCTCTCATTACTTTCACTATGTAAAATTTTAACATTATCCCAGTCAAACTTATGGTGAACATCAACAAACCCTTTTGTATGTCTAGTAAGAACACTCTTATAACAACATCCCAAACGAACATCACTTTTGTGTTCCTCCATCCTAGTATTAAGAAGTCTGCCAGTCTGTCCCACGTAAGTCATCTTACAGATCTTGCAAGTGATCTTGTAAACAACAACACCTTTTTCAAATTTATCTAAAGGATCGTTACAAAAAGTTATTATTGAATCAATTTTAAATGGTATACGGAAAATCGTATGAATATCAAACTTTTTCAACATAAATTCAATAGTTTTCGAAATTTGCCCAAAAACGTAGAACAAAAGTATTAAAAGAACTATATTCTCTCAATTTCTTCTGATTATCTGTAGATAAAATGTTATTTTGTTTGTTTTTGATTTGTTGAATTCTAATTGTGATATGATTCTCAATTAACTTTTGTGGGTAATGATTAAGAAAAAGGATATTCCTAACAATATTCAAATTCTTTTTGTGAAATGAAACGTGGTACAAACCTAGAGCTCTGTCAACTAAGTTTTTCATTACTGCAATTTTGTTTTGAAAAGGATGAGCCGAAAATAAATTTAAAATTTTACCTGAATATGTACTTTTCCTATACCAATTGATAATAATATTACCATCCTGACCTTTAATTACTTCTTTGTCCAAAAAACTGATTTTATTATTTTTCTCTATTTCATGGGTAAGTTGAAGCTTTGGATGAAAACTGTTAAAAGCATTGATAACTGCCTGCAACTTTGCTAGAGGAACACATAATAAGGTGCCATTAACATACCGAAAGTAAAAGGGCAAAACAAAATCTAGCTTCTTGAAAGCAAAGACCTCCAAATCTTCCATAACTATTTCTGCTAAAATCGGAGAAATTACTGAACCTATGGGAGTATCAAACTTTTGCATATAAAAAGATCCGTTGAATTTAATTAATTTAATTAAAAATTTAATTCTTTTTGACTTAATCGAGTACGTGTTTTTATATTGTCCCATCTATTTAAAATTGCCTGTTTAACTAATTCAAAGGGTATACTCGGAAACATTGCAACAACACCCAAAGAAATCATTACATGGAAGCAGGAAGAGTTTTTTGAATAATAATTTTTTTGAATTCCCAGCTATTTTTGATATTGTATTTTGAAGTTGCAATGGAGTCTTTAAGTACCAAATTAAAGTTTTGTTCTAAAAGTTTCGTGGGAGTGTTAATAGTTGAAATAACTATTCTCAAAGGATAGCCACCTTTATAAATCTTTCTCAAACCATAACATCCAGCAAGAACTGTGTCTTCGGTATTTATATCAGTCCATCTTATATCTTTTCCTAAAAGTCCAATCTTTCTCCAATTGTCTAGAATCTTGAATGTGTCTCTTCTTAATTTTTTTAAATGGATTTTCATTCAATAAATCAAAATTATCACGATTGGAAAGTAAATCCTCCATATCCCTAATATAATCTGATTTCTTCATACAAACTGTAATATTGCCTTTATCAGGATTCATGCAAATTATATCAGGGTTGTCTTTAAGAAAACCTTTCGTTATCATGAAACCTTCAGAAATTTTACGATCAATACTACTAATATGCAAACAATTCTTATCAACAAAGCTCTCTGACAAGTGTAAAACCTTGTTTCGGAAATCTTCCTGATCTAATATTGGAATTTTGTGCATACATGATTCAACATCTTTGACTATTTCCATCATTTGTTTCGACTTACTTTTCATCACATTGTTACTAAAACCTTTACCTAATCTGAGAATATCTGTAACTGAATCAGGAATTTAAATATCTGCCAAATTTTCAAGCCTGTCGATCAATAAAAATAGAAAGTTTGTTCTCATGTTTTTTATCATTGTTTATAAATCTTCGATTAAGGAAAATCTGATGTTTAAAAAAACCAATGATTTTATCTTGTTGTAAACATATTTCTAATTCACTTCTAACTCTGTAAATTTTTACTTTTAAAAAATTAACATGATTTGAAACATCCTTGATCAGTAAATTCAGCATTGAGAGTTTGAAATTCTTTAAATTATGTTCAAATTGTCTATTGCAAAAATTACTGTGAAAAGTCAAATCTCAAAATTTGTTATAAAAGAAAAATATTTTTTTAGTTAAAACATCATTTCTCCGACATTCAATCAAAAACCTTTTCTAAAGGATACTGCCTCTTAATTTTTGGTTGATATCACACCATAATTTAGCCTTTCTGAAGGCTTCAGGGCAATATGTAACTTTGTTCTTGCTAGACATACAAAAGGGTTTGTCGATGTTGACCATGAGTTTGACTGGGATAATGTTGAAATTTTACATAGTAAAAGTAATGAGAGAAAGAGAGAATTCATGGAAATTCTTTATATTAAAAAACAAAATAAGTTGTCTATTAATTTGAAAACTTTGAAAACTGTATCGAGGAGATAGTGTCGTTGTTTCGTCGCTGTTCCCACCTGCTCTAATTTTTCTTACCTTGATAAGGGTGCTGTATGAGCATCGAAACGTTGGTAAATATTATAAATGCTTTCATATTGTGATTTGATAATACTAAAAATAAAAAAGAGGAAAGAAATAACAAAGAGAAGGAAGGGGATTTGGTTGGTTGCCTTCTCATTTTTCTTTCCTCTTTTTTATTTTTGTCCAAAGAAACAAACTTTTTTGTTCTTAGGAATTGCAATAGGAGCATTTTGTGATGGTTGTCCAAATTTGATCGTTGCATTCTTGTTTTATTTTCAGGAATTCTATACATTAACTTGAGTATTGGACGTTCAATAGAATTTTGAATTTGATTTTAATCTAATTTAAAATTCTTAAATTTTAACATAAAGATCTTCTCAAAAACCAAAAACACAACAGAAGACAGAGCTCCGGATCTGTTTTCCGAGGATGTGGAGGAGACAAATGGCTTTTGCGTAGGGACAGAAAAAGCGCAGGAAGATAAGTGCTTGAGGACAAAGGAAGCACATGGTAGATCAAGTTAAAAAAGAAGAAGAAAAGGCACTGAAGGGAGAAGTGACCAATAGTGAAAGTGACGAAGATTTTTATGATACAGAAGACAAAAAGGTAAAAATTGAAAGTGATCAAAAGTCAGTTACCGGCACATTCGAAATGGCGACTTCAGAGAACAAAGGATTCACGCTACAAATTTTTGACGGCACACACTATGATAAGTGGAAGTACAAATTGAAGTTATTCTTGGAATTCAAGGAGTGTAACGAAGTTATCGAAAATGAAGAAAAACCGGATACAATAAGGGAAGCTGAGTGGAAAAAGAAAGAAATAAGGGCAAAAAATTATATTGTGAATAGTATGACAAATACGCAACTAGAATTGATTATTTCAGAAGAAAGTGCCAAGAGAATGATTGACAAATTGGACGAGAATTATTTGGTTAAAAGCAGTGCAGTGAAATTGTTGTGTAAAAGAAAGTTACTCGACTTGAAAATGAAAGAAAGTGAAAAGCCGACAGACTTTTATAATAATTTTGAAAAACTTTTGAACGAACTGAAAAATGCCGGAGAAAATGTAACAAAGGAAGATAGATTGAATTATTTTTTATTAGCATGCCAGAGAGTTTATCGCATGTAGTGGATATAGTTGATGCATTACCGGAAAAGGACAAAACGGTAGAATTTGTGAAATCAAAGTTGGAATTGGAATTTAAAAAGAGACATAGTGAAAACGAAAATTTGAGATCGAATGCTTTTGTGTTTGAGAAAGGAAGAAAAGTGGAAAATAAAAGGACATGCTATGTATGTGGTGGTATAGGACACATACAGTACGATTGCCCAACGAAAAACAATTCCTGGAATCAAGGGACGCCACTACAAGGAGGCGGCAGAGAGAGTCGCACTCCACATAGAGGAATCGGCACCGGCAGAGGCTACTCGCAGGAGCGAGGCGGCGGATGCGGTAGAAGCCAGCAACGTGGAAATTCAAGTCGGCGCGGCGGCAGAGGCTACGGGCAGCGCGGCAGAGGCGCTAGTGACAACAACAGCAGCCAAGGTCAACAAAGCGCGAGCGATGGCGCGGCATTCAGTGCGTCAGTACAGGTTCATTCTGCGAATAATGCGAAAGGTAATGTAAATAGAATTGATTGGATTTTAGATGGTGGGTGTACGGACCACGTAATAAATAATGAAAGTTATTTTTATGAATCAGTATCATTAAAAGAACCGATTAAAGTAAAAGTAGGTGATGGTAGAAGTTTAAATGCAACCAAAGTAGGATGTGTAAATAGTAAATTTAAAGTTTTTGACAATGAAATTAATGTTGAAATGGAAAATGTTTTCTTAGTGAAAGAAATGGATAAAAATTTGATTAGTTTTGCCAGAGTGACTGATAAAAATAAAGTAGTGGCAATTGGAGATAATGCTAAAGTTTTGATAAAAATAATAAATTGATTGCAACTGCGTGGAAGAAAGACAGAATGTATAAAATGACAAGTTATATAGATAGAAATTTTGAGTCTAACGTAGTAAGAAAAGATGATAGTGAAATAACATCGAAAGAAAAATGGCATAGGACGTTAGGTCATGTTAATTTCAATTATTTAAATACTATGTGTAAAAATCATACATTGGAAGGTTTACCTAGCGAAATAGAGTCAGATTATTTGAAATGTGCTACGTGTATTGAAAACAAAATGCACAATATACCATTTGATATTAATAGGAAAAGGGCCAGAGAGATTTTGGAAATATTTCACACAGATTTAAATGGGCCTCATTCTGAAGGTTATAAAGGGGAAAAATATTTCCTTACTTTTATTGACGATTACAGTAAGGTTGCTAAAGTTTATCCTATTAAGTCTAAAGATGAAGTACATGATAAGTTTGTTGAATATATAAATTTAGTTGAGAACAAAACAGAAAAGAAAATTAAGAAATTGAGATGTGATAATGGCACCGAATATTTGAATAAAAATATGTATAGGATATTTAGAGAAAAGCGAATTGAACTAGAATCATGTCCACCATATGGACATGAACTGAATGGTACTGCGGAAAGGTATAATAGGACAATTATGGATAGTGCTAGGTGTTTATTAGCCGAGGCTAAATTAGAAAAGAAATACTGGCCTGAAGTAGTTTGCGCTGCAGCTTATTTGAAAAATAGAGTTATAGCAAACACAACTGAGAGAAACAAATCTCCTTATGAGATATTTTTTAATGAGAAACCAGATGCAAAATATTTAAAGCTATATGGTAGTAAGGTATTTGTTCGAGTGCCAGAAAGTAAAAGAAATTCAAAGTGGGATAGGAAAGCTGATTTAGGATTTTTAGTTGGTTATGAAGTAACAGGGTACAGAGTTTTGATAGGAAATAGAGTCATTGTTGCAAGACATGTTGATGTAGTTGAGGAAGACGTTAAGTGCATAGGTTTGAGTGAGGAATTCGAAAGTGAGAACTCAAATGAGAATTTTGAAAATGATAATGAATGTTTACTTCCTTGTATTACGACTCTCGAGTCTAGTAGGAGAAGAGAAACTAATGATAAAGAAAATGAACCGGAATTAAGGAAGTCTGAAAGAAATATAAAAAGGCCAAGTAGATTGGATGATAATTATGTATATCAAAGTTGTATTTATGTAAATTATTGTAGCGCCGATAGTCCTGTAAGTTTTAAAGAGGCAATAGAAAGTAATGAATCTAGTTTTTGGAAAAATGCTATGGATAAAGAAATGAATAGTTTAAAGAAAAATAAAACATGGCAATTAGTTGAAAACCCAAAGAATGAAAAGGTATTAGATTTGAAATGGATTTATACAAAGAAAAGCGAAAAGTTTATAAAGCAAGGATAGTTGTAAGAGGTTTCCAACAGACAGATGTATTGGATGATATTTATTCTCCTGTTGCTAAGACTCAAACATTAAAAGTATTATTGTCATATTGTTGCCAAAATGGTTTGTTAATAAAACAAATGGATGTAGAGACAGCGTTTTTAAACGGGAACGTAAAATCGAAAGTGTTTGTTAAACAGCCTGAAGGTTATCAGGATGGAACTGGAAGAGTATGTATGTTAAATAAAGCATTGTATGGATTGCGTGAGAGTCCACGAGCGTGGTATGAGTGTCTCAATGACTATTTATATGGATTAGGTTTTGTAAGAAGCGAACATGACTACTGTTTATATATGCTAAAATAAAAGGATGAGATTATTTATTTAATTATATTTGTGGATGATCTGTTAATTTGCTGTAAGAATAGACAGAATTTAGATTTTATTAAAAGGTTGTTAAAAGAAAGATTTCAAATGAAAGATTTAGGTAAAGTAAGCACGTATTTAGGTATAAATATTGAATATGATGAAAAGAAACATGAAATGTCACTAGATCAAGAAAAGTACATTGAATCGCTAGCTAAAAAATATCAGATTGAAGAAGCGAAATTGAATGAGACTCCAATGGAACAAAATTTAAAATTAGAACCTGCAGAAGAATTGAATGAAAATGTAAAATACAGACATTTGATAGGAGCGCTTTCGTATATAAGTTCAGGAACGAGATTAGATATAAGCTATAGTGTTAACTACTTAAGTCGTTTTCAGAACTGCTTTAATGAGACACATTATAAGTACGCTTTGAGAGTTTTAAAATATTTGTATTTAACTAAAGATTTGAAATTGAGATTTAAAAGAAATGATAAGGTAGATATCCTTGAATGTTATGTGGATGCAGATTGGGCAGGAGATTGTGTAGATAGGAAATCGACGACTGGTTATCTTGTCAAATTGTATGGAAATGTAATACATTGGAAATCTAGGAAGCAGGGCAGCGTGAATAAGTCTTCGACAGTTGCAGAATGCGTTGCACTGTCTGAAGCAGTGAGCGAAATTCTATCAATTAAAGATTTGTTAAACGTTTTTGGTGTGGAAATTGAGAAACCGGTAATTATATACGAGGATAATTCTGGTGCTGTAAGTATCGCGAAATACGGTAACTTTACCAAAAGATCAAAGTACATAGAAGTACATTATCATTTTGTAAATGAGAATTATGAGAAAGGCTTGATAGATATTGTAAAAGTTAGTTCAGAAAAAAATGTTGCAGACATGTTGACAAAGGCTTTAGGGCGAGTAAGATTTGAAAACTTAAGAAATTTATTAAATTTGATTTAAACGAAATATTGCATTGCGAACAACATAAATGTAAGGAGGCTTGTTAAGATATGATGTACATTTATGTTGGTATGTAAGAGTGAAAGAGAGAGCATGTGTATATACAGCGCCACCACACGCAAGTTGATGTAAGCGTATGACGAGAGGGAGACGGGAATTTACTAGTTAGTCAGCCTCCTCACGGAGCGGTTGTAAGGAAGAGAGTTTGTCGGAATTTAGTTGAGTTTACTTATAATTAAAAGTTTATCATTTGAAGTCGGAGTGTTTATTTATTGCTGCCACCTCACTTTAATACCACGGATCTTAACAGAAATAGTTATAAAATCCTATTCCGTATCAATAAATTCTGATATGTTTAATTAAATATTATATGTGGGGCGTTATTTCTCAAGTGTACCCACTCAAAAAGTCAAAGTTGTCCGATCTAAGTTAAACTTAGGCAAAGCGTTGTGCTATTGGATAGTAGTTTATGGGGGAAAAATTTTGTCATTGGGATAAGTATTGACCGAGGGGGAGGGGGTGAAAGTTTTGGGATTTTCGTGGATATCGTCTATTTCGGCGATTTTTAACTCTTCTAATAGCGATAAAAAAAATTTTGTCCAGTACAGTTTCCATAGAGTTTTTCACGCCCTTTCGATTGGTGCTACGCATTTTTTCAAAAAATAAATATTTGCATTCAAATTTTTAATTTATGAAAATAAGCGTTGAGTACTCCGGTACGCGCATGACGCTGCCGCTAGAGCCCCGCGGCGCACCGTGGTGCCTTCATGGTACTGTTTTTACGAAAAGTAATAACATATGCTAGTATATTTGATCGCTCTCTGCATTTTACAGAGTTGAAACTGCCATTATTTGAATGCCCGCATTACGTTCACTGATGAATTTTGAAAAAAAATTTGAATTTCAGAAAATCAAGTTATTGAATAAGTGGTCAGGTCGAAAAAGAGGTTTCATGAATTAACTAAAATTAAAGCTTGGATATTTTTGTATGCTGATGTCCCCTCTTCCATCTGCCTTTCTTTCAGCCTTTCGTTTTTTTTTAGTAACAGTTGTTTTCACTTTGTTTTCTACTTTTCGTTTCTTCTCTTTTGGGAAGTAGTCGCATTCCGTGGCTGAGGAAAATTTCTTCAATTGAAGTCTCCCATCTTCAGTAGGTATAAATGTATGGTATTGCAAAGTCCCTTTGATTGTCACTGCAGCACCGAATCTGCTTTTCAGATCTTCAGCAGTGGCTTCGTGATCTTCCTTGCTACTAAAAATGATTTCAGTTTCCTTGCAGTACTTCTTTGGCCACAGAAATAGGGATGAAGCATCTAGCATGCGAGCTTTAGCAGAACATTGTAGGCTAAACCTTGCTGCATTATGTTTAAAATTCGTCCCTATGCCATCACATGCTCCCTTACCATAAGCGGTAGGATGGTAATGCCACTCAGCTGGAATTCCGAAATATACCTTATGAGCTAGGATATTAGCAATGAGCATGTGAGCATAGGGGCGAATGATAAACGAAATGCAGCAAGGTTTAGCCTACAATGTTCCGCTGAAGATCGCATCCTAGAAGCTTCATCCTTATTTCAGTAGGCAAACAAGTACTGCAAGGAAACTGAAATCATTTTTAGTAGCAAGGAAGATCACGAAGCCACTGCTGAAGATCTGAAAACCAGATTCGGTGCAGCAGTGACAATCAAAGAGACTTTGCAATACCATGCATTTATACCTACAGAAGATGGGAGACTTCAATTGAAGAAATTTTCCTCAGCCACGGAATGCGACTACTTCACAAAACAGAAGAAACGAAAAGTAGAAAACAAAGTGAAAACAACTGTTACTAAAAAAACAAAATGCTGAAAGAAAAGCAGATTAGAAGACTAGACATCAGCATAAAAAAATCTCCAAGCTTTAATTTTAGTTAATTCATGAAACCACTTTTTCGACCCAACCACTTATTCAATAACTTGATTTTCCGAAATTCAACATTTTTTTCAAAATTCATCGGTGAACGTAATGCAGACATTCAAATAATGACAGTATTAACCCTGTAAAATGCAGGGAGCGATCAAATATACTAGCATATATTATTACTTTTCGTAAAAACAGTATCATGAAGGCACGACGGTGCGCCGCGGGGCTCTAGCGCCAGCGTCATGCGCGTACCGGAGTACTCAACGCTTATTTTCATGAATTACAAATTTGAATCCCACTTTCTAATCTACATAGTCTTATAGGAAAAAACCTAAGCTTTCTGTTAAGACCAAAAAAAAAAAAAAAACCTGTCTTATTTCGAAAAAAAGTCAAATTTATTTTTGACCTTCATTTTTGAAGGTCAAATATTTATTTTTTGAAAAAATGCGTAGCACCAATCGAAAGGGCGTGAAAAACTCTATCGAAACTGTACTGGACAAAAATTTTTTTATCGCTATTAGAAGAGTTAAAAATCGCTGAAATAGACGATATCCACGAAAATCCCAAAACTTTTACCCCCTCCCCCTCGGTCAATACTTATCCAAAAGACAAAATTTTTCCCCCATAAACTACTATTCAATAGCACAACGCTTTGCCTAAGTTTAACTTAGATCGGACAACTTTGACTTTTTGAGTGGGTACACTTGAGAAATAACGCCCCATGTATAAAATATAATATAATGTAAAAAACATTGATATTAAAATATTCAATAATATACAACAAAAAAAGACTTTGTAAATTTCTCTTTTCAATTACATTCATTGAAAAGAAATGTTAACATATTGAAATTAAATAATTAAAACCCTAGTTACTATTGAAATTTTATATTGCAAAGTTAGTCGCCCCAAGCACCCCGACAGATATTTCGTATCTACGGTGTAGCGTACGTCACGGAGGAGACGCCTCTACCACGACTCCCGCTCTAAAGGAGAAATGGTGGTGGAAGCTGAACATGTGTTCCCGAAGGAAATTTCCCCGAGTTGGGCATGTCTGTTCTAGAGACTTGGTGCTACCTACTGCTGTGTTAAAGGATGGCATTGCTAATCGAATGTGATGCTAATCCAAACCATGCGACTTGGGGTAGTAAGGACAAAAACTACACGGATGATTATTTATTCGATTACCTTTTAACTACTGATTTAACTTTGTTTAATTTAATATAATAAAAATAAAAAATATGAGAGAAAAAAAAGAGTAGAGGATTTGGAGGTGGCTTTCTTTTTATTTTCTCTTCTTTTTTTAAATAGTGACATTTAAAAGTGTGTTGTCCAAATTTGATCGTTGGATTCTTGTTAATTTTTTGTTAATTTTCCAAAAATTTCGTAGTTTAATCATTTCGAGTGACCACGAAGAACAATGTTTTTGAATCAAAAAAAGCTTGCTCCACAACAAACTTCAGATTGTATTTCGTGAAAGTAACTTTTGAAAGCAAGCAATTACTTATCACATATAAAATAGAAATAAAATTACGTGATGCTTGAAAAAGATAGAAAATGCATGAGCAGAATTTTCGAACCTTCAAAAATCAAAAACAAATGCCGTTCACTTTTTGAACCTCACACACCCGGGGTTTGTTTGTGTATTATACGACGACTAAAGCGTCGCCGCGCAGCGCCGTAACACAGGCACATAAATACTCTGTTAAAACTGAATGCATTGCAGCTTGGGGGCCCTTTATCTACCCCACTCCATCACGCCACTCTTCTGATTACATCTGCTCGCGCAGCATTTCTCTGTTGTACAAAGTAAAATTCGTTTTGGCGGCACACTCAAACCGTCTAGGGATTAAAACTTAATACATAATAATATAATTTTCAAGTTAAATCGATTTCAACAACTTACTTATTACTTGGTACCAGCCAGGAAAGGATTTCTTCATTGTCCAATTTGCCGTCTCGATTTCTGTCATGCTCGTGATCGAACTTGTCTTTTTCAATTATGAGCCACTCTTTATCTTCGCTTTTCGCTCTATTTCCCAGAAACTCTTGAAAGTCAATGTATCCATCGTTGTTTGAATCTTTGTCTGCTATAGCTTGTCTTAAGAGCAAGGGAAACATTGTTGGTGTCTCTTCAGGATGCGTGTAAGCTTTAAATTCTTCTGCAGTTAAGTATCCATCATCATTCATGTCAGCGGCTTCAAATGTAGCCTTATCATCATTTATTAATTTGTCATCAAGGGCCAAGTCTTCGGGATCAGATCCGTAAGAATCTTGCAGAATCTCTTCCCAGCTTACTTTACCGTCTTCATTTGAGTCTGCGTCCTCGAGACGATCTTGTGACTCCTCCGTCGACAACATTCTACATCGAAAATATAATTTTTAGCGTCAAAAGTTGAAAGGAATCCCTAAAGAAAATCGAGAACTTACAAGAGGAGTGTGCGTAACGGAGGACACGAATTTGAATAATCTTTTAAGAGCGAAGAGAGGTTAATGTGAGAAGAAAAAACTCAAACCGTTTGCTTAGATAGATTTTTTATAACTTTTTATAAGCAAAAAATAAATTATAAAAAATGGTGTGCATGAAAAATAAATTGAAAGTACCTAAAAAGGTAAAAGCAGAAGTTGGGTTACAATTATTGAGATTCGAAAATAGGAATGCAATACTAGGTCTAGAAAATATTATGTAATTACTAAAAACATGTTTAAAAATATCGCTTGATAATTAAATATGGCACAAACATGTAATACAAATGTTCAAATGCCTAAAAACTCTATTCGTTATCATCGCCGTTTTCGGAAACAGATTTGGTGTAAACTTGAAGATGATAATCATTGTAAAAATATTTAAAACAAAGGTATTCTTCAGTACAAGGACGCGAACGTCCTCGTACTGTCAAATATTGTATTCTTAATTTTAAATCTCAATAGTTGTAACCCAACTTCCGCTTATATATTTTTAGGTACTTTTAATTTATTTTTCATGCATATACCTTTTTTTAAATTTATTTTTGTTCATAAAAGTGTAGGAAAATTGCAAAATAATAATGTTTATTGCTTAAAAATAATTTATTACGTACTGCAAACATCAATTTATTGATAAAAAATGTTTGGGTCAAAAATAATAATTTTTCTATTCTTAAAATACATTTTTTCATATATTTATTATTGTTTTCATAATATGTATGAATATTTACGGTTAAACTATTGAAAAAAAAAGAATTAAAAACAACAAAATTTTGATAAAAGTACGAGTACGCGAACGCATGACGGCAAACTCTGTAGCCTAGAACCTAGACCATTACTCTATCGCTGCTTGCTCGACCGCTCCACAATTCGATTAAGGTGTAACAATATTACCGGGAAAAATGCCCCCAATTAATGTGATTATTAATGAGGCAAACCACCCCTATACAGGCCTTCATAAGATCCTTAAGGATTCCGCCAAATATAAACCAATAGTTTATTGTATCGGCTCCAATGTTTATTCTGGTCGCGTGTCCCACATTGAAGATTATCGCGCTATCATAACTAACCTTGAAACCCAATGATTCTAATACTATCTACATAAAAATGTCGAGGCACCACCTATCAAACTCGTGATAAGGAACATTCCCATTTCTTATCCTGAAATTTCGATCTATGACGAACTCAAGGAAGAGGGATTCGCGATTACCACAGCTAGCCGCATGCGTAACCGGCAAACTAAAAAAGCCACGCCAATGATCTTAATTACAGTTCCCAACACACCACAAGCAAAAGAATTGCTTAAACTTCAGTGCCTAGCCTTTTTAAAAATTAAAGTAGAGCCCTATGTCAAACCGAAAGAAACGTCTCAGTGCTTTCACTGTCAGAGGTTTAATCACGTTGCCGATATGTGCCACGCTACCCCACGCTGCGTTAAATGTGGGGACGCGCACACTAGCTCTAGCTGCAAAAAAGAGCGCCAGACACCGGCTACCTGCGCTAATTGCAAGGAAGACCACCCGGCTAATTACAAAGGCTGTGCAGCGTTCAAAAAAGCCTCTAGAAAGTCTACTAAAAACACTAATTCCAAACCTTACAATAATCTAAAGGATACTGTTCCCAGCAAACCCCTTGCACCACTGATTCCGCCAAGTCATAGCCACCCTCAAGAACAAGTAGCCCCCGTAAACCCCCCGCCCGTACAGAATTAAATACTATACAGCACCAAAGTAACCCAAAACGCGCGACTGAGACCCAAAATAAACCAAAAGTTACAAAACGGACTCGAAATCGAGCCAAAAATCCTAACACCGACACCCTTCGCATTGCGGAAGAAAACTTTGATCCAGTAATCGCTGCTGTTATACCTAGTTATCTTGATAAAAAAAAGCCACGGATTTAACAACCGAGATAATGGGAGGAAACATTAGCATGAATGAAGCTATCAAGCAAACAGCCGAGATTATAACTAGTATATTAGCAATTGCCCTTGAAAATGGCAGTACTCAATAATAAAACTCTTAAAATAATTGTTTGGAACGCTCAGGGAATACTTCAGAAAAGACATGAATTATCCACCTACCTCTATAAAAACAACATTACAATCTGTCTGCTCAGCGAAATTCTACTTCGCGAATCCCTTCAAATTAAACTACTAGGTTACAGAATATATAGAAACAACACTAACAGGGGAACAGCAAATTCAATTCAAGAAAATATAGAACACCACGAATTAATAATTCCCAAACTTTACTCCCTCGAAGCCACTGCTATAGAAATAAAAATACACGGGAATCCATATGCAATTGTCTCTCTTTACCAGACCCCCTCCAGCGATTTCATCAAAAATGACTATAGAAAAATCTTCGGACTCGCACCCTCGGTTATTGCCGCAGGTGACTTCAACGCCAAACATCTAGCTTGGAATAGTAGAATGACGAACAAAATAGGAAAACACCTTTTTGAGTTCATAATTGACAAGAATCTGTCTGTCTCCGCACCAGATTCGCATACCTTCTTTCTCCATAATACTAAACATAAAACGGACCTCATTGATTTTTTAATTACTAAAAACAATCACTTCAACCACGACACTATATAACTATAAACGAACTATACTCAGACCATCGACCAATATTTCTTAGCCTTTACACTAGTTGTGAAAAATCTCCCGACGTACCTCGTTACAACTTTGCAAAAGAAAATTGGCAGACTTTCACCACAACCGTAGAATCTCAATTAAATTTCGAACCCACACTCCTAAACACTACCCACATAGATGATGCCATTACTGATCTCACATGTAGCATAAAAACCGCTATTCATACTGCAGTCCCTCTAACTACCTCATCAAAATTCGTAATAAACTCTGCCAAACGCATCGGAGAACTAAACGCTGTATCCTCAAAAGCACGATAAATTATCTTCAAAGAACAATCGCAATTAAAATTAAAAAACACAGATGCAGTAATTGGAACACAGTAGTCGGAAAACTAGAGTTTAGAGACAACTCCATCTGGCGCATGACAAAAGCTCTCACGAAACCTCAAACTAATATTCCCCCTCTTAAAAAAACCGATCAAACCTTTGCCCTCTCCCCCAGTGATAAAGCAATCCTCCTAGCAGAAAACTATGGAAGTAATTTTTCACCACATGATGAACCATCAGACCCACAACACATCACGGAATGTAAAAAAATTGTCTCGGAGTATCTCAAAATCCCAAGTACCGATAATTTCAAGAAAATAACCCGTAAGGAACTAACAAAACAAATTTAAACTACTAAAAAAAAAACAAAGCTCCCGGCCCTGATTCAATTTCAAACTTAGTCCTCAAAAAACTTCCGATCTCATGTCTCACTCTCCTTGTCATCATCTTCCATACTTGTATTCAACTAAGCTACTTTCCTAATTCATGGAAAATAGCTCACATTTTAGTTTTTCAGAAAAAAGGCAAGGATCCATATCATCCAACCAGCTACAGGCCCACTAGTCTTCTTAATACAATGAGCAAAATTTTTGAAAAAAATATACTCGCATAAAATCATGTATCGTCTCAATCCTATTATTAATAGACACTCGATTCTAAAACCTGATTATGGAATCCTAATCTATAAAATGTTTATCCGACCTATCACAAATTACGCTTGTACAATCTGGGGAGGTGCGTCAAAAACAATATTAAACACATTCAGATCATTCAAAATAAATTTCTGAGACGTATCACCAAAACACCCAGATATACCAAGAATTCTGCCCTCCACAGAGAATTTCAATTACTATACATTTCAGTGTATATCAAAGAAACCGCCACTAAATTTCATGAATCTGCATCATGATCATCTTTTGAACATATTTCCTCTTTAGCTAAATATAATGACGATCCTCTTCGCAAGCATACGATGCCAAAAGACTTTCTCATGAAATAAGTAATCCAGGTGGAGGTGGCCTTGCCACACCTGCCTACCTGCAACCTTCATTTTCGAGCCCACTAACACCTTTCCTCTTCTTACCTAAAATAAATGATCAGATTTTGTGGTTTTTTCCCGCTTGCGGTCTTTTCTCCCCACCTACATAAAACGTCAATTTAACCTCCTGCCATGTCAAATTTTTCTCAGATTGTGTATCTGTGCCTCTTTCGGCAAAGCACAACAACTTGTTCCAGTCCGATCATTCTTCGGGGAGATCATAAATCGCGAGTGCGCGACTGGTGCGGCTTTGCCGCACCATCCGCCCACTCCCGTGCATTGGCTCTCACAAGAGGGAGCGATTTTTGGGGTCCCCTCATCCCCACCCTTTTTTTTTACCGTTCCTCACTCTGCCTCTCGACTAGCACGCACGACCGCTCCTCATCTCTCTGAGTCTAGCCCAGGGAGAAGAGATTAATAAACCCCAGTCTTTTTAAACCTTCTTCATCATTGATTTCACCTTCTTACATATATTATTTTAAATATGCTCTTTTCAGAGCAAAATTTATTACGTACAAATTCTTGGATTTCTCACACCAATTCGCTCTCTCTCTCTCTCTCTCTCTCTCTCTCTCTCTCACTCGCACTCTATGTAATAATCGAATTACCCGGGTCGCTTCATCAATTTATACCTAGGATTCGGTTATTATATAGAAAGAATATCTCTATCCCCTCCAAAGGTTTCTATCCGGGTTGCTCCAACAATTTGTACCTAGGGGACGAATGGGATGAATGGGACGGAGCTATAAAAAGAGAAAAGCGTTCAAACTCCGGTGGTGAGCAGGAGCTCACCCCCACCTGTCAACCGGAGTTGACTGTCAGCAGGAGCTGTCAGTCTCCACCCGTCATCAGGAGGTAACTCCACCTGCCGTTAGGCGCCTGCACGAAGGGTCGCATACTACTTTCGGCGGCTGCGCACCCCTGCCACCAGGAGGTGAAAGAATTGCTCAGGTGATGGGTCAACGCCGACGTCACAGGCCCATCCACGGGAGAGCCCGCCGGACGCTAGTCCCTTTTAACCCAGCACACGACCGGTCAATAGTGGTGACCCTAGACCCCGGTCGCGTCATTCTATACAAACCGGTAGGGCCCATTCCGGACGGGTGGAATCCAGCCACCCGCAAGACGATCGAAGAGCTCAAAACCTTCCGGGAGAGAGAAGAAGAGAGGAAGCAGTGACACCAGTTGACCAAGTACCGCAACCTAGTTCAATTAACGGCCTGTGGAACTAGGGTTGTGGAAACGGAGGAGAGTTGTCCCAACGAGGACATTTACGGGCAAACGGAGGTACGGCCTAAGACAGTTGTCTACCTCATCAACTTACCAGAGGTGGATCAGCGGATTATCCATAAGAAATTCGACATCCAGGGATTTCTACACAACCTCGGATTCACCTGGACCAAGGGGTCGAATGGAGGGTAAGAGCGCTTGGCAGCTCTTTCTCGAAGCAAAGGGCAAGAGGACTTTCTCACCTCCACCCCGTAGACAACAGGAGCCACCAAAGGGGATGAAAGGTCTGGACGCCTGGCTCCTAAAAACGCAAGGGTTCGTTTTCGCAGTTTCTCTTCCAGAACCCAAAATCTACCGGGAAGAAAAGTCACTGTAATCACTTCGTGACATTCAATAGTCCAACGGCCCTTTTCAGGGCCACCAAACAATTTGACGAGAAACAAAGGTCAAATTTTCAAAAAAGGTAGTTGAATTTTCATCCAAAAAAGAGTTCAGTTGACTCTTCGACACCAAAATATGAATTTCGAACAAAAAGTAATTTGCTACGAAATAGTTTAATTTGTAATAAAACAGTTGAATTTTCAATTTAAAAAACGACTTTTTAACAAAAGTGTTGAATTTTCAACCAAACAGTTGCATTTTTGTCCAATAAAGATGCAATTTCTATTAAAATAGATACATTTTTTTATTAAAAACATTAACTCAAATAAAAAATATTGAATTTTCACCTAAAAAAAGATTTTAGTTGACTTTTCAACACCAACATTTTGAACAAAAAGTAAATTTTCTACGAAATAGTTGAATCTTCAAAAAAGCAGTTGAATTTTCAACCAAAAAGGATCGATTTTTAAAAACATTGTTGTATTTTAAACCAAACCGTCGCATCTTTATCCAAGAAAGATGCAATTTCTACTAAAATAGATTAAATTTTTAATTAAAAAGATAACTAAAAAAATAGTCAAATTTTCATCCAAAACTAGAGCCTCATACGCGCGCTCCGTGCGCGACCAATTTATTTACATGTAATTATTTTATTTGTAAATGAAGATCAATAAAATACCATGACATTAATTTTTACTTCAATAATTTTGATTTGTACACGGCTTCGCATGGATACCCTATCACGATGCAGAATAAATAATTGTGCAACTCTACACATTTTCATGCAACTTTGGAAAAAAACCTATAAAATGTCGGCGCGTACAAATTTTCATAGAAATACACAGAAAATGATCTCGACTCGAGATGAGTCCAGATGACAAGCCATTTCGAGCACGCATAGCACTCGGATGGATGACCATCTGCGAGATATACGACCGAGTTGTGT
Organism: Andricus curvator; assembly: GCA_932195095.1. Taxonomy (NCBI): domain Eukaryota; kingdom Metazoa; phylum Arthropoda; class Insecta; order Hymenoptera; family Cynipidae; genus Andricus; species Andricus curvator. Next base: position 95,229 of record CAKNYM010052101.1, read on the forward strand.
ATTCATTGCGTTTTAACCTCGGTTTTAACTAACTAGAGCCTCATACGCGCGACTAATTTTATTGACATGTAATTATTTTATTTGGAAATGAAGTTCAATAAAACAGCATGTAATTAATTTTTACATCAATAATTTTGATTTGTACATGGCTTCGTATGGGTACCCTCTCACGATGCAGAATGAATAATTGTGCAACTCTAAACATTTTCATGCAACTTTGGAAAAAACCTATAAAATGTCGGCGCGTACAAATTTTCATAGAAATACACAGTAAATGATCTCGACTCGAGAAGAGTCCAGATGTCAAGCCATTTCGAGCGCGCATAGCACTCGGATGGATGACCATCTGCGACGTATATGATCGAGTTGTGTATTCGCTGCGTTTTAACCTCGGTTTTAACTAATGTCCACCAGGAGGTTTGGCGGGAGGGTTTCTTCGACAAATTGCCAAACTCTTAATTTTCTCATGAAAATATTTTAAATAATTAATAAATCTGGGAAATTTGAAGAGCATAATATAAATACGTCATCGGAAAGATATTCTTAGTTAATTCTGCGAAAAATTCACCCTAATCGTTGAAAAATAGCCAAATTCTGATTTTTTTAAATGAAAGTTGTTTAAATAATTAATAATTCTTGTAAATTTACAAAACAACATAGAAAGGAGCATCGGAAAGACAATCTAAGTTTACTCTGTAAACAAATTGTGTCTATTCCTTGAAAAATACCCAAACTCTGAATATGTTTATGAAAAACATTTAAATAATGAATAATTATTGTGAATGTGCAAAGTAATGTACGAAATTCTTATTTGAAATACATACTCTGTTGCTTCCGTAAAAAAATTGAGCCTATTCCTTTGAAAATAGACAAACTCTGAATATGTTTAGGAAAATTGTTTAAATGATTATTAATTATTATAAATTTTGGAAGTATCGTAGGAAATAGTCCTCGAAAAGACATTCTTAGTTGCCTCCAATTTGCTGATAAAAATTGTTTAAGTAATTACTAATACTTGTGAATTTACAAAGTATCACAGAAAAAAGTTATCGCGAAGATATTTTTAGTTAATTCTGTAAAAAAATGTAGCATGTTCGTTGATAAATAACCAAACTCTGAATTTTCTGATGTAAATTGTTTAAATAATTAATAATTCTTTTAAATTGACAAAGCAACACAGAATAGAGTCATCAGAAAGACATTGTTAGTTGACTCCGTAAACAAATTGTGTCTATTTCTTGAAAAATACCCAAACTCTGAATATGTATATGAAAATTGTTTAAATAAACAATAGTTATTGCAAATTTGCAAAGTAATGTAGGAAAGTCTTATTGGAAATACGTACTTTTTAGCTTCCGTAAACAAATTGAGCCTATTAGCTTCAAAACAGCTTCTCTCTCAATTTGTTTATACAAATTGTTTAAATAATTAATAATACTTGAGAATTTGCAAATTATCACAGAAACAAGTCATCGGAAAGATATTCTTAGTTAATTCTGTAGAAAACTGTAGCCTATTCATTGACAAATAGCTAAACTCTGAATTTGTTTATGAATATTGTTTAAATAATTATTAATTATTGTATATTTGCAAAGTGTCGTAGAAATCTTGATGCGCTAAACTAATTGATCCTATTCGTTGAAAAATGGCCAAGTTCTTGATTACTTTATGAAAATTGTTTAAATAATTAATAATTCTTGACAATTTGCAAAGTATCATATAAAAAAAGTCATCGGAATGATATTCTTAGTTAATTCTGTAAACAAAATGTAGCCTATTTGTTAAAACATAGCCAAATTATAAATTTTTTAATGAAAATGGTTTAAATCATTATAAATTCTTGCAAATTTACAAAGCAACATCGAAAAGAGTCACCAGAAAGACTTTTCATAGCATCAGAGAAAAAAGTAATTGGAAAGATATTCTTGGTTAATTCTATAAAACAATCCAGCCTATTCGTTGTAAATAGCCAAAATTTGCAGAGCATTATGTAAAAAAAGTCATCGGAAAGATATTCTCACCTAATTCTGTAAACAACTGACCCTATTCGTTGCAAAATAGCGACTCTCTTAATTTTTTAATCGAAATTGTTTAAATAATTAATAATTCTTGTAAATTTATAAAGCAAAATAGAAAAAACTAATCAGAAAGATATTTTTAGGCGCCTCCGTAACAAATTGTGCCTATTCCTTGAAAAATACCCAAGCTCTGAATATGTTTATGAAAACTGTGCAAATAAATAATAATAATTATTGTAAATGTGCGAAGTATCGTAGAAAATACTTACTGGAAATATATTCTTTGTTGATTCTGGAAATAAATTGGGTCTATTCTTTCAAAAATAGCCAAACTCTTAATTTTTTAATGAAAATTGTTTAAATAATTAATAAATCTTGTAAATTTGCAGAGCAATATAGAAAAAAGTCATCCGAAATATATTCTTATTTAATTATGTTAAAATTGAGCATACTCCTTGAAAAATAGGCAAACTCTGAATATGTTTATAAAAATTGTTTGAATAAATAATAATTATTGTAAATTTGCAAAGTACCGTAGAGAAGAGTTATTGGAAATACATTCTTGGTGATCCTGTAAACAAACTAAGCCCATTCATTGAAAAATGGCCGAACTTTTTATTTGTTGAAATAATTAATAATTATTGTAAATTTGCAAAGCATCATAGAAAAAGTCATCGAAAAGATATTCTTAATTAATTCTGCAAAAAAATTGAGCCTATTCGTGGAAAAACAGACAAATTCTGAATTTTGTATGGAAATTGTTTAAATTATTAAGAATTATTGTAAATTTACAAAGCAACATAGAAAAGAGTCATCGGAAAGATATTCTTTGTTGACTCCGTCAACAAATTGTGCCTATTCTTTGAAAAATAGCCAAACTCTGAATATGTTTTTTAATTATTGTATATTTACAAAGTATCGTAGAAAATAGTTATTCGAATTACATTCTTTCTTGATACCCTGAACTAATTTATTCTATTCGTTGAAAGAAGGCCAAGCTCATAATTTGTTTATAAAAACTGTTTAAATAATTAATAATTCTTTGAAATTTGCAAAGCATCATACAAAAAAGTCATCGGAATAATATTCTTAGTTGATTCTGTAAAAAAATGTAGCCTATTTGTTATTCATTCTTGTAAATTTACAAAGCAACATAGAAAAGACTCATCAGAAAGACTTTTCATAGCATTATAGAAAAAAAGTAATCGGAAAGACATTCTTAGTTAATTCCGTAGAAGAAATTGAGCCTATTCATTGAAAAATAGCCAAACTCTGAATTTGTTTATGCAAATTGTTTAAATTATTAATAATTATTGTGAATTTACGAAGCAACATAGAAAAGTGTCACCAGAAAGACAGTTGACTTTGTAAACAAACTGTACATATTCCTTGAAAAATAGCCAAACTCCGAATATCTTTATGAAAATTGTTAAAATAATTATTAATTATTATATATTTGCAAAGTATCGTAGAAAAGAGTTATTGGAAATACATTCTTTCTTGATACCCTAAACTAATTTATCCTATTCGTTGAAAAAAGGCCAAGGTCTTAATTTGTTTAGGAAAATTACTTTAAAAATGAATAATTCTTGGAAATTTGCAAAGCATAAAAAAAAAGTCATCGTAAAGATACTCTTAGTTAATTCTGTAAAAAAATTAGCCTATTTGTTGAAAATACCCAAAACTCTATTCATGGAAAAATGGCCAAACTCTGAATTTGTTTATGAAAATTGTTTAGTAAGTAAGTATACCATTAAGCCATTTCCCTTTCAGGGTAGGCGTGACACTACCCGATTCGGTTAGTGTTTCTAGGTGGATAGTTTCTTGTAGTAAATAACTACAAGTGTGGGCTCACCCACAACGGGCCAACAGCACGCAGTATTCTCGAATGGTCACCCATCCAAGTACTAACCGCGCCCAACGCTGCTTAACTTCAGTGATCGGACGAGAACTGGTTTTTTCAGCGTAGTATGGCCGTTGGCATAAGTTTAAATAATTAATAATTCTTCGGAATATACCAAGCATAGAAAAAAGTCACCAGAAAACATAATAATTTGTATTGTTTATTACTCTAATAAAAAAAATTCCTTTCGAAAAAAAGTAAGGCTGTATAATTTTAAAAAGAAATATTAAGAAATGAGCCAAAATATTAATTAAAATTGTAATTTTGTCTTTAAAAATAATTAGCCCAGAATGAAATCATATTTTCAATTGCGTAATATTTCAAAAATAGTTTGAATTTGAAAGAAGTCACAGTCGTCGAAAATGTAACTAAAATAAAAATAAAATGAATTTCTAAATATTCATTAGATTTGAGGCTATATAATTTTAAAAAGAAAAATTAATAAGTAAGCCAAAATATTAATTAAAATTGTAATTTTTTCTTTAAAAATAATTAGCCCAGGATGAAATCATTTTGAATTTATTAGGATTTCAAAAATACTTTAAATTTGAAAAGTCATAGACGTCGAAAATGTAACTAAAATAAAAATAAAATGAATTGCGAATTATTCATCATTTTCCATTATTTATAATTATAATAAAAAAAGTTTCAACTTGCAGTTGAAATTGTAATTTTTTTTTAAAATTTGCTTGCAAGCTAACTCAATTTTGAAAAAATTGAAAAAACACATAATGAATTCATTAAAATGTTTTAATATTACATCACAGTAAAAATTAGGGAAAAATATATTGCATGTGAACAATTATTTCAGAAAATTTAAAAAAAGCTTAATATCATTTTATTGAAGTGATTATTAAAGTACTGGAAGCAATTAACAAAAAGAAAAAATAATGAAAAGAAAAGTTTTTACCATTATTAAAAAATCAAATGGTTTTGATTTTAATATTGTAGTTCAGATAGAAAAGTTGTGCTTATTATTAAAAAGGTTATAGCTGTATGTGTGTTTTAATGTAAGCTAAAAAATAGCCAAACTCTGAATTTGTTTATGAAAATTGTTTAAATAATCAATAATTATTGTGAATTTGCAAAGTAGCATAGAAACAGTCATCGGAAAGGCATTCTTAGTTGATTCCGTTAACAAAAATTCAGCCTTTTCGTTGAAAAATAACCAAACTCTGAATTTCCTTACAAAAATTGATTAAATAAATAAATCATAATTCTTTGGAATTTGTAAAGTACTATAGAAAAGAGTCATCGAAAAGTAATAAAATGCCATCGAAGTGGGGAGAAGTGTTGAAAAAAGCAATAGATGAAGTAGGAGACGGATAGACGTTAGGTCTAATGAGAAACCAAGGAAATGAAAGTAAAATTGAAAGGAATCTAGAGCAAGGTGTTTTATGAAAAATAGAACTTGAAATTCAAACAGATTGGGAAAAGATAGATAGGTCAAACTACTGTGCATTGTATAAGACGTATAAACAAGGATTTAAAAGGGAGGAATATTGGGACTCAAATAGGGTAAACGGTAAATGTAAGGAACAATGGGCCAGGTTAAGATTTGGAAATGTGGGTAAAGCGGGAAATAAAGGTTATGAAAATACATTATGCAGGTTGTACGGAACGTCAGAGGAAAATCTTGGCCACATTTGGGTATGTAAAAACGCAAGGAGAGTAATCAGTGACGATTTGGTCAGAGGGGTTGATAAATGGCTACATGAAAATCCGGAAATAGAAATTAGTCAGAAATTAACAAAAGTTCTGAAAAGAGAACCGAGCTCCGAGCTCTGCGGATATGCGAGAGACTTCGAGAAATTTACAAGAGAAAGTGTAAATAGCAATCGACAGATAGTATTAGAAGAGAACAGCGATAGTGAAGACGAGTAAATAATAAGAAATCAAAGTATATAAATTGTGATGCAGAATTAGAATTAAAATTAGAAATAAAAAATAAGCGCGGATATACTATGTATGCAGAAATGTGAATATTCTAAGTCACATAATTTTTATAAACTGCTTATTATATTATACTACTGTATATTTATATTGTATATGTAAAAACTCACAAGGGCATACATGAGAGAGAATAAATTGAATTGAATTGAGTAATGGCAAAGACATTCTCTGTTAATTCTGTAAAATCATTGAGCCTATTCGTTGAAAAACAAAACTTATTATAAACAAAATCTTAGTTTTAAATAAATAATTCTTGGGAATTTGCAAAACATCATGAAAAAAACTCATCTAAAAGATATTCTTAGTCGATTCCGTGGACAAATTAAGCCTATTCGTTGAAAAATAGAAAACTGAATTTCCTTACAAAAATTGTTTAAATCATAATTATTGGGAATTTGCAAAGCAACATAGAAAAGAGTCATCACAAAGATATTCTCAGTTAATTTTTTAAACAAATTGAGCCTATTTGTTGAAAAATAGACAAACTATGAATTTGTCTATACAAATTGTTTAAACAATAACTCTTGGGAATTTCCAAAACTCCATAGAAAAGAGTCATTGCAAAGATATTCTAAGTTAACTTTTTTTATTGAGCCTATTCGTTGAAAAATAGACAAACTCTGAATTTGTTTATGAAAATGGTTTAAATAATTATTAATTCTTGCAAATTTGCAAAGTATCATATCAAACAGTCACTGAAAAAGCATTCTTAATTTTTTTTTTAATTGAGCCTATTCGTTGAAAAATAGAAAAACTTTGAATTTGTTTATAAAAATTGTTTAAATAATAAATAATGCTTCCAAATTTTGTAAGTTTCATATCAAACAGTCACCGGAAAAGCATTCTTAGTTTATTCCGTTAACAAAAAATTAAGCCTGTTCGTTAATAAATAACCAAACTGTGAATTTTTGTTTAAATTGCCGAATAGCATCTTCTTTCAAGTATGTATGTATGTATACCATTATTCCATTTCCCTTCACTTCTTTCAAGTAACAGTAATAAAACTTTTATTTCTCGCACATTCCATACAAAAACTCTGGATTTCAATGATCTAAACATTCCCAATCCAGAAAACAACTTTTGTTCAATAATTTGTTCATAACGTAATAAACAATTTTTAAAATCATTCTTAACTACTGGAAATTATTAACAGATAGTTTTAGCACAGATATAAAACCTTTTTTGATAAATCTGAAAATTAAAAAAAAATGGTACTTCTAAACAGTTAAACAAAAACGTAAGGTTGTTTTTTAAATAAAACATTAACAAAATTTATTATAAAAAATGCAAACACACAAATTTTTCGATATGTCAAAAGCTTTAATTAAAAAATAAACGGTACTCAAAATTTGGAAATGCTCAAACATTTTGAAATGTAAATGAACTATGACTAAAACGTTAAATCGAAAATGAATTTTTCAAAATACGAATAAAATATTAAAAATGTTAATGAAAAGCCTTCTTCTAAAAAAAGGCATCAAACGAATCGTATATATACCGAAGTATACAAGCCATACCACGCTGGAAACACCAGTTCCCGTTAGATCACTGAAGTTAAGCAGTGTTGGGCGCGGTTAGTACTTGGATGGGTGACCGTCTGATACTACTGCGTTGCTGTTGGCGGTGGTGGGTGTGGTGAGCCCACACTTGTAGTTATTTACTACAAGAAATTATCCACCTAGAAACACTACCCGAATCGGGTAGTGTCACGCTTACCCCTTGAGGCTCGCCGAAAGGGAAATGGCTTAATGGTATATAATGGTATATAATACATGCATATACTTCCACTAAGCTTCTTATGAAAACAAACATCTCGAGTTCAAATAAACACAGATCGCCCATCGTCGATGAGATCGCCTTCAGTAAAACTGGATAGAAATGAAAACTAAGTAACGCTGACGGTAACGACACTAAGAAACTTTCAAAGAAAGGAAAGATTTAAGTTGCCTTTTCATCACCAAAATATGAATCTGTAACAAAAAGTGAATTTTCGAAGAAATAGTTAAATTTTCAACAAAATAGTTTAATAATCAACCAAAAAGGATGAATTTTTAACAAAATTGTTGAGTTTTCAACTTGACAGATGCATTTTTGTCCAAGAATATAATATAAATAGAAACACGAGCGTCAAAATATTAAGGTATGTGACATGGTCCTAATTAGGCATGATGATTTCTCTTCTCTTTTAGATGGTCTTTGTGTCGAATTATTAAGCACTATGCGGGAAAAGATCGGCGGGCACGCTAGATTCACTAGTATGTCTGCAGGTCCTATAATTCATTGTGCTGAAGTCAGGCAAACTAACCATCAGCTGCTGAATAATCGCAGCTCGTTCACACAAGCAAGGGACACAAAGGGAAATTAAACTCATGTAGTTCGCACTGAAATATCAAGCTATGATTTCCTTAGACCCCAACAAAATTTCTTCTTAGACTCTACAGCTGTTAAAAAGTCATAAACCACTAAAATCACAAATCGTTCAGAAATGTAACGTCTAAGAAAACAATATTTTTTACATCAAAGGAAATTATGACTTGCTTATCCATTTCAAGTAAAGACCAGTCATACATAAAACTAAAAAAATGTTCAATAAAAAATAACTACATCTTAAAAAATGCCACTTTTGCTCATTTAAAAAATATTCTAACTTGAACAAAAGTTATATATTTTTTATTCTTATTTTTTACTAGCATTGTGCCTAGAGGTAGGCCGGGAATTGGTAGATAGGAACATATGAACTCCTATCTAACACAACGCTGCTGAAGGCTGGTGACCTTCTCAGAATAAAACCCCAACCAATTGAGACTCTCGGTTTCCTTTCTTTGTCCTCCCCCCCCCTCTCCGGTAACAGAAGTTTTGGTGGGACTGACGTTACAACTAGACTCCCCACCATACGACTAATCACTACTTAACTTGGACATGATTTCGACTCGCAAAACAAATTTCGCGCATAAAGGTGGTAGTTGGGTGTAAAATCTAAACAATGAATAATACAAGCAATAAAGTAGCCTCGGAATGGACTGAAACTTTGATTGACGAAATGCATACACACGGTAAACGTAAAGGTCGAGTTTCAGGCGATGAATGAAGACTGGGTGTTTGGAATGCTAGAGGAGTGAATGATCTTAAGGTAAGAGAGCTACGAGAAACTATGCACGTAAGGAAACTAGATATTTTATGTGTACCTGAGACGAAGAAAAAGGGTTGCGAAAGTAGAAACATAGAAAATGGGGTGTTGAAAGGCGGTTTTGAAATATGGTCAGGAGTAGGTAATGAATCAAATCGCAGTCAAGGGGTCGGTTTAATTATGAATGAAAAAGCCAGACAGCATCTCAAAGATCAAGGATATGTATCGCCCAGATTGATGTGGGTTAGTGTGAAGGTAGGAATCAGAAGATTATTTATCATAGCGTGCTACGCCCCAGTTGACAGCGATCCGAGAGAAGTACAAGACGCCTTCTGGGACACTTTCAATGATACAATAAGTACTTGCGATCAAGGTGACAGAATAATTCTGCTAGGGGATTTGAACGGATGGGTAGGCGTCCAACGTCAGGATACAGATACAGAAAGGGTGCTAGGTAAGTTTGGAGATCCAACAAGAAAAAATTATAACGGGGAAAAATTAGTTAGCTTATGCTTAGAAAAGGGCCTATTTATTACAAATACTTGGTTTCGACATAAAATGATCCACACGTACACCTGGTGTAAAGGAAATAACCGCAGCATAATTGACTTCGTTATTGCGGATGAAAGACTAAGAGAACTAGTTAAAGATACAAAAGTCATGAGGGGTTCCGAATGCAATACTGATCATTACCTTTTAGTCTCCAAAATAAACTTAGGGCGGGGATGGAGAAGAATAAGAAAAAAAAAACAAAAAAAAAAAACGCGAATAAAGATTTAAAATTTATAGATACCGGAAGTGCGAATAGATTTTCAGAATAAGATAAACGAACGCATAGATCAGGCAACTTGGGTGACACTAATAGAGAATAAAAATATAGAGGCCACATCAGCCTTGGTTGTGGATGTCATTGTTAGGAGTGCGACCGAAATGTGTGGTACGGCGGTTGTAGGAAGAAAATCTGGTGATGCATGGTGGAATGATGAAATTGAGGCAGCCCGACAAGAAAAGAAAGAAGCGTAGGAGAGAACGTTGAACATCACAGGTTTAGCGATGAGGAGAGAAATAGGCTCAAAAATGATTACAGACACAAAAATAGGAAAGTTAAACGACTAGTTAAGGAAATTAAAGATAAAATCAGAACAGAAGAAGAGAAGAAAATACAAAACGAGTTTGAAGGAACCAAGAAACTATTACTTAAACATATGAAAGAAAGTAAAAATACAGAATTTGTCAGCATGAGAAACAGCAAAGGTAAAATGCTATACGATACAGACAGGATAGTAGACGCTTTAGAAGACTCTTTTAAAGAATTATTAGGAGGTGAAGATATAGAGAGATATAGATATAGAGAGATATAGATATAGAGAGATATAGAGATATAGTTTGTGTCACTGAGATTAGAGATATAATTAAGAATTTAAAAAATGGTAAGACTGCTGGTGTAGACAGTATTAGCGCTGAAATGCTTGAATACGGTGGCGAGTACATACCTCACGGGCTGTGCGAATTGATAAATTTATGTATCGAGATGGGAGAAGTCCCAGACGATTGAAGAAAATCGATTATCGTACCAATATACAAAATAAAGGGAGATAAAAGCAACTGCAGTAATAACAGAGGTATCAGCTTACTAAGTACCGTAAGTAAAATATACTCAAAATAGTATATTATGCACCTAGGGGAAAAAGTGCCTCTCCCCCTTGGCGCATACGATATTTTTTATAACAAATGGATGATTTCAGACATTTCTCGAAATACAGTCATGATTTCAGTCCATATTATATTTTGTATAATGAAGCATGAAATTAATGTTAACCTAATTTAGGGTAATTTTAGAGGTGATTTATGGTAACTTACCATAAATTGCCCAAAATTCAATTAAAAAATATCTATAAATTTGCGAACATTTATGGAAACTTTCGGCCATTTATAGTAGTTTCACATGTAAAGATGGTAACTTACCATAAATTACGCAAAATTCATTAAAAAAAATTTCCGGAAATGAACATTTTTGGTCATTTATGGTAATTTTACAGGTAAATATGGTAACTTACCATAGATTACCCAAAATTAATTTTTAAAGATTTCCATATATTTCCGGAAAATGAAAAATTTCGGTCATTCATGGTAATTTTACAGGTCAATATGGTAACTTACCCAAGATTCATTTTTAAAAATTTGCATAAATTTCCGGAAATTTATAAAAATGTTTGGTCATTTATGGTAATTTTACAGGTATATATCGCAACTTTCCATAAATAACCGCAAAATTCTATTATCTGCAACTAAAATTTCCTCACAGTTTTTACGGTGAGTGGGCTGATAATCATAAAATGCGAGCTCATAGATGCATAATTTTCATTATTCATCTCTGACGTCACTTTTCAGTCCCTAGGGAGTAAAAAGTAGAGCTTTAGCCCCGCTTCATAGGCGTCAAAAAGGGCTGAAATCATGCATGTGTCATAAAAATACTTAATCGTAGCGTAATGAAAATTACAGAAGAAAAGATATGGGAAGTCTAAAGTGGATTTATGCCAGGAAGATCATGTACAGATCAGATATTTAGCTTAGGACAGATCACAGAAAAAAGCTTAAGAGTAGGAAAGAAAGTTTTCTGTGCATTTGTTGACCTAGAAAAAGCATTTGACAAGGTAAATAGAAGTAAACTTTGGAAAGTCCTTAAAGAGTACGGGGTCAATGGATGGCTCCTACAAGCAATAAAATCAATATATACAGGTAGTAAAGCGAGTGTAAGAGTAAATGGGAAACTGAGTGACTGGTTCGATATTTTGCAAGGCGTGAAACAAGGATGCGTTATGTCCTCATGGCTATTTATCATATTTATGGATAAGTGTCTAAGAATGGCCCTCTTGGACGAAGAAGGTGTAGATCTCGAAACAGTGAAGATACGTGGGTTAGCTTTCGCAGATGACAAGATTGTTATGGCAGAATCAATCGAGGACTTGCAACGAATTTTGAATGAACTTAATACAAGCATGAAGAACATGGGCCTCAAAATTAACGTAAATAAAACAAAAATCATGGTGTTTGAGGGAAAAAGTGAGAAAACAATGTCCAACATTGTCATAAATGATGACAGATTAGAACAAGATGAAAAGTACGTATATCTGGGTAGCCTATTCACTAGCGACGGAAAAATAGATGGGGAGTTAGATAGGCGCATAAATGAGGATAAGAAGGTTATCGGTAGAGCAGGGTCCATTCTCAGAAATAAAAACATATCAAAAAAAGATAAAATGGCCATACATAATTCTATATTCGTACCGACAGGAGTAAAATTCACGCGATTGGCATGAAACCTCTGCGCACAATATGCGGGAAAACACTGATGGATAAAGTCCGAAACGAGATAATCCTCAAAGAATGTGGTACAGGAGAGACACTAGTTGACATATGGGAAAGAAATCAGTTAAGATGGTTCGGAAATCTTGAAAGAATGAAAGATGAACGACCGACCAAACAAGTGTATAAAGGTAAAGTAAATGGCAGAATGCCCAGAGGTAGACCGCCGAAAGAATGGTTAGAATCTGTGAATGAGACATTAATCCAACGAGACATAAGAAGCCATGGAAACATGAGAGCTTGCATGAAAAAATGCATGGACGTGAAGGAAGCTAGAGTAGTATGCCAGGGCAGAAAAGTGTGGCGACAAATAGTTTGTAAACAGTGACAATAAAGTGAATGACGCCTGAAACAAAGACCTTGGATACAAATGGGCCGAAGTGGGGAACCACACATAACAATTTTGTGAGGCTCTTCACTTGGGGTGATCGCTAGAGAGATTGATCAGCAAGCTGGGTCGGAGCAGTGTTGCGGAACGAACGTGTCATTTATACAAATAACACGAGAATTTTAGATCAATCTTAAATATCTATACTTTACACCTATATACCTATCTACCTTATACCTATATACCCATTCTACATACTACTATTTTCCAACCGAGCAAGTCACGCCTACACCGAAAGGGAAACTGCTTAATGGTATAATAATAATAATACCAAAATCTGTACATAAAAAAATTACTATAATATTCGTACACAAAGAAAAAAATTTTAAAATTCTTAAAACTCAAAATTGTTAACCTCATCGCGACACCGTAGGAACATTTCTTATTTCAAAACGTTATTAAAAAATTTAATTAGTAATAAAACGTAGCAGCTTTTCAACACTAGCCATTTTCGATTTTCATAAAATGTTGTATTTTCGCCCCGCCCTGTAAATTTGTCCCTTTTTGTGAATTAATTAAAAAACGCGAGAAAGTAAGTTCTAAAATATTCACTGTTGATTGTGTTTGAACCAAAAACCTCCTCATTGGGGTGTCCTAAAAAAACCCAATGTTTTTTTTTTGCATCACGTACCATACGATGACAAAACCAAACTTAACGCCATTAGACGACTTTGCACTTATTTAACGATAGATATCTAGTCGTGTAGGCTTGTGTATCTAAGTGTTTGGCTGTGAAGTAGAAAACATTTAAAAGGATTTAAATTAACGAAATGGGGGAATTTTCTTTGATTTTGTTAAGGAAGCAGCCACAGAACTTACTACGGCTCTGAACTTCATTTGATTTTGAAGAAATACTTGTGCGAGCACGTTTTGGGTTTGATCTTTGGAATATAGATTTTCAAAGTACACTATACTTTGTATTGTAGCCATTTCGAGTAGGGCGTTCCAAGAATTACACCGCAGCGGCGGCTGTGAATGAGAGGAGCCGCGGGGGGATGTCCCGTGGTCACTCATGCATGACAAAAAAAGTAGCATAGTGATAAAGCGCAGTACCTAAACAGCATAGCTGTAACTACGTCACGTTACGCAACATTACGACACGGCCCTGATGTTTACGTTTCGGTAAATTTCGATTCAAGCCAAGGTCAGAACCAAACCCGTTCTACAATCGAAAGCCTAGTGTATTTGAAAAGAGAAGATAAGATACTCAAGAGTTGAATTAGGAATAGGAGAAGTACCTACTCTAATATTCCCTATGGCAAAATTCAGAGTAAATTAGTTTGAATTTTGATCGTAACGATATTGTACTCCACTTAATTATAGAGACCTCGTCGTGCGAGAAAATACAATACTGCAATTCTAGTTAAAAGTATTATTCAAAAATAAATCCTATACGAAATGAAATCAATATCATGCAAATTTAACATATTTGGATTCATCAGCTTTTTTATAATATGGATCTTTAGATACATACATATATATTGTGATGTAGTAATTCATACCACGCCCAAAATAATTAAATTTAAGCCCCTTTTAACATCCAAAAGTAAAAATAAGAATCATAAACGAAGTGTAGGAATCTTTTAAGGGAATCCTTCTCTCCGAACCGTCGCCAGACTGGGGAGTCAATAGTTGTAATTATTACTTGAAATTAATGTCCGTCGTATGTCTTTGGTCTGTTTCTCTGATTAGAAAATCCCAGAGGAGTACGGCCCTATCAACACTCACGGCAAATCAGAACTCAAGACGACTAGGTAGTCGTGGACTGACTTCTCAAATGCTTGGGGTGGCACTTAATTGTCACAGTCCAATGATGGAGTAGGTTACATATAATCAACACGTATTTGCAATAGTTAAAAATTGCCAACTACGTGGATCACGAAATGTATGTCAACAATGAACAGCTGATCGACACGCACACACCAAACCACTTCGGTGTGTCACTTGGACATTATTTGGGTGCCAGTGGCGCAGCCTATTGTTGCGGTACACAGTTAATCTCGCCACGCTTTATAAACGCTTTGTAATTCAGAGAGAGATAAAGTGGCGATTTAGCATAAGAACGCGTTATTCGTTAACGAGGGCACTGTTGGCGCACTCACGCCTCTTGGCTGGAGACGAACTCTTGTTCATTCGTGCTCGGCCAGTAAACGTATAAAGCATCGTTGTATAGTGAGTCGATCGTTATTCAATTATGAGGAGTCATTATGACACCAAGAAATAAAATTAAGAAGGCTACCCTCGACGCGGATCCAAGCCAAAAGTATTGTTTACCGGGCGGAAGCCACGAAACCTAATTAAATTGTCTGTGGGCGTGATTCCTTTTTTGCATTTGACAAGTGTGAAAGAAATTCGCTGAGACGGTTTGGTCATTTTGAGAGAATGAAAGATAAACGACTGACGAAACAAGTATATCGAGGTAAAGTAAATGGTAGCGTACCCAGAGGCAGAACGAGGAAAGAATTGTTAGAATGTGTGAATGAGACCCTAACTCGAAGAGTTATAAAAAGCCATAGAAACACAAGAGATTGCATGAGGAAATGCATGGAGGTAAAAAAAGCTAAAGAGGTATGCCAGGACGGAAAAGTGTGGCGGCAAATGGTTGATAAGAAATGTAAGATGAAGAGTGTAAGTGGAGTGAATGGCGGCTGAAACGAAAGACCTTGGATACTAAAGGGTCCGTGTGGACGGCTTTACATTATGACTTTGTGAAGCTCTTCGCCTGGGGTGATTGCTAGAGAGTTTGATCAGCGACCTGGGTTCGATCAGCGTTGCGCAACACACGTGTTATTTAAATAAACAACACAGGAATTCTAGATTAATCTAAAGATCTATAATCCACCCCCTATCTCAACGTATACCGCCTAGTACAATTCCCTTCCTTAACTGAAACTTAAAGTGTACCACTCGAACTTCAGATTGGGGGCTATATTACGCATAAAAAAAGTGATTAATATTTTCAAACAGGACTGTAATTTATGAGTCATGTCAATTCAATAAGAGTTTATAATAAGTCGTTTCAGAAAGAGGGTTTATAGTAAGTCAATTCAATAAGAGATTATATGACGTCATCTCAAAAATAAACTTGGTAGTAAGTCATTTCAATAAGAACAGAATACATTTAGTAAAGGCTTATTTGAAATAAATGAATTTCTGGCAAGGGAGGACCCCTGATCCGTAGTATTGGGCAGGTTTTACCCTGAAGAAAATCCAATCGATAAATTGTGCTGTACGGAGATCTTGTCGATGTTTTTAATTTGCGAATATCGGCGGGTGTGCGTCTGACAGAATGACGACGACATTAGAGTGCCCTTCAGACCTAGTCAGTGCGGCATTAAGACGATTAAGTGATTTTTATTTACTGGATATTATTTTGATTATGTGAGGCGTTGAGCCACTTAATAGACTCATCATTAATTGTAACCATTACTTAGTAAAATGTCACTTTCTTCAGCATGGATGATTCACCACCCATTACTCCTCCCCTCACTGTGTTGGGCTATCGAGTAATCGAAATAAAGTAATAATTGAGATTAAATTTTATTATTAAAATAAAGCCAAGACACTGTGGACGTTTGGAGTCCAGTTATTTCACAAAGGACATAAGGACAACCGTAGGATTTCGCCGGGAGCGGATGCTAATCTGAAAAATTGCACCCGCTCCCAGCGAAATTACGGTAAAATTTCAGCTGTAACCACGTCTCACCACCGTGAGATAGGTGGTTATAGTCTGCGTCGAATTCAATACGATGATCCGGCAAAAGTCTCGTGCACCCAGAGGACACGGAGCGACCCAAGGACGACCGCTTTCTGCATTTCCCCCGCAAGTGTCGCAGCATTTTTTTGACACGCAGGGATGCTTTTCAGGCTATTAACCAGTGAAACCTTGGCAACTCCAAGAGCGCCGATGATCAAGACGATTAGCTTAACAGAATATTCCGGGTATAACCGTCGCAAATCCCTTATAAGATCTTTATACCTCTCTTTCTTTTCTTTCGGCTTGGCTGTGACGTTTTTGTCAGCTGGTGCCGAAAATTCGATAACGAACATGGTTCGTTTCTCGAAGTCAAGGAGAACAATGTCAGGCCTCGAGTACGCAACAGAAACAATTGTCGAGAATATGAAGTTCCTGTATATGCGGCACTTCTCATTTTCGACAATTGACTGTTTCCCTAGGAGCGTTTAGCGGAGCGGTATTTGGGCTAATTCCGTAAGAGTGACAGAGATGGTAATAAAGCACTCTTAGTGCCGCATTGGGCCTTTGGATGTAGGTCGTTCCCGCACGAGTTGGACAACTAGATAGTATGTGTCCTAGTTGCTCGGGCTGATATTGAAGTCAAGGCCGAGTGCTTCAGCAGCCTCCTCTGCTGCTTTGTACAGAAACGCCCCTTTGCCCACTTCTTCGTGTTTCCTGACCATTTTAAGAAGAGGGTCTTGTCCATTTGCGACCATATGTGCGGCACCCTGAATAATCTTGTTGTGAAGACATTCAAGATTCAGTATTTCGCGACCACCTTGGCGGCGTGAGATGTAAAGTCGTGGAACAGAAGACTTAAGGTTCATGCTTTTGTTCATGTGCATAACCGGCAAGCATCTTCGTTGCAGATACTTTGTTCCTCGCCGACAATTCGGAAGACCATATCCGTCGGATGAGACGTTTGTATCTGTATCGGAAAGTATCCTTTATAGATGTCACGTCCTGAATGCGGCTCTGTGGCACGCCCAGGTATGTATAGGTCTCTCCAGCGCAAAGGTGTCGTATAGCGCTTCTGTCAACGAGCTCAGGATCTTCGGGGATGCCCTTAAGTTTCCCTTTCTTCAAATTAACCTTGGCGCATTTCTCTAACCCGAACTCCATTCCAATCTCTTGAGTGTACTCTTTGACAATTTTTAGAGCTAGATGTAGTTTCTCTTGATTTCTAGCATAGATCTTAAGATCATCCATGTAAAATACATGAGTGACTTGAAACACACCTCTCTGAAAGGTGATACTGTTAGTGATCACACGATGTTTTCCAGATGAGATAGTAAATCTGGTTTTCCAAAGCAGCATTAATCTCTCTATGCACCTCACGATGTGTGGACGAACCTTTAGGCTTTCCAACAGACAGATGATAAGTCTATGGGAGGTTGGATAGAAAGCTTTCCGGTAATCAATCCAGGCCATCGATAGAAGTCGCTGATAGGATGCTGCGTCTTTACAGACACATCTATCAATGAGCAAGTTCTCCCGACATCCTGCTACGGCTTTCTTTGAGCCACGTTGTTCACACATCTCTCGCTACACAGGTCCAATTGTCCGAACAATCCTATCATTTATGATAGCTGTGAAGATCTTATACAGTGTGTACAGACAAGTTAATGGCCTGTAATTCTTAGGGTCAGCTAAGTTGCCCGTCTTCGGCAGGAGCACTGTGCGCCCTTCCACCAACCATTCCGGAATAGGCTCTTCCGCTCTAGACTTCGCCGAGCGTTAGATAGTACTCGTATTCTGTTAACAATATGCTGCCTGATGGTCAGTAGCTTTGACTTGTTGATTGCGTCATGACGGATCCGCAGTTCGCGCGCGAACTGTCGAACCTTGGCAGTGAAAGTCCTGCCAGATGTTATGTAGTCAATCACACACTGGATGCGAGACGCCCAGCCTATCTTTGTGCTGAGTTGATGCATTCGTCTTTTGGTCTTATGATCAACCGTTGGTTTTGTTTTACGGTTTGCATCTTCCAAAGTTCTCGCTGCATTGTACACACTGCAATTGATAGTCCAGAGGTCGGATTCTTAGGAAAAATCTCCACGAAGCTCATCATCCAGTTCAGTCTGATCTTTGGGCTTGGGAGAAACCTGATTGTTGATGTTTCTCCGGGTCTTAAAGCATCGTTCTTCCTCTATTGGATGCCTGTTCGAGGTTGGTCTCAGTGTCCCCTCTCTTTCTCTGTTGCCGGCTTGTTCTGGCTGCGGTTGAGTAGGCGCTCCGCCTATATAACCCCTTTTCCGGAGGTCCTCGGCACGGTTTCGCAGACGTTTTTGCAAATATTTCCGAGAGCTCTGGGTGTTTCTCGCACCACAGAGCATGCATTCGCGCCATGTAACCTTTTCGTTGAGGGGTCATACTGGTATCATAGCACTCCAGCAGGTCGTCCCTGAGTCGATCCGTCCACTTAAAAGTAATGAGATTCTGCCGGTCAATCGCTTGACTCCGTCTTGATTGGCTCCCCCAACTCCAGGGTAGTCGGCATTGTTGTCCGACCCATTGTCGGGATCCCTGCGCGTTCGATTGTTTTGAACCGCACTTCCTACAACTATGTTTGGTGTTGTCATTGTTACTCTGAGAGGTCACCCAGTATCCCAGAGTCACCGTTTGAGACACCTCACCCAGGTGCCATTCAGCTTTCGGCACGGTTGTTACGCCTTCGCTTAGGAGTTATTCCTTCGGGACCATCCCTGGACAATTGTCCGCAACTGCTTATTAATTATTGTAACCATATTCAGCAGAAACCCTTGGTACAGGGAACCTCTATCCGCAACCCGAGAACGCGTTCGGTGGCTTTGTCATAGGCCCTTCGGTTCGATTCCCAAGGAATCAAAACCGAATACCGAATGGCTGTCCGGCGGAGAATCGACCCCCGGTCTCCCGCGTGACAGGCGGGGATACTGACCACTATACTATATATATTCAAGGTGATACCATGAGCCCTTTGCTTTTTTGCATCACACTTCTGGCTCTATCTCTCGCACTGCGAAATTCTCCTGGATACCTCTGTGGCGACACTAATCAACGTGAGCATAAGGTCACTCATGTACTTTATATGAAATACCTGAAGATCTATGCCTCTGGTAAAAGTAAACTTTAAACTGCTATAAATATCTTCAACAACTACATAGGAGAGATTGGGATGCACTTTGGTTTGGACAAGTGTGCCAAAATTAATCTGAAGAAAGGAAAGATTACTGGCGTTCCCAAGGACCTTGTAGCTTGTGGATATAAGTGTTATCAGGCATCTTAATACTGGAGAGACGAAGAACGAGCTTACGGCCCTTGTTATCACCACGCGTAAGAGCATGCATACGCATAAAAGCTTGCATATCAATTCGTCTGTTCCGCGAAAATACATCTCACGCCGTCAAGGCGGACGTGGTCTTCTGTCGAGCGTGTCATGCACACGCTGAGTACCTAGAACACATAGGGGAGACCTCCCTACAGTGGATAGCTTCCTACAGTGGATATTCGAAAATAAAAGCGAAATGCCTAAAGTAAACCTAATTTGCGCATTTGGTATGATTCAAGTTTATAAAAATGCATCATAAGACGGAATTTCATGTTATACTTAATTATAATAAAAGAAAAAAGTATAAAAAACTATTTTTGACATGATCAAGAAACTTTGTCCTCAACTTTAGTAATTTTTTCAAAGTATTTACAATTTTTCAGAGTGATTTTGTTTATTAATATATGTTCTTTGGTCATTAAACTATAATATTGTTTACCCTAGAATCTTCCGTTCTATGTGAGAAAATTATTATAAATATATTCTTTGAGGCTCTCATTTTCCTACTATGGATACCAGCGTTATCCCTACAGTGGATTTTCAGTGAAAAGTTTTAGAGATTTACACTCATAGGTTGGTACTAAAATAGCAGAAGACAGAATCAGCTGATACTTTGAACATAGGTATAGTATATACCTAGCTGCAGCGTAATATAATTGAATGTTTATCACAAATATAATATAATAGATTTAATAGTGCAATCATTTCTGAAAGGCAGGTGCTCGAAATTATTATTATTTAAATCGCGTGTAGTGTTGAAAATTTTAACAGAAACTTAACCTATAAATTAGTGGAATTTTATATATTGAGCAATTTTAAATTTCCCGCAAGTAGACATAACCTCACCATGCACAATTTCTATATAGGTATTTTCTAGGTACTTTTGACACGGCACGATTGGTGGCAATCCTAACCTCACCTGACCTATCCACTGAAAGGCGTGTTGTGAAATATGAGCGAAATAACTGACATTATATTTTTGCTAATTTTATCCAAAATCGAAATTATATCACTTTTTTGTTTGTTCTGATAGTAGCGTCGGTATAAAATATAATTTAGGGGTACGCATAAAAACATCTTTCTATTCTGATTCGCGGTGTAGAATCGAATGTCCACTGTAGGGCGAACCTGCCAACACTGGATAAAATTTTACCACCTCAAAATAATATCAATAACTTTTTATTTGCTAACGAATTGATTTTTACTGATATCTCATCACATGGGTGAATATATCAGCTTCATTTGTGTCATAACAGCTCTTCAAAATATATCCTATTTTTTGTTTACTGAAATCTACCAATTTTTGCTATCCACTGTAGGGAGGTCTCCCCTACTATCTGGGTGTCCCACCCACGCGGGAATGACGTATATCTACAGACATAATGCGGCACTAAAAGTGCTTTATTACCATCTTTGTCGCTCTTACCGTGTTGGCCGCGACCCTGCCTTGCCGAACGCTCCAAATGAGATAGAGTCAATTGTCCAAAATGTGAAGAGCCAAATTTTCTGGAACTACGATTTTCGGACAGCAGTTTCCGTTGCACACTCGAGGCCTGACATCGTTTTCCAAGACTTCGAGAAACGAACTACATTCTTGATCGAATTCTCGGCTCCATCCGAATACAATATCACTGCCGAGGAGAAAGAAAAGGAGGAGAGGTATCAAGACTGCATCCATCTCGCAAGTGCATTGGCATATTTTTGGTACGCGGGTATGGCTTTAAGGTTACGAACCAGTGATAGTTTCGCACCTCCGAGAGCACCGATCACAAGGACAATTACTTTAACCGAATATTTTGGGTACAGTCGTTGCAGATTTCTTTTAAGGTCTTGATACCTCTCCTCCTTTTCCTTCTCCTTGGCAGTGATGTTGCTGTCAGCCCGAGCCGAGAAATCGATCACGAATATGGTTCGTTTCTCGAAGTCTTGAAGAACGTTGTCAGGCCTCAAGTGTGCAACGGAGACTACTGTTCGGAAATCGTAGTTCCCGAAAATTTGGCCCTTGTCGTTTTGGACAATTGACTCCATCTCCCTTGGAGCGTTTGGCAGCGCAAGGTCGCGGCCGACACCGTAACAGCGACGAAGATGGTAATAAAGCACTCTTAGAGCCGCATTATGTCTGTAGATATACGTCGTTCCTGCGTCGGTCGGACACCCCGATAGTATGTGTACTAGGTACTCAGCGTGTGCATGACACGCTCTGCACCTACCACTGGGAACTTCTTGACATAAAATGCGGACACGATAGGCTAGGGTGGAAATGACACCGTCCTGGCATGCGAAAATAAAACCCTCTGTACTTGAATTAAGCCCTGATGATCTGAGTAAAGCAAAAGTTTGCTCCTTCGACAAGGACTGTTTTTATACATTTTTGTGAAAGTTTCCGTGCATTTTCTTGTCGAGTAGCTGTTGGTGAAATTTTCCAACCTCTGCTTTTTTTACTTCGGCTTTTAGAAGTGAAGCATCTAGATGGAGTAATGCACTTTCCTTACTTTTGATGTTAAAATTCAGGCAAAGGGTCTCGGCCGCTTGCTCCGCGGCTTTGTAAAGGAACGCTTCTTCGCCAATCATCTCTGTAAGCTGTACTTAGAACAATCCGGTTATGAAAACACTGGAGATTCAGAAGTCCGCGTCCGCCTTGACGGCGTGAAATGTATAGTCGCGGAACTGACGAATGTTATCAACTTGAATAAAAGCCGAAAGCTGAGTAGCACCTGGGTGAAGTGTCTCAAACGGTGACTCTGGGATACCGGCGGTTCAAAACAATCGAACGCGCAGGGCTCCCGACACTGGGTCAAGACGGAGTCAATGCGATTGACCGGCAGAATCTCATTACTTGTAAGTGGACGGATCGACCTGCTGGAGTGCCATGATACCAGTATGGCCCCTGAACGACAAGGTTACATGGCGCGACTGCATGCTCTGTGGTGCAAGAAACACCCAGAGCTCTCGGATTTTTCGCAAAAACGTCTGCGAAACCGTGCCGAGGACCTCCGGAAAAGGGGTTATATAGGCGGAGCGCCTACTCAACCGCAGCGAGAGCAAGCCGGCAACAGAGAAAGAGAGGCGACAATGAGACCAACCTCGAACAGGCATCCAATAGAGGAAAAACGATGCTTCAAGACCCGGAGAAACATTAACATTCCGAAGAATCAGACCTCTGGAATATCAATTGTCGTGTGTACAATGCAGCGAGAACTTTGGCAAATGCGAACCGTAAAACAAAACCAACGGTTGATCATAAGACCAAAAGACGAATGCATCAACTTAGCACAAAGATAGGCTGGGCCAGACAGTACGCGTCCCGCATTTAGTGTGTAATTGACTACATAACATCTGGCAGGACTTTCACTGCCAAGGTTCGACAGTTTGCGCGCGAACTAAGGATCCGTCATCACACAATCAACAAGTCAAAGCTACAGTTTTTGTCTGACCCATCTAGACTCTTCCAAGACCCTCCAGTTACTGTCGACCATCCGCCCAAACCAGAGGAGGTCGAAGCATTTTGGGGAGAAGTCTACGAAGTCCAACATCCACTTGAAGAAGGCTCAAAGAACATAAATAGCTTCAAGGAGCTGTGCAATGCCCTCATAACAGCTGAGGAGGAATGCCCACCTATCACTACCGAGGAGGTGAAAAACGTATTAAGAGGCATGAAGAACTATTTCGTTCCAGGACCAGATGGTATCAAGACCTTCTGGTGGAAGAAGTTTCCTTCAACCCACCAGCATCTGGCCCGCATTTTCACCTCATATCTGAAATCGGAAGAGCCCATTCCTAAGAATTACAGGCCAATAACTTGTCTGAACACACTGTATAAGATCTTCACAGCTATCCTAAATGATAGGATTGTTCGGGCAATTGGACCTGTGTGGCGAGAGATGTACGAACAACGCGGCTCAAAGAAAGGCGTAGCAGGATGTCGGGAGAACCTGCTCATCGATAGATGTGTCTGCAAAGACGCAGCATCCTACCAGCGCTTCCTATCGATGGCCTCGATTGATTACCGGAAAGCTTTCGATTCAACCTCCCATAGACTTATCATCTGTCTTTTGGAAAGCTTAAAGGTTCATCCACACATCGTGAGGTGCATAGAGAAATTAATGCCGCTTTGGAAAACGAGATTTACTATCTCATCTGGAAAACATAGTGTGATCACTAACAGTGTGACCTTTCGGAGAGGTGTGTTTCAGGGCGACACCATGAGCCCTCTCCTCTTTTGCCTCACATTACAGTCAAACCTCGTTTATCGGGAAGCCCTCGAAATGTAAACACCTCGTTTATCGGGATTCGAAGGGGTCTCCCACTATGTACTACCCCCAGCCTCAAGACGGGTTGCCATGACACCTTGCTGTGTTGTTATTTACGGGTTATGTCAGGTTATTTACAATGCTAGAAGTGCATGTGTACATAGGTTGTAAAGTATTTACGAATTTATTTGGTTTTTCATGATGGATAATGAAGATAGACATACAAACTAAGGTATGTAAAAAAATTGATATAATAAAACTCCTGAAATGAAACGTCTACGAAGTAGGCAATTTTGTTGCAAAGGAATCGAAATTTTAGATTTACAAAGTTTTATCTTCAATATTTTCTTTTTCGTCCTTTCGAATTTTGTCGAAGTTATTTTTAGTTTTCATTCTCTGAATTGAACGTAAACTGTGCTCATTTTTAGCCTTATTTTAACTTCGAAGTTTAATATTACAACTTTTATTTTCTTTTTTTCATTCTTTTACCGTAATTCTTTTTGAACACATCTTTGTAAAATTTCTATACATGTGAATATTTAATTTTTTAGAATTTTAATGTTGCAATTCCTTTTTTCAAAATTTCTCACAACATTATACATTTTCAAGAGTTGATTTTTAATTTTCAACTTACTTTGTTTCGCTAATATGATTTTTAGCATATTATATTACAAAAGTAAGCAAATATATTTTTTTCGGGTTTTTTACAGATAATATCAGAAAGCAACCAAAATACAAGCAACTGTCTTTAGAGCAAAAGTTGGATATTATTGATCGTGTGAAAAGAGGAGAAAAACAAGCTTAAATTGCTTCTCAATTTGGAGTCTGTACGACAACAGTATCACGCGTTTTTCTAAATAGAGAAAAATATGAACTGTCTTCGCCTCAAAAGAAAATCTTAAAAAATAGAACACTAATTGACACGGGCAAATACAAAACTCTGGAGGCGCTTTTGTACGAGTGGATAAAAAAAAGCGTAGTTTCGGAATTTGCATCTCTGGGCCTATCATAAAGGAGAAGGCAAACGCTTCCGGAAGCCACAGAGTTCCTTTACTACTCATAGGAAAATCTGTGCGCCCACGATGCTTGAAAAATGTTCCTGAGTCCCAATTGCCCTTGATGTACAGGGCTCAAAATAATTCTTGGATGAACAGTGAGATTTTCATTTTGAACAGTGGCATTAATTATTTCATTAAATGAGACGTGCTTTTCTCGTAACATATAATATTCATGAGAACAAAATAATGTACAAAAAATATAATAATCGAACCAGATTAATATCAGAATGTCTATTTTAATATTAAAATATTTATCTGATGTTTTTCATATTTTCCACGAAATTTAAGCTTTACTTGACAAAAAAGTTCAAATTTGCAATTAATCTATAATATATATATTTTTTGTTATTTCTGAATAGAATCCCCCTTTACGGTCGTATGAAATATAATCTGAAAATTACAATCATAGAAATTATTCTACGAATACATAAAATATACTCTTTATTGAATATCCAATTATTTTATAAAACAGAGTGAGATAGTATCTCTTTTGTTGCGAATATGTTTTGATTTTTATTTTACGACTGTAGGTAATATTTTCGTGGACTGGTATCGAAACGTTTTTATAACTTCGGTTAAAGAGAAGAAACCTGGAGAAGATGAGAAGTTTATCCTTTTACTTGACAACGCCCCCTGTCACCCATCGTCTGATACACTCAATAATATTGATCATCAATTTAAAGTTTTTTTTTGCCTCCCAACGTTACATCCATATTGCAGCCGATGGACCGGGGGTCATCGAGTGCATGAAACGACATTACAAAGCCTTATTTTTGAAGAAGTTGATTCTGCATGATTCCGATTTCCTAACCATCAGTACCACAATCTGCTTTGTCGAAATCATGGAAGAAATTACTGGGTGAAACTGCACTTCCAGCAGTGGCAAATGAAACAACTACAAGAATGACTTCCTTGCTGAACCATCTTCACGGCTCAAACATTTATTCAGAAAACAATTTTGAAGAATGGATTCAAGAAGATGCGACCGCAACCAACATGGCGCGAAATTTCTGATAGAGAATTCGTACAAAACTTTTCAAAGGTGAAATTTTTCAAATTTTCGAATTCTATATTAAAGTATTTGGTGATTAACAAAAGGTTTAATTAGAAAATAAAGAAACTGTAACTAACAAATATTCGAAACAGTAAACATACGTATAGAATGAATATAAAGTGAAAAAATAAATATAATGAATAAATAAATTATGAAATAAATTAATGAATGTATAACTAAAACATTAATGAATAAATATATAATAAATCATTGAAAAAATAATAAATCACGTAATTAATTATAGGGTAACAACGATGCTGAAAGTAACGAGGAAACTGCCAGTAGCGATGAGATTTCCAGAAACGAGGAGAGGGCCCGAAACAACTATGACATATCTTCAGGAGACCAAGACGATTCTCTGCCACAAGAAACAGTGATGGAAGATGAGATTAATCTGAGAGATTTTTAAAAAGGTTTCAACAAATTCAAAGATTGGTACGAAAAGCGTGCTGAGTGTACTCAAGAAGATGCATGTCATTTGAATCGCATGCAATCAGTAGTGGAAGAATTTTTATTAAACGAAATGCTCGAGAAAGATTAATTACATCAATATATTTGGAATGTATTGATGCAAATGCAAAACTACGAATGTAAAAAAGTAAAACTACAAATGTAAAATTTTACGATAAAGTCCTTTTGAATAAAAAATTTGTTATAATATTATTGAAACAAATTATTCATCAACTTTTGAAACAAAAAGGTTTGCATAATAAATTTTAATGTTAAATTGAGTTTCATTGATACGATTTTATAAATTTTATCAATCAATTTTTCATTTAAGAAACCCTATTTACATGTGTTTATTTCAAATGTAAACATTTTTGATGATTTCAACATTTTCCTTTTCAATGTCGTTAAAAATTTTAAATATAAAAAATGAAGGTTTGATCGCAAATGCTCAAAAAGAATTTTTAATTCCCGCTACTCCCACCATGCTCTCACCTTACCCCACTTCAAGTGCTTATGTATAAGGAGTGGTGGTTGGAAGGGGAACAATATGTCCCGATAAACGAGGTTGCAAGATCCCGATAAGTGAAGATCACGATAAATGAGTGTCCCGATAAACGAGGTTTGACTGTATTGCCACTATCTCTCGCACTTTGCTATTCCGAAGGGTACCTCTGCGGCGAACCTGGAAATCGAAAGCATGATGTCACTCATGTATTTTACATGGATGATCTTAAGATCTATGATAAAAATAAAGAGAAACTAAATCTAGCTCTAGATATTGTCAAAGAGTACACTCAAGAGATTGGAATGGAGTTCGGGTTAGAGAAATGCGCCTTGAGGACACGAAGAGACCCAAGGATGAGAGCTTTCTGCATGCATCTCGCAAGTGCCTTGGCATATTTTTGGCACGCAGATATTGCTTTGAGGTTACGAACCAGTGATAGTTTAGCACCTCCCAGAGCACCGATCACCTTCTCCTAGGTAGTGATGTTATATTCGGACGGAGCCGAGAATTCGATCACGAATATGGTTCGTTTCTCGAAGTCTTGGAGAACCATGTCAGGCCTCGAGTGTGCAACGGAGACTGCTGTCCGAAAATCGTAGTTCCAGGAAATTTGGCACTTCTCGTTATGGACAATTGACTCTATCTCCTTTGGAGCGTTCGGCAGGGCAGGGTCGCGGCCAACACGGTAAGAGCGACAAAGATGGTTATAAAGCACTTTTAGTGCCGCATTATGTCTGTAGATATACGTCATTCCCGCGTGGGTGGGACACCCAGATAGTATGTGTTCTAGGTACTCAGCGTGTGCATGACACGCTCTGTACCTATCGCTGGGAACTTCTTGAGATAAAATGCGGCCACGGTATACTAACGTGGAAATGACACCGTCCTCGCATGCGCAAATGAAACTCTCTGTACCTGAATTAGGCCCTGATGATCTAAAGAAAGCAAAAAGTTTGCTCCGTCGACAAGAACTGTTTTTCTACATTTTTGTGAAAGTTTCCGTGCATTTTCCTGTCGAGTAGCTGTTGGTAAAATTGTTTAAACTCTGCTTTCTTTACTTCGGCTTTTAGAAGTGAAGCTTCTAGATGGAGTAATGCACTTTCCTCACTTCTGATGTTAAAATTCAGGCAAAGGGTCTCGGCCGCTTACTTCGCGGCTTTGTAAAGGAACGCTCCTTTGTCATTCATCTCGTGGTTCCTGGCCATTTTTAAGAGAGGATCTCTACAATTCGGTTATAAAGACACTGGAGATTCAGAAGACCACGTCCGCCTTGACGGCGTGAGATGTATTTTCGCGGAACAGACGAATTGATATGCAAGCTTTTATGCATATGCATGATCTTACGCGTGGTGATAAATAGGGCCGTAAGCTCATTCTTCGTCCATTGAACCACCCCAAACGAGTAGAGTAGAACCGGGACGGCAAGCATGTTAGTTAGGGTTTCTCCGGTTTGTCGTTGTAATTTCTTCGTACCCATAGGTATGACTTACCGCTCATCTACTGAGAGCGAATTTCATTTTCATGGATGGCAGTTGTTCCCAGTGGGACCCTACGGTAGTTGTTTAACCTATATATTAATTATATATATATATATATATATATATATATATATATTAATTTTATATATATATATATATATTTATATTTAGTTGGCCGCAGATACCATGTTCAACGCCGACAGATTTGTAGACCAAATCTGTCGAAGAAGATGCTTGTATCTGCTTCGGAGAGGCTCCTTCACTGATGTTACGTCCTAAATGAGGCTTTGAGGCACGCCCAGGTATGTATAGGTCTCTCCAGTGTTGGGATGTCTAATAAAACTTACATCCACAAGCTCAGGTTCCTTGGGAACGCCAATAATCTTTCCTTTCTTCAGATGAATTTCTTCAGGTCATCCGTATAAAATACATGAGTGACCTTATGCTCGCGGTGATTAGTGTCGCCACAGAGGTATCCAGAAGAATTTCGTAGTGCGAGGGATAGAGGCAGAGGTGTGATGTCACACGACCATTTCCAGATGAGATAGTAACTCTAATTTCCCAAAGGGGCATCAATCTCTCTATGCATCTCACTATGTGTGGATGCACCAACAAGCTTTCCAACAGACAGATGATAAGTCTATGAGAGGTTGAAACGAAAGATTTCCAGTATTCAATCCAGGCCATTGTGACAGGACGCGCAGGTGGGCTGCAGCGTCTTTACAGACGCACCTGTCAATTAGCAGGTTCTCTCGACAGCCTGCTACACCTTTTTTCGAGCCACGTTCTTAGTACAGCTCTCGCCACAAAGGCTCAATTCTTCGAACAATCTTGTTGTTTAGGACAGCTGCAAAGATCTTATACAGTATGTTCAAACAAGTTATCGGCCTGTAATTCTATGGGTTGGCCAAGTTGCCTTTTTTCGGCAGGAGTATAGTGCGTCCTAACACCAGCCAATGCCAAATGGGCGTTTCCGACTTTAAATAAGAGATGAATATGCGGGCCAGATGTTGATGTGTAGAAGTAAACTTCTTCCACCAGAAGATCTTGATACCATCTAATCCTGCAGCGGAAAGGTTCTTTGTGCCTCTGAGTGCTTTTTTCACCTCTTCGGCCGTGATTGATGGACATTCCTCCTCAGATGTTATGAGGTTGTCGCAAAACTCCTTGCAGCGGATAATATTGCCAGTATCTTCTTTCAACTCGAGTGTTTTTGGGATCTTGTATACCTTTCTCAAAGAAATCTCAACCTCGTTGGGCTTGAGTGAATTTTTGACAGAAACAGGAAGATCGCTGAAGAGGCGTCAGATAACACCCGTATTTTGTCAACAAGATGCTGCTTGATTGTCAGCAGCTTTGACTTGTTCGGTGTGTGATTGTAGATCCTCAGTTCTTGGGCGAACTTTCTAACCCTTTCCGTGAACGGTCTTCCAGATGTTATGTAGTCAATCACACGCTGAACACGGGACGCATTCTGTCTTGCCCATCCAATCTTCTTGTTCAGTTGATGCAAGTGTCTTTTGGTCTTTTGATCCATCGTCGGTTTTAGCCTGATAATGCTGGCATCATAACAGCCTAGCGAATCATCCTTGAGTTCATCCGTTCACTCAATGTGGGCATTTCACCGGTTTGCCGTCATGTTTCCATCTAAATTTAATTAATCCCTGAGATTTGAGAAAAATAAAGGTTAGCCCAAACGATATCGACTGATCCTGGACATTTCTGTTGAAGGTGCCGTGCATCCTCTTGTCGAGGAGCTGTTCTGACCTTGAGATTGATGGTGTAATATGTAAAGTCGCGGAACGACCGACTTAAGGTGCAAACTTTTGTTCGTGTGCATAACCTTTCGTGACCCAATGTCGAGGGGTCTGAGCTCGTCCTTCGTCCATGGAACTACTCCAAGTGAATACAGTAGTACCCGGACGGCAAGCATGTTCGTTGCAGATACTTTATTCCTCGCCGATAGTTCAGAAGATAAAATCTGTAGGATAAGACATTCGTATCTGCATCGGAGATCATGCTTTATAGATGTTACGTCCTGAATGCGCCTCTGTGGCACGCCAGGGATGTATAGTTCTCTTCAACTCCACGGTGTCGCATAGCAAGAGAATTTCTTTTTGCATAAAATCGATTTTTCTAGTTTTTCTCGCATATAATAACAGATACCAAAAATGTTAAAACAAAAGTTTGCACATGTAAAAAAGATTCACAACAGATACCTTTTGCACTTTTGTTATATCTTGAATCGTTTGCGCACAAAATTATCAAATTGTATTTTTTGGCAGAATATTCTCCCGACCACCGAACTGGTTTACCTACATAAAAATGATAAGATGCCTTATTTATATTAGCAGAAAATTTCTGAAAATATATTTAAAAGAAAAAATATTTTCTGGTAAACCCCAACTTTTTAATTTATCCCATAATTTTTCACAATTTCGGATTATATAAGGAAGGCATCCACCAGCTTATTGCGGGTCAAACCATTTTTGAGGCCGGGAGAATTTATTTTCCTAAAAGTAGAATTTTATAATTTTTCGCGTAAACTATGCAATGTATCACAAAAGAGCAAGAGGTATTTTTCATAGAACTTTTTTAGACGTGTAAAATTTTAGTTAAAAATTTTCTCATATCAGCCGCAGCGCATATTGAAAAATTTGTACACGCTCGTGTTGCAGAGAGTACGCCGCAGTGGCTCCGGAGTAGCGCCGAGCACACTCCCTCAGAGCATTGCACAGCACGCGACTGCATCTGCGCGGAGCAAGGGCAGAAAAAGTTTGGATAACCGAATTCGACAATAGAGAAAACGGGTAACTAATACGGATATCATAAACACCCCTGGAATCGCCGCGGATGGACTCAATAGCTTTCAGAGCCTGAGGGTTAACATGACAACCAGTTAAATGTTTATTTACAGAAGATCGACCCCTAAGATTCTGGTTCTGTAAAAGAAGCGAAGGAGATCCAATGGTGCGCCTGTCCTATTTGTTCCGGGTCCTCGATTGGATGTATGTACAAAAAGACTTAAGGTCCAGTAGAGAGAAGTACAGTTGGTGAATCAATGAATCGCCAAGATCAGGATCAATATGTTTGAGTTTAACTGACCCAGTGATCGCCTAGCTGAGAATATCCGGTCACGGGCCATTTTACTAGCAAATTTTGCAAGTATGGACTTTGACTTATCAGGACGAGAAGAACCTGTCCTATAAATATTGAAGATATCAGAAGTCTAAATAGCGACTTTCAGTATATTGGGGATAGCTTCCAATCTATGCATAAGGTCTTTACCTATTGAAAAATACTTATGCATAGGATAATGAAAATAACAGAAGAAAATATATGGCAAGTCCAATGTGGATTTATGCCAAGCAGATCATGTACGGATCAGATATTTAGCTTGAGACATATCACAGAAAAAAGTTTGAGAGTCAATAAAAAAGTTTTCTGTGCATTTGTTGACCTAGAAAAATCATTTGACAAAGTGGATGGATCCTACAAGCAATAAAAACAATATATGCTGGTAGCAAAGCGAGTGTAAGCGTAAATGAACATCGGTCTTAAAATTAACGTGACTACAACAAAAAATATGTTGTTTGAAGAAAATGCTAAAAAACGGTATGCAACATTGCCTCAGACGATGAGATGATAGAACAAATTGATAAGTACGTGTATCTTGGTAGTTTATTTACTGCTGACAGAAAGATCGATGGAGAGATAGACAGGCGCATAACGAAGGTAGGACGGTTATCGTCAGTGTAGGAGTCATTACCAGAAGTAAAAATATATCAGATAAAGCTAAAATGATAATGTATAATTCTGTACATACACCCCCTGTGCTGTACGGAAGCGAGAATTGGAGCTGCCAAGAGAAGGATAAGAGTAAAATTAACGCGATTGGCATACAATTTCTGCGCAATATGTGCGGTAAAACGCTAATGGAGAAAGTCAGTAATGAGAGAATCCTCAATGAATGTGTTGCAGAGGAGACACTGGTTGACAAGTGTGAAAGAAATTAGTTGAGCTGGTTTCGGCATGTTTTGAGAATGAAAGATGAGTGACTGACGAAACGAGTATATCGAGGTAAAGTAAATGACAGCGTACCCAGAGGCAGAGCGAGGAAAGAATGGCTAGAATGTGTGAATGAGACCCTAATTCGAAGAAATATGAAATGCCATGGAAACAAAAGAGCTTGCATGAGGAAATGCATGGACGTGAAGGAAGCTAAAGAGGAGTGGAATCAATGACGCCTGAAACGAAAGACCTTGGACAATAACGGGCCCGAGTGGAGAGTATTACATATATTACACTATTACATAGTGAATTTGTGAAGCTCTTCGCCTGGGGTGATACTGGAATTCTAGATTAATCTAAAAATCTATACCTCTCCCCCCTTATACCGCCTCGTACAATTCCCTTCCTCACTTTCCTCGACTGATCCCCGGCTAGAACTGAGTGAGTCTCGCTTACCCCTAAACGGATATGGCTGAATAATATAGTAATAAAATAATCATGATTTTCATTGTGATGTCATTACTTAGTCTGTCAAGTCCACCGTCGCCCAATTTTTCGCTAATACTTAAAAACATGGCGTGGATAGGATTTTTTGAGCCTGAGAGATGCTTACAAATAGCATTACAGGTTTCAACATCGACATTAGGAGGGAGAGGTGGCAGATGAGTAGAAGGCAACGGCGTAGAGTGGGTAGCCGATCGCACAGGAACATTGGCCAGTGTGGCACTAGCGTCTGGCATCCTCGCAGTCAAGGCCTGATTAGAGTGGTTCCAAGACTTATCAGGGATACTGGAATTATTCCTAGTGTTGCATACGCAATTTTTAAAAATTTTCTCATAACGCCTCACTAGACGCCACCTACCTTACTTCGGGGAACCAAGCGACAGTGATCATATATGATAAGGCGCATTAGCCGGCTTCACTTGATCTTATGTCTGACCGGGATAATTACACTACTGACGATAAAGTAGAAAGAGCAAGGTAATTAAAATTTTATCGATTTTACCGATATAAGATTATTATATCTAGTATCAAGTGTATATACTTATTAACCAAATGTATTAAATATTGAAAATTCTAAAGTTAAATCTGATATATGAATAATAAGTATATATGAGCCGTTCTCTAGAAAAACGGCTTAAGTCGAAAAATGTCGTTTTTCGATACTTGCATTTTTAAGTATGTACAGTGTTTGATAAGTGGTTATTTTTATTTTCGCGTACTTGAGATGTTTCGCTTAAAAGTTATAGTATCCAATAATGAATTGCGATCGGTCGTAAAAAATTAAACATTACGTATTAATATTTATCAGCGTATTAATAAATAATACTTAAGCCGTTTTAACGGAGAAGGACTGAAAAAGTCTTCAAAAAGATGCGTAACGTAGGATAAAGTGATAGTATTGCAATAATTTTATTTGAAACTCATTATACATTATTACAATTACATTTATTTCAATATTGTTATAAAATATTATTTATATATATATATATATATATATTTAATCACTGGTATCGCTGTCATCGCTCGGTTCATTATTTGCATCGATTACTTCACAATTTTCGAACAGCTTGCTATAAAACTGTCGGTTATCTGATGTCAAATAGCACATAAGAGAAAGATCTTTTTTTTTTATCATCGCTAATACCAATTCGAGGCAACTTTTTTAAACCTAACTGCTCTTTGTTACTAATTACGGCATTTGGCAGGAATACGCTGGACGCCGCCCGTAACTACTGCGCGCGCTCGGGTCGCAACGGACTGCCTTCTATACCGACTGTGTAAGCTTATCCATTGGTTTAAAATGCTTGAAACTTCACATACACACAATAGAGCCGCGCAGCCATGTAATAATTCATAAATTTTAGAAACGACCTAAATCGACTTAAGCCGTTTTTCTAGAGAACTGCTCATATCTGTGCGTAAACAAAAATAATTTAATGTTTTTGAAAATTCATAATTCCATTCACCTGATAATGTACGGCATGCAGTGAACAAGTGAATAAATACATATAGTCAGACGTTAGATAACTGAAAGCGTCTGAATAAATACGTTTACCATAGTCAAGTTTAGTATATACAATTCATATTCCTGAAAGAGCAAGAGAAGAGACAAACCATCACCGAGAGTATCAGTAGAGGGGACTTATTAGTCACTCACGTAAATCATTCAAAGCTCAATATTGGAAGTCGTGCATTCCATACCACATATTTGCGAGGCGCGTGCCAAGCCATATATTTGCGAGGGACGTGCCATACCACAAATTTGCGAGAGA
>CAKNYM010052101.1:130121-172723 GCA_932195095.1 Andricus curvator
CAAGTCTGCTTATACCATGCTTCTGATTGGTCCAGCCTAAATATTTTGTAACTCAAAAACTAAAACTTCAACTGATTTTTGGAAAAGGAATTTTCGATTGATTTTTTTAAATTTTTATACAGCTATATAAGTCCGGACACGTGAGTCTGGGACACCCTGTATAAACTACAGAGTTACCCCTGACAGTCGTCTTTACGTTTTAAGCAGTCATGCTGTCAACTTGATCTTCGAAGTGCGAACCGCTTTGACTAAGTCGCGATACTTTTACATCATTGTGAAATATTCCTTAAAGAACCGCTTTCAATAAGTCGCGGTACTTTTACATCACCGTGAAATAGTTATCGAAGTATTGAGTTGTGAACAAAGTCCCTTCGGCTGAGACTTTCTGTCGTCGTACGAGTCACTTTCCAGATAAAGTCCGCTGGGTTAAACATTCGTGAAAAAAAACTCACGAGTGAATTGGATACCTGTCTTGGGTCCTGCATCGCTCTACAAGTGAATTGTGATCGTGAATCCCAAACTAACTCTGTGCGAGGATTTTGCCGTTGTCCTCCGAGCATAGAGACGCAAGCGACAATCCTTACTACTTTCTTTTGCCCTTTCTGGAATAGAAAGGTAACTGTAAGTTTTTAATGTTCAATGTGACAAAAAAATAGTTGCCAAAACTAAAATGCTCCTATACTGAAGAATGGTTTCCACTATTGTGGTACTATATCGTGTACTAGGAGTTTGTCATTTTGTATCTAGCCGGTAAACAAGCGACAGTGCTTACGCAACAATGAGTAATTTATCGGTACCAGAAATGGTCAAACTGATCGAATGCTTTTACTCCCGCAACAAAAACTATACAAATGCTTACAGAGCATTTCGCACTAAGTATGGAACAAAAAATTGGCCAGCAAAAACACCCTAAAAAGTTAAAAATTCGAAATTTTACTTCTGCAGAATGATATAAAATTGTATGACCCATGGAAGCGTACATGATCATCCGCACGATATTCTTGGACGGCCTCGTACTGTAACAACAGAGGAAACGATAGACAATGTCGAGCATCACTTTGAAGAAAATCCAAATCACTCCATCCGAAAAGCAGCTCAATCACTTGGCATGAATGGAGAGTCACTACGATTGATTTTAAAACATTTCCTGAGACTACACCCGTATAAAATTACCACGCACCACCAGCTATTGACTAAAGCAGCCATGACCGAACGTGTTCAGTTTGCCACACAGCTGACTGAAATGTTTGGCAATGAAGAGTTTGACCTAAAAAAAAATTTTATGCAAAACCGGACGGTTTTCGTACCTTTCTGTGCGCGTTTGTGGGACGCGAAGTTCTCGTTTGTCGGAGGGGGTATTTTTCCGGCCACGGCCGTAAAAGTATACTTTTACGGAGTGCGCGCATGCGCTTTTGGTCCAAAGCGGCGACACTCCTGGCTCTCTCTTCTGACGCATGCGTGGTACATATCACAAATGTTTGTAGACTGTGCAATACAAATGAACAGAGCATGCCGGCTGGCAACACGCAGCAACACGTGGGTCCGCGAGTCTTTCGTTAACCGATAGATAACAATTGTGTCGCGATGGCAAAGATTTTATTTGACTAACTTAAACTAAAATGAACATAACCGCACATGTCTATAATAAGACTAGTATGAAGCTCACGTGCAACATTTAATGTTATGTTTAATTTTAGTTATAGTTATTCAAAATGATTGTTGTATTTTTCCTTACGGGGGGCTTCGCCCCCCGAACCCCGTCACCCCCATTAAAACTTCACACTCAATGCCCTCTCGCATACTAAAACTATATCGGTTTTGCATAAAATATCGTGTGTCACTCCGCAGCAAACCTTTGACGACCTCGCCCGCTGTTTGCAGTACTCGGCTATGCGCGCGCCTTCGGCGCGCGCATGTACGCCTCGTACAGCAAACATCGGCCTCGGACGTCAAAGACGCAGTTTGCTGAGTCGTAACACAATATACTATTGCAGCGACTTGGCAGTATTCTGGCTAATCGTAGTCACTTCGAGAATGTTTATCATTAACTGTTATCTCCCAACATAAAATTTGGCCATTTTCTATTTACTTGTATACAAGACTCCGAAAATTTTTGTAATTAGTCTAAGTCTAGATAAATAAAAATAACACGTTTGTAGATTGTATGAGTTTGTTTTTTTTTCTAAATTCATCGACCTGTGTGTAAATAATAAACTATTAGTTTTGGCAGCACTTCTTTTGTCACCCTGTTTCAATTTAACTGTTTAACTATTCTTTGCCTTCTAATAAACAATATTCAATCTGAACTACACACCATTTATTTCAAACAATATACTGACACGATCCCCATAGCATTGCAATACTGTCCTCTCTCATACACATATTTCCAAACTACCCTCGTCTTAAACTCGGGAAGTGACACTAGATCTAGTGAACATATCACTGTTCTTAGATGATAAGCCAATCTTGCATACACTACAGCAGTTTATCCACTCTTTGTTGTGGTTGATACGGATAGGCTTGACACATTTTTCGTGGAACCAGTCATTGCAATTATCACAATTGTAGTGTTTTACGTTACTCTTAATTGGTTCCAAACGCTTATTCGAAGTATTGGAAATAGAGTCATTGATATTGCTTATGTGGACAATTGATAGCTGTGCCGAGAAAAGGTTTCAAATGTGGGAAGCTAGATCCTAGATGATGGTATGCATCATTCGAAAGCACAAGAGGAAGGCAAACAATATCAAAACCGAACAATACATTCACAAAAACCAGAGCCGTCGAAACTACGGTAAAAAAGACCTGACATTGAGGAGCGATGCACGACGCGTTCGTCACACACATAATGTTCTATAAAGAGGAGGATAGAGTTTGACGGTGTTGGATTTCGACCGTGAAACTGAAGGATGATGGTGCCGTTCGATACATGTGACAGACAGTAGAGGTAACAAAGAGGAGTACTTTCGCAGCTCTATTCCCAGGAGAGCCGACAGACCTAGTGGCAGTCGGTGAACAATGAAGTCCATCAGCTCATAATCCAAGTGTGGATTCGGCGAACGGGTCCTGAGAGTCTAACTCTATTCGTGAAGGCAGGATACCTTCGGTGAGGTGTGCTTCGCTGTTGTTTTCTTCCACGCAAATACTAGAAAGTTGCTGGAATGCAAAATAAATGCAAGCTGGGTTTAACTGAGCTCAGCTTCGGCGTACCATTCGTAGTTGCAGTGATAAAGAGGGGGGGGGGCTGATTGACCAGAAATTTGGCAAGTTGGCACCAATTGCGAAGAATTAGCGGGAAGCAGCGCTGTTCGATTATTTGTTCTCGAGGTGGAAAGAAGCCAACATCGTCGATTGGCGGTTCTCTTAGCATCTGCGCCGGCAAGCATTGTTGCGCAGTACAGAATAGCGATTGGTGCGCGTGTGTTTTTAAATGCTTATGAAAATGAAAAATGTTTCTGAAAGTTTGTATGAGAAGGTTCTTTGGGTCGCTAATTACGAATCTAAAGTCAGATCTTCAAAATTAAAAATGCCTGATCCAATTTGGTTGATGAACAGCTTGAAAAATTTATAAGCTAGGAAAACGAACTGAAATGAATTTTATATACATTTAAAAACTTGTCAATCATTTCGTCCACCATATTCGATAAGCCAGTTTTTAATTGTAAAAATATTACTTCAGATTCGTAATCAGCGACCCAAAAAGCATCGCATACAAACATTCACAAGCATTACTTTTCTTTAAACATTTTTAAAAAATTTGATCATTTGGGCGTCCATACTGAATCGGCCATTTTTATTTTTTGAATCTGACTTCAGAATTTTACTGAATTAATTTTGAGTAGATCTAAAAAAAACAATGCTCTAGCTGTAATAGAACCAAAATTTTGGCCTTCTGAATATGGCCCTTTTTTATGAAATTTTGTCCATTTTGTTGCCACCAGATAGGTTAAGGAGGACCTAATTTTGTGCAAATCTAGAAAAAGAATAATGCTCCAGCTCTAATCGCATCGAAATTATGGCCTTCTGAATATGATCCTTTTGTAATGAAATTATGCTAATCATCATTTTTTTTAACAAATTAAATACAAAATCAAAATTTTATCAATTTTAAAAATAAAATATCTCGTTTTAAAAAATAAATAAGCTCCTGAGCATTGGACATGTATTCTGCCACCAAATAAGTTAAAGAGGCAATTTTCATGGAATTTTGTTTAACATTATATTTTTAAATGTTTCGTTTCTGAAGCTGCAGTTTTTTGTTTTTAATTAATGGAGTTCGAATTTCGTCGTTCTGTCAAGCTACTGTGAAAATGTCGAAGAGTTACGCGAGAACGCATGATGAAAATTTGCGACGAATTTGCTTGTTGTGTTTCGGCAAAACGAAGAAAATGGTGACCGTGCAGGCTAAACTGGAAGTTTCCATAAAACAGATTTTCGAATACGATTCCACTGATGTTAGGTTACCCGTTATTCTGTGCATTAGCTGCACATGAGATGTATATCGAATAAAAGGTGGCACAGAGAAAAGTGTTAAACTGCCAGATTTTTCTGCCCTTAAACCCTTGAAGAGAACGAGATAGAATAGTAGTGCTGTATGTGAATGTCATGTTTATCAATTGGACAGGACACCGCATGCAGGAAATTTTACTAAAGTTTTTCTGTCCAAGCGAGAGAGCATACTAGCTGAAATTACAAATAATCAAATTTTAGGTAATTTAACGAAACTAATGCACCGACTTTTTTAACCTGTCGTTAAGGAAACTGGGAAGTTAATGGGGGATTCAAATGTAGATTTTTCTCTCCTAAATTAATAAAGAAGGACTTTCACAACAATAATCCTTAGATCGTATGTAGATTTTGACATTTTTGTAATAAAAAAACGAATAATTTTAATGAATTTCAGTACTCTACTCTGAGACGTCCCAGTCCACTTTTTTCTATGATCGTGCAATAAATATGCTTTTATTCCTCTCTAAGATAAAGCGAAAACCCCTTCTGTCGAAAAACGCTGCAGCTATTTGCTTTTCTGTAATTGCCTCGTCTCTGCTAAAAAGAAAGATGGAAAAAGAAGATGGAAAGACTGCGAAATTATCACTGCCTCAACTCCGCGGTGGCGCTAATAGTGAATACACGCGTCTTGGAAATACTGTGTTCTTTTTGGCTCGAGTGAAGGGAAAGAGGTGTTTTTTGGAGTGAAAAGGGTTGGTGAGCGGAGTGGTGAGAGGCGGCGGACGAGAGTGATTGTGTGGAAGGGTTGAGCAGGGCACAGAAAGGATAAAAAAGAGAAAAAGAGGTGAGTGCTTGATTTTTGAGGTTAGAATCGGAGTAGGATTTATACTGGTGGTGTGCGGGGTATGAGCAGACCAGGGGTGTTGGAGTTTAGTAGTGAACGTGCACGGGACATATGAGATAAACGGTGAGGAAGGTGAGGGTAAAAACAGCAATTACGGTGTTTTTAACAGAAAGTAGGGTGATTGGGAAAGGAAGCGTGAGGTACGAGACGCCAAGTAAAGACGGGGAGGTAGGAGCGGCAGAATTCGCGCGGAATAGAGGACCCAGTCATAGGGGAAAGGGCAGACCGACGAACAGTGAAAGACTCGCTAGCACGAGTAACACGGGATCGAGAGAATTTCTAGCTAGGTGGCGTTTAAAGAGTGCAGGGACAGATTCAGAAATTGTGAGCCGAAGAGGCTCAGGCGAGAGGAAACGGAAGCCCCTGGAGGCACGATTAATAGCATAGAATAGGCATAGTTGTAAAGTAGAATTAAGACGTCGAATTTGTAGTAGTAAGTAATATTAAGTAGTCAGTAAGCTATTTTTGTAAACGATGTACAGGGAACGGAGCCCTCAAACCCGTAAAAGGGAGAGTAAATAAACATAAATACATACACTGCCTCAACCTCGCGGCGGCCTTCCCTTCAAGAACTTATTTATTCTTAAAAACGAGACAGTTTATTTTTAAAATTGATAAAATTTTGATTTTGTATTTAATTTGTTTAAAAAATGATGATTAACATAATTTCATTACAAAAGGATCATATTCAGAAGGCCATCATTTCACTTTCTCCTGAAATGCTCGAAAACTGAGTTCTTTTGGAAAACGATAAATTTTATTTTAAAAATCGATGTTGGACAAAATTTCATAAAAAAGCGCCATATTCAGAAGGCCATAATTTTGGTTCTATTACAGCTACAGCATTGTTTTTTTTTAGATCTACTCAAAATGAAGTCTTTTTTAAATAACTTACTGGCAGCTTTCACCTAAAACGCTGAGGAAATGAGTTCTTTTGAAAAACGAGCAATTTTATTTATAAAATTCATGTTAAACAAAATTTCATCAAAAAAGGGTCATATTCAAAAGGCCATAATTTTGGTTATATTAGAGCTAGAGCAATGTTTTTTCTAGATCTACTCAAAATTAAGTCTTCTTTCATTAATTATTCGGCAATTTTTACGAGATATGCAGAGGAAATAAGTTATTTTCCCAAAACTATATATATTTCTTTTCACTGATTTTTTTCCACTTTTTTCACCATTTTTCAAAAATATTGAAGGGTTTCACTTCTCGTAAGATGTTCAGCACCTGTAGCCCTTTTTTGGATGCCAAACTGAATGGTTTGAGCCAATGCAATTCCACTTCTAACTTATTTTCATTAAAATACGTTGATTAACATCTTCAAAAAAATCAAAAAAAGGGTTTTCTCAAAAACGGCCCAAGCGATTTTTTTCTTTCAGGCTTAAAATGATCGTGGGGCATCCCAGAAATATATTCAGAAAAAAACCGGCATATGCAAGCCCTTTTGGGTAGAAGTCAGTCGAGGCACACCGTGTTCTCTCATTGAGTCCCATAACATATTTTTTGCCCATCGAAATCGGTCCAGCCGTTCTTGAGAAAAACTAATTTTTTTATTTTTCTTCTAACCCCCATAACTCCCATAAAAATTATTTCTCAAATATAATCTTTTGCGAAATTTAGTCTTATCAGTACCAACTTACTGTAAAAATCTGAACCAGATCCGAGCGGGGGCAGCACATACATGCTTATCCTGCTATGCCCTTTCTGACAAGTTATGAATAATTCCCTTCTCTTTTTATTACATTTATTTGGCGTAAAAACTATCTAGTAATCAATTAAAATTACCACAGGTTTTAATAAAAAAAAGCAATTATCACGAAAGTATCAACAGCAGGACAGAAGACGCATCAAGGGCTACAAGCATCTGTCAATAATCGCTGGTTTTAAAGTGAAGTTTCCCAGGAATTCCGGGGTGACCATTTCCAAAAAAATGTTATTACTTTATTATTTCTACTCGTACCTCAAAATTTGCACTATTTATAACGATATTTTGGTATTATAATAAACTTGCAGATAAAATTAATTGCCGACACATTACTTTCGACAAAAGAAGAAAGTTTTCCCAAATTTAACCTGCATACCGAGTGAGGCTTTTTTACTGAAATAAATATGAAAACAATATTTTTCTTGTTTCACTCTACTGAATCTTGTTTTTGTTGGCAAAAGGAACAAATTTCATTAATTTTTATTGTAATTTGACGAGGTTACAGGTTTTTGACGCCATTTCCGACAAATTTCACAACTGCACGCCCGCTCTGTTTACCGAGGAGATTGGCGAGGGGCGCCACCGTAATGTAAAAGTGGGCCCGCATTCTTGGAACTATCCGCAGATACCTAATTTTTGGACGTCTTTTTTGGATTTGGGTAGGGTTACATAAATTATGGCGTTAACTTGTTCACTGTGGGGGAATACGACTTTAGTATTTACGATAAGACCGAGGAAATTGGTTGTGGTTTTGC
The DNA here is from genome assembly GCA_932195095.1 of Andricus curvator. Taxonomy (NCBI): domain Eukaryota; kingdom Metazoa; phylum Arthropoda; class Insecta; order Hymenoptera; family Cynipidae; genus Andricus; species Andricus curvator. The sequence goes on from CAKNYM010052101.1 coordinate 137,938, forward strand.
CGCAACTGCTATGTATTTTTCCCCTATTCTGTGGTCATTGATCTATAACCTCCAAAAAGATTGATCCCTGTAGGTCATTCCTATCAAAAGATCTACGATTATGTCACGGAATATGTCACTTTACGCTACTGTGTAGCGCACCTGGCCTGCACTTTTCCTTCGGGGGATTATTTGATGTCGGAGGTATTACCTGTTCGCCTCTTTCTGGAAAATCCTGGTTATAATAATTTCTGCGACATTGCCAACACTCAGGCAATTGGCTTTAAGGGGAGGGTCGTATTGGGTTGTTTAAGCTTCGTTGAATTCTGCTTCTATTGCCCTCGATATGAGAATATCAAAGTCAGCCGGTCCGGAAGACCGAATTTTACGTCGGCAATTCTAGAAGGGTTTCCTCAGTTGCGTTTTGTTGCAGTTATTTGGTATAGTCATAAATTAGCTGCATTAAAAATGTATCAAATTTTTAAAAAATTATTATTTTAAATCATTTACGTTCTCGCAAATTATATTATGTTAGTACTAGTGAGTAGGAAGAAAAGCAATTAACGAAAACATAAACGAATGTATTTTTTCGTTCAAGTGAAGTGACTCGTACCGTGCCATGAGCAGTACTAACTGTCGCCCCGCCCATCCAAGTACACGGTCCCCCGGACGAATTACTGGACAGGAACGTACGCGATTCGAGATCACACGCGACCGCGAGAAATGAGGAAACTACGGGAAAAAATCTCCTACATTTCCGCCCACCTTTATGACGAATTCACGAATTACCTGTAGAAAAAAAGAGAAGGTTGCTCACCTCGGACAGTTTTACAACTGGTCTCTTTAAGGGACCAGTTGCCGTCTTCAGAGATACAGAGCGAACTTGACCATCTGACCCCGGATGTACTTGATTCACCCGAGCCAGAGGACACTTAGTAGAAGCGGCGGGTGGATTAAATTTCCAGGTTGCATGGTTGTCGGCGAGGTAACGAGCGATCACAGCTGATGCCTCTAGAAAAAAGCGTCCATAGCTGTCGATCAGCTCCTACGAAGTTGGTCCCATTGTCGCTGTAAAGAGTGTGATTGACGCCTCGTCGAGCCGAAAAGCTCTCATAGGCAGCGATGAAACCATCAGCAGTGTCATCCGATACGGCCTCCAGATATATGGCTCGAGTGGCACAGCATACGAAGATAGCGATATATCGTTTATACGCCTTATGACCTCGTCCCTTGGTCGTGCGCATCGAGATTGGGCCTGCATAATCTAATCCAGCCGCTGCGAATGATCGAACTGGTGAAGTGACACTGAAGGACAGCAATTCACTCATGACCTGATTAAACGGGTTTACCCAATGTTTAACACTTATCACACATAGAGCCAACACCTTCAGTGTCGACAAGAGCCGTAGCCAGTCACATTAATGGCTGTGTGTGGTGAAAATTGCCAGTATCTGTTGAGTTGAGTATAGAATTAGAAAAAGGTAAGTGAACTGGATTCAACGTGAGTGAATTGGTAGGCTTAGTTAGATAGGAAGCAGTTTCTGTGGAGCTAGGTAGGGATTTGTTATCATTGAAAGGTGCGTGTAGCATCGTATGATGCATTCCGTTACAGGTCTGGCACCGGTTCGCAGAACCACAACTGCGCAGAATGTGCTTTATCAGGCAGATGTAAAAAAGAGTGTACATTCGCACCAAATCCTTCCGCTTCGTAACGTCTTTACTTCGAAAATTTGGACAAAAAATAATAGAATGCTTACTTGTGCATACAGCATGACAACTCTCTGAGAGCAGCATTGTGAGCGTGGTTTGTTTGACCACCTCTCTTACCCTTTTGAAGACGAGTACTGTCCTTAGTAGCAGAACAAACTGTCGAAGTAGAGGCCATGTCCTTCAAGGTTTCCAACGTGCTGACCTTGCCTGTCAGAAACTGTTCGAGCAAATCGAATGTAGGATGGGTACTCGCAGATCCTAGTTGATCCTCCCATGCCTTCCTGGTATATGCTTCTAAACGTTCAGGTGTCATATACGTGTCCGTAGGGCGATTCAATGATGTTGAAGAACCTACGATCATACAGGTGTCATTGAGCAAAAAGCGGAGTTCTGTTGAGATCTCTCGACACATTGATTTCAGAGGGAACAGCTTGGCGAGATAACTGTTCATCAACAGTCGAGTGTTGTCATATCACTTAACTAAGGTCTCCCAGGCCCTTTCAAAATTATTTTCAGTGGTGGGTACGTGGCGATTAATGGAGCGGGTGCAATACTCACACCCACTTTCAGATAATGAAGCTTCTGAACAGTAGGTGGGTCCGCAACTTTTCGCACCATCGAGTCAAATAGGTCACGGAAGTTAGACCACTCCGTATATATTCCCGAGAACTTGGCCAGTTCCAATCGATGAAAGGTCTTCTGTTTGTTCACAACCGTACGAGTTACAGTCTCCCTTTTTGCAGTAAGGGTTTCGAACCTGTCCTGAAAACTTGTCCCAATTTTTCTCAAGGGTAGCTAAACGTGCAAGAACTTGGTTCTTAGTAATGTTGTCCGTACCAAGCTTCCGATAATTTGTAGGGCATTGCAGATGTTTTCAAAAACACCCCACTGCAATTCAATGGTACCCTCTACCGTTGCCATCTTTTAAAGAAAAGAAGCACGAGTACGAATCGATAGGTCCATATACACTTAGTTGTGTGATTCAATCAACACCACTTAACGCTCCCGTGTGACTACCGTCCAAGTGTGCACTTGCTGTTTTGGCAAAGAAAGCGTGCGGTCAGCGTGGGTGCGAAGTCCAATCCACTGAAAACTTTGCGAAGATTTCAAGTTCTCAGTCTTTTTGCATAACTGTAACTTTTTGCAATGTTTCACTTCACCACGGCGATCCGGCTTTCGAAGGACCAAATGTTTTAGAAAGTAAAACTAGAAAAAACGATCCGACAGTGAAGTTAGCGGGAGGTTCAGAAATAATGCTTCGTTTTTAAACAAAAACAAGTAGTGTTTATTGTACCTTTTTTCGCACTGAGAAAAAATCTCGAACAAACCTATTCTCGAGCGTGTACGAAACTTTTCGGGTGATCACTGCGCACTACGATTGGCTCCTGCTATTTGAATCTTAGTTTGGAGTGGTCCAAATTAACGTTGGGCCTTTCGCACATATCGTAACGCGGGGTATTTGAGAACTGGCAAAAAAGCGAGAAGGATCAATTCGAATGACGAGAGGCTTCTGGTGGTCTGAGAGGCCTCTTCGTGGCCGAGAGACTAGATTTCTCGAGAAGGCGGAGGTTTTTGGTGACGCGAAAATCTCTCGAGAGATGATTTGGGTTTGCATAAATTATTGACTCAGATCAGAAGACCCCTATCGTTACTACCAATATATATTGTTTGAAAAAGTTTAATTATTTTATTATACTGATCAAATTATTATAATTTCAATCAACTAATTTCATACATAATTATTTTAAAATGTTAAAATTTAATTATTAATAACTATCATGTGAACATGAATCATAAAGAATGTTAAGTTTCTAATTTCAATAGTGCTTCGAACTTTGAACTTTATTCAATTAATGTTTTTGTACAGTGAATTTAGCAGACAAACATTCAACAATACGTTTATTAAAAACATATATAATTTTCCATGCATGTATAAAATAAGTTGATTGACATGTAAATAATTTGATCAGTACTAATAATATAATTAAGCTTTGGGGCCGTTCAAAAAATACGTAACGCCTTTAGGGGGGGGGGGTCTCCTCGAGCGTTACGCCAATGTTAAACTTGTATACACTATAAAAAAAGCTTTACGTAGGGGTGGGGGGTCAAACACGTCAGGAAAAAAGCGTTACGTATTTTTTTAACGACCCTTAACAGTTTTTCAACACTGATAACTGATAGATTTCTCTCCATACGTTCGATCAGGGCATGCAGGGAAGGCCGGATACAAAAAGCCAGTTTTTAAATAATAATAAGTTGCAGGTTAGATTTCCGGGATCACCAGTGCCCACACATTACGAAAATGCGTCTATTATTGATGAATGATGATTAGGGTGGTCCTTATTTACTCTTTGTGGATTTTTTTTTTCTTCAAATTTCTTCGGCCTCATCCCCCTATTTTGTTGGAAAGACAAAAAAAAACGATCTCCACCAAATTTGAGCAAAATCAGTTAATACTAACATGTGGCCCAAAGCACTCAAAGTTTCTCATGCAATTAACATGGGGAAAAGTACCGTAAATTTTCAAATGTAGGTAATTTTTTATATTTCATCGGAATTCTTTCGCTCTGTACAATTATGAAGTTTAGACTATGTTGAAAAAATATATCTACACGAAAATTTTTTTTCCAAATTTACAGAATGGCGGACCCCTAAATTTGAACCAAAATTACAATTTGCACAACAAAATTTTTGTAAATTTTGAAAAACTACATTTTTTCCGTTTAGATATATTTTTTCAACATAGTCTAAAGATGATAATTGTACAGAGCCTAATGATTCCGATGAAATATTAAAAAATTACCTGCATTTGAAATTTGACGGTACTTTTCCCCATGTTAATTGCATGAGAAACTTTGAGTGCTTTGGACCACATGTTAGTATTAACCGATTTCCATCAAATTTGGTGGAGATCATTTTTTTGGTCATTCCAACAAAATAGGGGGGTGATACCAAGAAGAATCTGAAATCGAAAAATAATGATGAAGTATGCTGGGATAGCCACGTATAAAAATTTTAAGCTATGAAATACAATATCACCATCATGTCACCTATCAGGCACTTGACTTATACGTTCGTGCATAGTTGTGCACACAACATGACTGAGTACACGAAAACTCTCAGAATTGTAAAAAAAATCTTTATTACTTCACCTGAACGATCGAAGAATCCATGCCTTCAACTCATTTCTTTCAATAAATTTGTCTGCATTCCGATCCATTTTAGTCAAAAGTATTCCCAAACGTCGTTTGGATTCTTCGATTGGCAGTTTATCAAATTCTTCGGCTTCTTTGACGCTACCTTTGCAAAAAATAAATGATTACAGATTGACTAAAGAATTTTAGCTATTTTAAGAGTGCACAGTGTAATCTGATCGATCGGGACGCGTAAGTGACGGACAAAGATAATCTGTAATTAATAGTTAGGATCTTAATTTTTTGTCTTACTGTTTGAGTTTTTTGAAAAACAGTAAACAATTCCTCTCGGCTTAGGATTCGTTTCAGGAACAGCCACAGTCGTGTGCTAGCGCGTTATCCAATTTCAATACCTATGCATGGATAGAATCTTTCTCGTTTCCGAAAAACTCAAAAAGTAGGACAACAAATTAAGATGTCGGTAAAAATTCATTTTGTGTCCGGCCTATTCTAAATTTTGGCCTTTTCATGCTAGCATAGCCACTGATGAGGACGCATGCGCACTTCGCCAACGGACTGACAAGGTACCTAACGCCCGCTATATCGGGTGTGAAGTCGACTACAGTGAGCGAAAGAAAGTGTCAGACAATCATTCATATACATTTATAGGTAACTAAATTTAATTTCTAGGTAAGGACAGTATTCTCGGACGTTGAAAATGTCTCGATTAGAGCACTAACAAATTGATTATTATGCCATCTTATGCCACGAAAAATCGAATTATGCGTTGTGAAAATAAAAATTTTTTAAGGCATGAGATGCACTTTCAAGCTCCAGAAAATATCAAAATATCAATATTAAAAAAAAAGAATCTAAGTACATGTTAGCGGTGTGTATTGTTTTGTATTCGTATTTTCCGCGCTACTATTACACTTTTCTGATTTTATAGGATTCTGTGAGTTTCCCAACATCTCAAAATTAGTTTCTGTTGTTTTTGCAACATTCTTTTTCTCAGTCAGGCACACCGTACGCGACACGCCCAATATTTCATCCGAATCAGCGGTCAATAGGGGTCACCTAAGAAGACTACTGATTCTATACCCCAGCGGATACCACTGTCTTCTAACATATCTGTACTAGCATTGAACTGCAATACTTTTGCAGTACAGAAGGAAAACCGATCAATCGAAATTCGATCTAGCGCCGGGCGGGTCAAACCTGGCAATGCAAATTTTCGGACAGTCACTGTTAAATGACTGGAACTTCGTCAAAACCCTACTTCTCACAAATGCAGTCTACAGACCCACCAAGACTGTAACTCTCGACCTTGATTTTGTCATGTAATGGATTCTTCTTAACTTCGAGGGACATCTAAAATATCAGAAACATCAGAGGTATTTCAAGAGATTCAGGATTACAAAGTTAGTATCCTACCCTTCAGAACCATTCAAATTCTGTAGCCGAAAGTGCCGAAACCAATCAAACGCTTTGACGAGTACATCGAACTTAAAGAGGATATTTGACGAGACGCCGACTGGATTCAAGGAGTTTTCTATGCAATTCTAAAAATCCAAATTTGACTTCTTCACCTGGGTTCGTATTCAACAATACTTCTTTTGAGAAATTTTATTCTCAAATCCTCAGCATGTGTAGTGGAAACTCTATAGCTTAAACCCGGACCATTACTATTTGGCGCTATTTGTGTAAACGAGATCTTTTGCCAATGTCAAAAGAATTTTTGCTCCAAGCTGTCGCTAGTAGGTCTCACCGGAGAGTAATGAGGACAATTATCGATCGATTAAGCTGCTTTTGATTCACCAAAACACCCTCTTTTGAGATTTGGGTGAAACAATTTGATAGCTAGCACCCAAAGTATATACGACTTTGAGGACCATTACATAACGCGCCCCGCTGCCTCACGAATCCACCAATCAACGCCTAAAGCTACGAGAAGGAGGAGCCGAATGAACGAATGAGCCAAAACCAGTCCGAGAATCGTTCTCTTTTCCGTTGATGTTTCCGAGCAGTGAAGGCACATAGTTCTGACCCCTTGAAGTTTATGACCATTCCCAATGACTCTGACCATGCCCTAACTTTCAACTGCCCCTCAGATTATTATTATGCTTCAATTTTGGACCATACCCTATGTTTAACCCTAGAAATTTGTGAAACCCCGGAATTACACGACATGTACTAAGGACTGTAAAATTAGGAAATTTATAAAGACATTTTAGTTTTAGAAAATGTCGTGGGGTATTTCCAATGGGAGAGCCCAGCCTATTAAAGCATAGTTTGATTAAGAATTATAGAATTTATGTTCTTTAGAGGTTACGTTATCGATAATTGAATTTGAGCTCTGAAGTAATTTTGAGAAGCTAATCTTGAGCGATCATGTGATTAGTTTGAAAGATGTTTTATTAGAGTAGCTAATTCCTAAGACCGAATAAGCCTATTATTAACTATTTTTAATGATTTCTGAAGGATATTATTTATTTAATTAAAGGATATTTTCTTTCTTTATCGACCACCCCCTCTACCATTAACCAGATATTCGTAAATAAGCAAGCGAAATCGTCCAGTAAACTGCGCCTTGATTTCTTTGCCCTATTGAAAAAGCCTACATAGTAAAGTACATTGGAACCTACGTGGGAACCCATATGGGATCTTTTTTTTAATTCCTATCTCAAATTACGATCTAGATAGGAATATAGGATGGGAATCTATATCGGTTCTTATCATGGGCTTTTATGAAGGTTCCTACATGGATGGGTTTGCAATTAATATTTAAGGAGTGCGGAGTAGTTTTCTATGAAAGCTACGGCTGCGCAATATTTTTAGGGTTTTTTTAAGATTGCCGACTATGCACCCAAAACTTCCAAAACATATTTCATTTCAAAAAGTTCTAATCCCATGTGAGATTTCAGGTAGGAACAATTCATAGGTTTCCATAACGGTATTCATATAAGAACCCACATGCAAACCCGCAAAATATTTCCCATCCTATCTCACATCGTAATTTGAGACAGGAATTTAAAAAAGGATCCCATATGGGTTCCCACATAGGTTCCCATGTAGTTTACTATGTAGGCTTTTTCAGTCGGGTGAAATTTAAACTTAAGATTGTAGTTCATATTTGAAGGGCGATCATGCATACGAGCGTAAGTGCCAAATTTCGGAAATTCATTTTATTGGCTTAAAATTATTATTTTCACCGAACTAATGTCCCTAAACAAGATTATGGTACAGTTCGATTTGGAAGTTCCTTTCACGGTTCGATAGAGTAATCGTCCCAATTTTCGATCTCCAGTTTTTAACGGACTTTTACGTTTCGGCACTCACAGAGTCCGAAAATCATACAATTTTGTTGGTGTCGGTCTATCTGTATTTGTGGTTACGATACAAATTTAAAAAGTTATTGCTTTTCAAGATTTTGAACATTTTCAAAACAAAAAGAAAAAAATATTTTTCTCATAGATGAAATTTCAATCAAAATTTTTACCATATATCAGATATTTGTCAAAACTATCCCCGTGATATTTTTCAATTAGACCAAAATTCAAAAAGCTACAGCATTCTCAAGAAACAAAATTCTTCAAGAACTTTCGAAATTATTGTCAAAGTTTCTGGAACATGACAAAAAGACTTACAAATTGTCCTAATGGCATTTTTATTTCGGCAAAAATGGAAAAAGTTATGTGCTTTTCAAAATTTTTTAAATCTTCAAAAATTAGAAAAAAATATATTTCTGATAGATTATGAAATTTCAATCAAAATTTTAACTAAATATCAAATATAGTTCGAAGCAATCCTAATGAAAATTTTCGATTAGAGCAAAATTCAAAAGGTTAGATAATTTGCAAAATTGTGCAAAGTTTTACATTCTTATTTCTGAGAATGTTATGTAATTTTCCCAATTTTTTATCTCTAGTTACATTTTCATTCATGAGAGTGTGATGTAATCGTCCAAATTTTTGATCTCCAGTTTTTAAGGGATTTTTACGTTTTGGCACTCACAGAGTGTGCCACGCTAACTTATGAAGGATTTGTCCAATAAATTCAGCCTTTGACACACTTCTTTAGTGTCCCAAACTGAAGTTCAAGATCAATAACCAGATATTTCCGACCAAAATTGAAAAATTTAGAGCATTTTAAAAATTTGAAGCATAATATATTTAAAGTGTTTTAGAAATGTTTGTAAATTTTTCTGGTACATGATCCTAATGAAATTTTTGATTAGAACAAAATTCAGAAAAAAATATCATTTTCAAAATTATGCAATTTTTGTTTTTAAGGGCATGTGGCACCCGATTCCTACCTTACCAACATTTATTTTGGATCATACCAAACTATCAAACTATCCACCACAAACACGCCTACCCTGAAAGGGAAATGGCTTAATGGTATAGACACATACCAATTCCATACAAAATGCGATGTCAAGCTGAAATTTTAGGAAAATATAGAAAAGAAACTAAGGAACCTTCATGTACTAATAAATTTGTACTAATACAAAAAAAAAATTTCAACATTTTTTTTTGTAATAGTACAAATTTATTAGTTCATAAACGTTCCTTAGTCACTTTTCTTTATTTTTCCAAACTTTCAGCTTGATATCTCATCTCATGTGGAATTGGTATGATCCAAAATAAATGTTGGTAAAGTAGGAATCGGATAAGTGTCACATGCCCTTAAGAGATCCGTAAGTTTTCATCGTGATTTTTAGTAGATTTCAACAAGATTTATAAATTATTTTAATGATATTTTTCAATTGGACACAAATTTAAAATGTTCTAGATAAATAATAATCAAGTAGATTAGCTACATCGGGATGTTTTTAAAACGCAGTAAAATTATTTTAAATATATTTTTTAAACTGCCTACTAAATTTTGTAGTGTTGACTTTCAGAACCAAACTTTAAAGAAACTAAATCAAAGCCTATGGCTTAATGTCTCTGTTTAGTAAATATAAAAAGAACTTACATCTTTTTAATAATTATATATTAAAAAACATACCTAATTCTTATATTCCTTTCCATTTTGTCTACATCGTTTTATTTTTTGAATACGAACGTCTGTATAACCTATGTATCGAACGCGAAGCGCGAGTGTTGCAATGAGAATGTAATCGTCAAAGCCGCAGATGCTTTGAGAACTGTCTTTAAAAATAAATTGAAAACCAATTTCTGTTCCAATTTATGATTGTAGCCATCAGGGGCTTAAATCACAGTTTTGGATTTAATTTACAATATTTATATTTGAAAAAATGCAGTCGAAATGCACGCATTAAGCGTACAAAATAAACCTTAGGTGCGCTTAAACTTGGCACGAGGTGCCGCGCACGCAGTGTGTAATGAGAATGTCCCCGCGACGCATCCATCCGACGCTTTTTTGAGACGCGCCAATCTTTGACAAGGGTTTTCTCGGTTATGGTTGCTTTTTTCGAAGCACTCCTTTTACGATTCAATAGAGCTTGACAATACCTCGGAACAAATTTTTAGTTTGTTTTTTTTTGGTCAAAATTAAATGTGGTAAAATTAGACAGCTTTTTGTGTTTCCTATGAAACTCGGTTTTCGGAACTTACGCCCGTATGCACGGTCACCCTGTTAAGTTTTCAGAATTTTGTAGTTAATAACAATATCACAATAGCGCTCAACGTGAGGATGGTGTAAAAATTTGGGAAAAGATTCTTTTAGAAAATGTTAAGGATAAAAATTTATGAATAATTTAAAAAATTCAGTAGTGTTAGATTAGGAATAAAGTATAGTGAAGTCTCCCTTATTTCATGTCCCCCGTACACGGCTTTTTCAAATTGCGCAGTTCCGACAAATCTCACCACGGTGCCTGTATGTTCTCCTCCGCGTCAGTGGCTGACCAATGAAAAAAAGAGGCGCGAAGAGCGGGAAGCCTTGAATTTAGTATTATAGCATGACGTAATGGAAATGCGTCATACGAATTTTTCGAGAAAATATTCTAAACGTAAAAGTAACTCATAAATGTACGAATAGTAATATTTCTTAAGTGTAGAATATATTTTCTCAGTCATGCTCCATTCTTTTGTCAATTGACGATCTTTCAGTGTCACGAAATAAAATAAAATATCAAAAATTTCAGGTTAGTGTTGTTACATCCCAAATTATTCTAAAATTTTGGCATAACACTGAATGGTAAATGTATCACAGTAGGTAATGACTTATGCGGTCAGCCGCAACTACTTAACAGTACATGACCAGTGATAAATGAGCGACGGTCGTTAAGGAAGTAGGCGCGAGCTAATTAGCGAGGTAATACCATGAGCATTCCGACCTACCTAACCATTGATAATACAGATAATACAGATAGATAAACTTTTATTTTTCAGCCTGCTGGCCTTAAAAAATTGACTTGCTTACACTTCCATTTTGTACAGAATTTTTTAAAAACTAACCCTTAAAAAACTAACATCCATCGATACCTTATATCTAAGACCGCACGCTCTTATCGCTTTGCCTTCCTCGCTTCGCCTCGCCTGGCTCGCATGTCCCTACTTTTCGCATTACCTTGCATTGCCTCGCATTGCCAAACTCTGCTTCCGCGGCTAATATCTAATACTTATCTACTATTTACAATATTCACAGATTACTTATATCTACTTCCTCTCTTACTTCCTCGTTCTAAAATACCTTTCCCTTTCAACCTCCTTCTTCCCACCCCCTCTCCTGTTCTCCTTCTCCCACCAACACTCCCTAACCAGCTTACTTCCCCCCTCTTCCAAAAATTTCTCCTCATATTTACATGCCCGACTCCCCGCTAGAATCCCTACACTCGTTCTCCCCGTCTCCCTCCTGACAATATAATTAGGCGTGTTCCTTACCAACCCCAGTGTCCACTTTACATACCTCTCCTGTGTCCTATTTACCTCTTCACTTTCCTTCCACCCTCACACCTCCACTCAATACAATAGCACACTCATCACTAGTGAGTCAAACAATTTCATTCTCCTTCCAAAATCATCTGCGAATAACTTCTTTCCCAACCCCCACACCTGCCTCATCACCACATTTGCCCTCCTCACTCTCTCTTTTATGTGACCATCCACTCCACCATTCCTCCGAAACAAGAAGCCCAGGTACACAAACTCTTTCACCTCCTGCACCGCCTTTCCCTTCCACTTCCACTCCCCTCCCTTATCCCTTCCCACTCCTTTTCTGAACACCATAACCTTGGAATTTTCCACATTCAGCTCTAACCTGATCTTATCCAGGTATCTTCTCAACCTATTCATCATCTCCTTTAAGGCCTCCTCGCTTCTTGCCAGCAACACTATGTCATCTGCATACGCTAGTGACCAAATTCTAACACCTCCTATCCTGACTCCTCCTACCATCCCGGCCTCCAGCTTACTTTTCACATCCGCAATTAAAAACGCAAAAAGCTTTGGGCTAAGCGGACACCCTTGCCTTAACCCTCTATGCATCCAGAATCCCTCCGAAATCCCCTCCCCTACTCTCACCTTATCTTTGGTCTCTTCATATATCTCCCTTACCCTCTCGATCAGGCCTCTCTCCACTACCCTATCCTCCGTCGCCTCCCACAACCTCCCCTTATCCACCGAAGGAAACGCGCCTTTTAGATCCACAAAAAAAGCGTACACTCTCGACCCCTTCTTCGCTAATTCTCTATCCACCACGTGCTGCAGAACGTAGATATTGTCGATAGTACTCCTACCAGTCCTAAAGCCCGCCTGCGTCTCCGGAAATATTCCTTTCCCCTCGACATCCTTCCGAAGCCTCTCAACAACCACCATCGCGTATACTTTATCCGCCGTATTCATTAGCGTAATCCCTCTATAATTTTCCTGTCTATCCCTATCTCCTTTCTTATACAGTGGCACTATTAATCCTTCTCTCCACCCTCCTGGGAATCCCTATCCCCTCCATACTTTCTTCACTACCTCCTTCAGCCTCTCCCTAACCTCTTGTGTACTAAACAGCCATGCTTCGTTCTCAACCCCGTCCATCCCTGCTGCTTTTGACCTTCTTAGCTTCCTTATCTGCTTCTTTATCTCATCGTCATTCAACTCCTCCATCTCTGCCTACCCCGTTCTTCTACTCCCACCAGCCCTCTTCCTTGCATATGAGCCCAGAAATGATTCTTTAAAAAACTCCCTCCACTCCTCACTCCCTATCTTCTCGCGTATCCCCACTCTACGCTTCCTAAACCTATTTATTATCTTCCAGACGTCCCCCTCTGTCTTAACATTTCCTAACTCCTCTTCTAGATCTTTCTCCTTTTCCTGTTCTTTCTTCTTACACATCAATCTGAACCCCTTCCTCATTTATACGTAGTCCTCCCTTTTCGCATTACCCTCTTTCCACTTCTTGTACTTCCTCTTCACCTTCCTTTTCATCATTTTACATTCCCTTTGCCACCACGGCTTCGCCATTCCTTTCTTCTTCTTTCTAAATACCTTCTTTTGCACACACCCTTTCACCTTCTCTTTCAGATCCTCCCATATCTCTTCCACCGACTCCCCTTCAAAGCGTACCTTTCCTAGCTGCTCCTGATACTTCTCGATCGCCTCCCTCGTCCAGGTCACCCTCTCCCCTATCGAGACTTCTTCCCCACCTTGCCTTCCGCCACCCTCTCCTCTTATCCACAGTCTTCATGACTGATGGTCTGATTCCACCATCCCCTATACTGCGAATTTGTCCGTCTCCTCCCATCCTTGCATATTCATGACCATATAGTCATGTATGTATACATGTATTCTCCCTCTTCGTCCCCAGTTGCCATACCATTCGCCACCGCCCAGCCTCTATCCTCCAGCCAGTCCCTTAGAATCTCCCCCTCCTTATTTATTGTCTTATCCTTCGATTTCCTCTCGAAGCTCTCCCCTTCCCTGTAAAGTCTCCCTTCCCTCCTCATCCTCGCATTAAAGTCACCACCCAGTACCACCATACCCTCCTCTCTTTTGCTTAGCAAGTCTTCCACCCTTTCTTTAATTCTTTCCATCCCATCCTTATTGTACACTGTCACAAACTTTCACCTTAACCCTCCTATCCTTACTTCCCTCATTTGCACTCCCTCCCCCTCCTCCTCTCCAAGAACTTTTTCCTCTAATCCATCTCTAACCCCCGTTATAATTCCCCCACTGGCCCTTCCTTTCTTCTACATTCTGACCGCCCCCTGGAGTCTCCACCTGTACCTCCTTGGCAGCTTTGGTTCTATTATATCCCATTCCTTTCTTTCTAACTACGTCTCTACCAGTCCCACAACATCAAATTCCTGGATATACCTCCAGAACTCCTCATCCTTCTTCTTTTCCCCTGCTACGTTCCAGTACAGCACCTTCACTACTCCTCTACCCTACATTACCCCCACCCCCCTACTTCCTACGAAACAAATCCCCCTGCACTTCCTTCAACACCTCTCTCTCCTCGTCCCACACCCACATTTTCTCGTCTACTCTTATTTTCCGATATCCTACCTTCTCTGATCTCCCTTCTCTCCTCTCCTTCCTAGCCCTGTCGTACAGCATTCTCTGCACATCCCTTTCCTTTCTCGTCAAATCTTAATCGATGAAAACTCCCTCATCCTTTATCCTATTCTTATTTCGCATTACCCCCAACTTTTCTTCCCAGCTCTCCAACTCCACAACCGCCACTTCCTTCTCCTTTCTCCACTCCAACTTAATCTTCCCTACCATGCCTTTAACCCACCCTATGCTCTGTAGCAGCGCTTCGACGCCCTCCCTTTCTTCTCCGCTCTTTAGCTTCAACCCTCTTATCACGATATTATCTCTCCTGTCTGCCTTCTCTTTTCTCTCCATTCTCAACGCGCCGCTCGACACCGGACCACGCACTGTTGGTCGTCGTGGCCTATGGAAAATTTCCTCCCCGTCAATTTCACTAGCAGCACTGCCAGCACTGTCACTGCCCACCTCCCGCTCTGCCGCCGGTAACTGGGACCTCTCCATGCAGTACCTTCCGCAGCCGACAAATGTCCCTGCACAATCGCCGCACAAATGTTCCCTTTATTTCCCTTTTTTTCTATTCCACACAGCCCCCGCAGACACCCTTTTCTCTCCCTTAACATCCCCTAACACCTCACACCTACGCTGAAAATTACTTCTTATCTTCCCAATTCACCCCATAACAACCCTACTCACCACCTAGGCTGCCACCCTCACACTCCACTCACACCTTCCACACAAATTCCGTAAAATCCTCTCACCACCTGTCACTGAACACGTTCTCACTACCGCCACCAACATGCAAGTCCGTATAAATTAATTATAACCAAATAACTACACAAAAGATAATAAAAGATGTAAAGAAAGTAGTTGCAAATACATATCGCATGTGTTTGCATCTAAAACTTAGATATAAGAAAATAGTCATGAAAGAGCAGGAGAAAAGTAAAAAGAAACCAAATTATCTATTGATAATTAATATATAAATGAAACAATTAAAGAGAGGACTAAATTAACCTGAATCATCAGCTAGATGATGAATGAGCAAGTACGTGTCATTCGTAACTTTGGAGAATCGTACGTGCCGTTCGTAACTTTGGCATATCGTACGTGCCGTTCGTAACTTTGGGCGAATCGTACGTGCCGTTCGTAACTTTGGCGATTCATACGTGACTTTTGAAGAAGTAATTTCCTACATAAACCCCAGATCCACCACTGGTGGTTGTCTTTATCGTTCAAGCAGTCATACTGTCCACATCAATTTACGAACCGCCTAGACTAAGTCGCGTGCTTTTACCTCACCGTGAAATATTCCTAAATGAAAATCCGCCTTGATTAAGCCGCGTGCTTCTAAATCACCGCGAAATAGTAACGTGGGAACCAGCTTTGAAAATAAAGTCCCTTCGGCTTTCGGTCGTCGTATAGATTGACTTCGGAGTATTCGTGAAGGTCAATTGAAACACCCGGTAGAATTCCGTCGATATTCTGCAACGTATCGGGGATACCATAGACAAATAAATCTTCTCTTGCCCTTTCGGACTGGAAGGTAGCGTAAGTTTTTACGTAATAACTTTACTGTAATTCCTTTCTATTCTCATGTTATAATAAATAATTATCATTTCATTTACTGCTATTCTGAATTTACGCAATCCCCTTGGATTGATAAAGTGCAAACGAATCCACATTAAAATAAACAGTCAGGCTATACCAACCTGACTTAATCAGCCCTTTCAACCTCCCTTACCTATCCTATTACCAACCTACCCTCGCCTTTGCTCGGGACGTGACAGCTGATTTGGTGGCAGCGGTGGGATCGCCACTTTCGTTTAAATTCAATGTTTTTATTAACAATTTAAGTTCAGTGTAGTTTTAAGATTGTTACTTCATCGGCACTCGAGAGTATAAGTCCTTCTTAGATACGTTGCGCGGTCACCTTCGGGGCAAGGCAAAGGTCGAAGTGCATGATAGGCGTTGGTATACTTCGCGTGCTCGCTAACTATGCCATCGTTAATAATCCTACGAAATACTCTGAATTAACCTTGTATGTACTCCTTGTAGCAGGATTTTACAAGTGAAGAGTTTAAATCAACGTCATCAAAGATCATCATTCAACAATCGCCCTTCCGCGAACTAACAACCTTTAAAATAAAAATTCAGTTTTGGAATTTCACAATTTGAATTCGAAAAAGCTTAAATAAACCACAACCGTGTGGAAATCCCGGCTAAAAGAGAATTAAGTTGTTAGAAAATGAATTAATTAAAAAAAATTCCAACCTTTTCAACATTTAAACCATCCAAATAATTTAAAAATGCAACTTTTATAATTTTAAAGAATTTATGAGCCTGTACCTGACCATAAACTTGTCAAACATTTAATTAGATACAAGATTTTCACTTACTAATTTCATACTTCCCTTTTATTCAAAATCTTTACATTTTAGCAAAAGCAAGTCTTAATCCATTGTGAGTTTTCTTCTTTCACGAATTGATCACCCGTAGATAGAATTTTTACAATAGATTGACTCATCACAATCTTTTAAAATTTTAATAAACGTTTAAAATTAGAACTTATATTCACAGTATACCTATAATTAGCTACAGCATATTACCCTTTTTTTATCATTTTGCATTTTTGCTAAACGTGCTTCAGGCCATACGACTCATCGAATTATTATCATAATAAATTTTATTCAGTCATAGCCCGAACTATAGCTACAGAGGCTTTCATAATGCACGAACTCTTGCATTCACTACCCGTCATAGTGTAATGGCGTAACCTTTACTGTCTTTTCCACTGAACAACGGAGGCAACTACTTGTTAGTGAAAAATATGCATATATGGTCAGACATTTAACTTGCAATGTAACGAATTTTATATTGCCTGGTAAACATAAGTAATAAAATCACTATGGTGAATGAACTATCACCCTTATCTAAATGAATAAATTTTGAGTTTTCCCAATAATTCAATTTCAGTCATAGACAACAACAAAATAGTAAAAAATGCCTGACGATCCCAATCAAACTCAATTTACTGACGATATTAATCGTACCCTCAATGAAGCCACGATGGCATCCATGGCAGAGTGTTTCGCCGTACAACAAGGGATTGTAAATATCCCTAGCTATGATGGAAAAATATTCCAGTCCGATACTTCCTTCAGGATATCATAAATGGGGAATCTTCCGTGCCAGCCAACTGTGAAAAACAGTATCTCAAAGTAGTTTTAGTCCGTTTAAAAGGGGTGGCCCGAGATAGTATCCATAGGAAAACTTTTGAACCCATTAACGATCTAGTTAAACACTTAAAACAACGATTCGCCCCTCGCAAAATCTATTCATGGTATTTACATGAAATTTCGACTATTCGAATGAATCGAGAAGAAAGTGTCAGTGAATTCTTCGATCGAGTAGTGCTTTTAAAATCAGGAGCTCAAGCTGCGCTTGAGGATAAATAAGCAAATGTTGCACAACTTTTAGCTCCACTTAATGACTGTGCCCTCGAAGCATTTAAGCGCGCCTTGCCTGACAGTATATCAGGTTTGGTGGAAGCACGAAACCCTCAAACTCTAGATGATGCACTGAAAGTCGCTCTCGAATACGAAGCAAGACAACAATTGAACCCACAACACCCTACAAACTTTTATCGCGAAAATAGATATTCTCAACCCAGTTATTCAGGATCACGTGACCGTAGTCCCAGTCCTCATGAACGTTTTACGAGGAATCCCGACTCATAAAGATTCTGATCAAAAACAGAATCCATCTGGGATAATAAAACGCCCTTACTCTCCAGGAGCATCAAATCTCCCAAATAATAACCCTTATTTCATAAACAACTATATTCCTCATTATCAATATCCCTATATGCCTTATCATCCTTATCCATACTTTCCAACTGCTCCTTTGCAAACTACAGGATATCCTGATCCATATTATTCACATGATGCAACGACGAGCAGAGAGAACTAGGAGCGTCATACAAGAGTACAAATCATGAAGAAATCCGAACAAATATCGATCTAAAGTTTAATTTAGAATCCCCAGCCGTAATATTTTGATCCCCTGATTTCTATGACAAAAAAGCCTCATTTCTAGTTGACACGGGAGCCGATATTAATGTGATAAAGCTAGACTCTTTAAACGAAGAATTACTAGTAAACGAGGCCAAGTCTATGGAAGTAACGGGAATTACACAGAACCTAATCTCTACTTTAGGTACAATAAAATTGAACCTAGGAGATTCTGAAGTAAACTTTCACGTAGTATCTTCAGATTTTCCTTTGAATACCCATGGAATTCTAGGACGAGAATACCTTCGGCAAGAAAAGATTAAAATTTCATTTTGGCATAATCATATAGTTACTCATTCCAACCCATTAAAATCTATCCCATTTATTGATAAAGAGTCAAAACTCGCGCAGGAGCAGATAACTGATTATAAAGGATCAAAACAAAAATGTAAAATAAAACCAATGGAGGAACTTGAACTAGATAGTGAAAAGGAATTCGATCAAAGACTGAACTCATTTATAAATCAGGCTGAAAACGAACTAAAGAAACTCGAAACTCCAGAGGATGGAACCGAGGAAACTAGTGAGAAAAATGGATATGCAAATACTCCAGATCAAGTAGAATCTCCCTCAAACCTTGTAAAAATTAATTCAACCCCCAAGTTAGTAATAAAACAAAAGAGTGACGAATCACCACAAGCCATATTAACTCCATTGCAACAATCAATTGAAAAAATAGCTAAATTAGGAACCCTAAAAACGGTTATGAATTACAAACCTCGACATACACCTCCGATGCAAGCAGAGTGCGAGTTAGATGCCAGGCGTAGCTGTTTTGACAAACTGTGAGGGGAGAATTTAAGGATAGGCATACGAAACCTAGACGGAAGACGGTCCCAAAACACTTATAACGAAAAGGCTAGAAACATTGTACCAGCAATATTCTTACCAACCTATTAATATATATTTCTTTTGTACAGATGGAACAACACCAACATTTGTCCAAAGAAATGCTTCATTGGTAAAAAATGTATCAACTCTCTCTATTTCTATACCTCTATACACACACACATATATGTATACATATATATGAATATTTTACCTAAATTAAGAGATCCCATTGAATCAAACAAATGCATCAAGCTGGACCTTTTGAGTTCAAAAAAATTAATTTACATGAATGTTTAAAAATGTTATTTTTGTTAAAATAATACATTTAGGGAGTTCGATTCCTTGAATTAATAAAAGACACGTGTATGGTTAAAATAAGAGATCACTACTTTAGAGAAATAGATTCCTGATACTGAACAGTGGGACTCAAGGAACACTTGAAAAATGGTATTATCTTCAAAAGACCAATGCATATTAAAATTAATGTCTCAAGCTTATAAAATCGATATGAGGAACATATTTTCTAAATTTCATATAAAATTGTAATAATCATTCAGGTAATTCCATTTTACACAAAATCTAAGTAAGTTTAGTAACAATTTTCGATTCTTCTCTGTTAAAAAAGTCCGCAATTTTAATATACATATCATATACATTTGTATATTAAATTTAAAACCTAGGAATACGAAATCGTCATTAACAGACTATGTCATTAAATTTCATATACGCATATTGATCATTTATCAGAAAAGTCAGATATTTAAACTATACACAAATTAAAATTTTGGCAGCAATTTTCAATTATAAATAATAAAACATAATATTTTCTCCTAGATAAATATAAATTACACTGGTTTTTAAGAGAAAACTTCATTTAAACAAATAATTATTTTTAATATTTTACAAGATCTGAAGGCATCAAAGGACTTGTTGTTTTCACGCACTCTGTTTTACTGAAATCTAATATACATGTATATTAATTTTACAACATGATGGTATATTAAAATTAATTTACGGTATATGCAAATGATCTTACTTACATGTATATTAAATTTCGATCAGATTTTTTTAACAGTGTTGAAACATTAAAAACATGATACCTTCTACCAGTTAACCGAAAAGATGATTGACTTTTAAGTCAAAAGTTCAATTACGCTAAATAAATATCAGCTCTTATCTACGATTAACTGTACTCACATTAAATTTCGACAAATTTTACAAAAAGTTACGCTTTAATTACAAAAAGCAATTGAATCAAGTACCTCAACTGCAAATAATTGACAAGATTTGAAGAAATAAAAGCACTTTGAGTTTTAAGCAACTGCTATACGACTATATATTATATTTAATAGAAAATGTACAACCTTGTATGTTCTAACTAAAATGCAAATATTGTTTTTGCAAATGTCTTCATATAAATTTGTATACAGATTTTCGAAAAGTGAACGCATTGACTTGGTCCATATTGTTTTGTGTGTGGAATAAAAATTAATTATAGGAATTTTGAAGTTTAGCACGAAAACGCACAGTGAAATCCAACCCGAACTAGTTCTGACAAGTACACTAGCTCATCCTTTCGAATTTTCTCACAGCAAACCACATTTTAATTAAAGGAAAGAGATCACAATCTCTAAAAATCGAAATGATCACTTTAGCCTCTATATTATCAAATTTCAGTAACTTTGTATAGACTCATACACGTGTGTATAAAAGTAACAGTAGTAAACAAATTCCGAATTACACGAAATATAAAAAATTAGACAGAAATAACAAATGCTGTTATTTAGATTCTGGGATGTGCCAAAATTACATGTGATCAAGCAATATTGATGAAATTTCCTATTTTTCTAATCCCTATACTCAGTCAGTTGCAAAGTTCTCAAGAAAAACAGAAAAAGTAATAAATCGTTCAGCTATTCAAGTAACGAGGGGTATACACCACTCAGGTCGCACCTTTGTTTCGATGTCGATAAAAACGAGGACATTTTCATCGAGGACGATGAACCATTTGAGGAGGCAGGACGGAAAATAAAAATCCAAAACTTTTTCCAGTCAAAGTCTTCGCTAGACGTGAAGAAACAAATATATGGAACCGGAACAGATATCGACATGGCATCATGCCGCATCATCCTAGTAATTGGACTCCTGAAGGCTGTTTCCACCTGAAGAAGAATCTCCAACTCTATGCAAAGAAACATCACACATCTAACTTTGTATGATGATGACACCATCTCATCGTGGCTGCCCCTCACATGAAATTTAATCCTTTCGTGACAAGATCTCACCGGCCAGGGAACGCCTACGACAAGATAAGAACATGGCGATTGAGATCCATGTTAACCTCAACGATTCACCTCAAAACCACTCTGGATAGCAATAAAAGAAGATCTGTGAATTCAAGTTTTACGGACCAACTGACTCCCTTCCCCCAAAGTCCTACCGTTTCAAAATTCTACCCTTACAAATTATCATCAATGACAAATTCCATAATATGGATAAAGATTACATTCAAATTGCAGAATCCTTAAAAGCAAACTGTTGTTGTTATACAATTACATAACAAGCTATAAAACCACTATTGGACCCTCCATATAATTAATTCTCTAAATCCAGAGTTTAACGAACATGTTTTAGTAAAACATAAGAAATCAAAAGTTCTATCTTATGTGTTCTTGATAAGAAAAGGGATAAGTAAGTAATTATCTCTGCAATTTATGTGACGAATTGAGAGAACTCGTTAAGGTGGGCTAAGAAAAGAAATAAATTTTCTATAAAATGTTAATTTTAAGAGAGGTGACATCAAAATTACTATAATTAATAGCAAAAACTAATAATCTAATTAAAA
This sequence comes from Andricus curvator, assembly GCA_932195095.1. Taxonomy (NCBI): domain Eukaryota; kingdom Metazoa; phylum Arthropoda; class Insecta; order Hymenoptera; family Cynipidae; genus Andricus; species Andricus curvator. The sequence goes on from CAKNYM010052101.1 coordinate 159,962, forward strand.
CACTAATATAACTTCCTATTGTGTTAAATATAAACACCCGCAGTGAGTAAGACACTAGCTCAGAAGCGAGACTCCGCCTCCATGACTAAAAGAAACGCCACTCATTCGAACAAGATGGAGGATGAGAAGCTGATAAGCAAATGTAATCCAACCGCGATAAGGATTAGAATACCGCCTGCAGAACAAAACACCACGCCCATAATATGGCATCTCGAACAACGCAACATGCAGCAGCGTGAAAGACGAGTCAACAGGCAGATACGAGCACCGATAACCAGCGTCCGAGTAACCTAAAAACCACCCACTTCAACTTTTCATCGAGGACGATGAACCATTTAAGGAGGGAGGACAAGGAAAGCCATTGCAATTTTTTCAAATCTTTAAAAATGTTCCGAAACGCAGATTCAACAACTATCAAAAACTACCTGCTTTTATTCTCATCAGTTAAAAGAAAAGCTTCAAGTGTGGCTGACTACATACACCTATTCATCACTAAAAGACTCACAGCCGCACAGCAGAATAAGGAATAAGTGTCAGGCATGACGTCACATGCCATGCTGGCCGCTCCAATGTGCGAAACATAAACCAAAAACAATAAGACTCCTTCCGCACAGCTAATGACACGCCCGCTACAAGATAACAACGCACCTACAAGATGGCGAGTGAGCGACGAAGAAGGAGAACTATACCATGACTACACTTGATGAGATCATCATCCCATTATGGTCGACCCACGTACGGAATATAATCTGACCCCGATAAGCAGCAGTGGACTGTCGCCGAGGAGAAAACGGAAAAGGAACACGACGCTCCATCTGTAGGAACGTGCCACCTTAGAGTGTGTAAGCATAAAACAACAAAACAACGAAATAAAATTTAGCTTGAAAGAAAAATAGTTCTAAAACATAAAAAAGTGTTATTTGACTAATAGAGTATGTCACACATTCAATTAATTAAAACTTGTCTATGTGTTAGAATTATCATAAGTAGATAAAGTTAAAACGAATATTCTGAATTGTTTTGTCAGACAAGGAAAACCTGTCTTTAAATAGGATAATTCGGAGTATGCGTTGACAGAAAAACTCGAACCGAAATCTAATATGCATTCGAATAAAATCACATAAAAACATTTTCTTTGAAAAATTTCTACATAGGATAAAAACTAGAACAAATGCGTATTGGAAATCGGTAAGATAGAAATTAAGAAATGATCATGGTGATACAAATTTGAGACCGTTGCACCTTACCGATCGCCGTTTAGCTTGCACCGTAATTAAAAAGTTATACGGACAAACGAACAAAAATCATACCAGCAATTTTCACCTACTAAAACCGCATTTCCAAAAAATTCACAAAAAAAAAGTAAGCGCAGGCATCAGACCCTGAACCCGCGATCTCAGGCACACGAGCACAGAACGTAACTAATGAGCTACGACTCCAGTTATTGACTTGGCGCAATAGATCCGACGCATATAATAAAAATGTGTACTCTTCGAGACGCGAACCCGTGATCTTGAGCGCACAAGTCCAGCGGCTAACCACTCAGCCATGAGACTCGATGACCGCTAAGACACAATGGACCCACATGGTGAGCGAAGTGACGTCACAGAAATTAGGAGTCAAACCAGCAATATCGCAACGTTTATTAATAAAAGAAATAAAATCTCAGGAAACCACACTATATGATCAATAGCAACAAAAAAATATGGAAATTCTCAATTTTTCTTAAACAAAACAAAACTAAAAATAGAGAAACAAAAAACTAAATAAAGATCAAAGAAACCATTTATGAAACCGGGCAGAAATTATCATAAAGATGATCAAATGTTAAGTAACAATCACCTAACAAAAACTCTTGGAGGACGATGAGGATTTTAAGGAGGGAGGACTGTTACATCCCCAATTATTTTAAAATTTTGTCGTAACACAGAATGGTAAATGTATCACAGTAGGTAATGACTTATGTGATCAGCCGCAACTACTTAACCGTACATGACCAGTGATAAATGAGCGATGGTCGATAAGGCAGTACGCGCGAGCTAATTAGCAAGGTAATACCATGAGCATTCCGACCTACCTAACCATTGATAATACAGAAATACTTAGCTAATTAAATGAACGTAGAATTACATGTTATATCCTCCAAGTAAATGATATGTTAATTATGTATCATCATAATATATAAATTAATTATAACCAAATAACTACACAAAAGATAATAAAAGATGTAAAGAAAGTAGTTGCAAACACATATCGCATGTGTTTGCATCTAAAACTTAGAAATAAGAAAATGGTCATGAAAGAGCAAGAGAAAAGTAAAAAGAAACCAAATTATCTATCGATAATTAATATATAAATGAAACGATGACTAAACTAACCTGAATCATCAGCTAGATGATGAATAAGCAAGTACGTGTCACTCGTAACTTTGGCGAATCGTACGTGCCGTTCGTAACATTGGCGATTCATACGTGACTTTTGAAGAAGTAATTTCGTATGTAAACCCCAGATCCACCATTGGTGTTTGTCTTTATCGTTCAAGCAGTCATACTGTCCACATCAATTTACGAACCGCCTTGACTAAGTCGCGTGCTTTTACCTCACCGTGAAATATTCCTAAACGAAGAACCGCCTTGATTAAGCCGCGTGTTTCTACATCACCGCGAAATAGTAACGTGAAAACCAGCTTCGAAAATAAAGTCCCTTCAGCTTTCGGTCGTCATATAGATTGACTTCGGAGTATTCGTGAAGGTCAATTGAAACACCCGGTAGAATTCCGTCGATATTCTGCAACGTATCGGGGATACCATCGACAAATAAATCTTCTCTTTCCCTTTCGGACTGGAAGGTAGCGCAAGTTTTTACTTAATAACTTTACTGTAATTCCTTTCTATTCTCATGTTATAATAAATAATTATCATTTCATTTACTGCTATTCTGAATTTACGCAATCCCCTTGAATTGATAAAGTTCAAACGAATCCACATGAAAATAAATAATCAGGCTTTACCAACCTGACTTAATCAGCCCTTTCAACCTCCCATACCTATCCTATTACCAACCTACCCTCGCCATTGCTCGGAACGTGACAGTGTATAAGATCGGGTACTCTAACCTCAAATTTCCGATAGTTGCTTGTATTTCGTAAAACTGAAAGGTCGCCCACCGACAAAAGAATGAGACATGACTGAGAGAATACATTCTACACTTGAAAAATATGACTATTCAGACATTTATAACTTACCTTTATGTTTAGAATATTTTCTTCAACAAGCTGTCTGCACTGCTATGTCAAGAACTGTGCTAACCTTCCTGACATTTGCACCCATCCTTCCATGACCTGACGTCATGCCAGAAAACTCACAATTCCGAGAAAAATTTGAGCCGTTTTTTGATTCTATTATATTGATTTTTAGTTGGCAAATTGTACTATTTCCAGGAAATTATATATTTTTCACGTCGTACGTCAACAAAAACACTGGCCAACGGACCACGACATTTTCAACTGCGCAAGTCGGGACCGTCTGAACTGTTTCCGATTTTAATGTATAATATTGCGCAATATACTCGACTGAGTACTCGCGCACTGAGGCCCTTCCGAGGCGAGAGTCGCAACCGTCTCTCGCTCCTTGAGCTAAGAAACTGCGTGGGCCAGCAGTGCTAGGAATGTCGGGTGTATTTATCTGTATTATTATTGATAGTATTTACTTATTTCAAATCGACCTCCAGCCCCTCCAGCCTTGAAAATAAAGAATCCATACGCTTCAAGGCCGCCGAAATAGGGGAGACTTCATTGTACCGCGGAAAATTTTATTTTGAAACATTTTCATGCCGCCAAACGAATTTGATCCCAGATTCAAATTTAAGTAGGCCTCTAAGCCTATATAACAAAGCCTTACCCCAGCTGAGGATTTTCCAAACAAAAATCGTGTAGAATTTGCCCTAGTGTAATTCCCCAAAAATTGGTATAAGCCGTTGTTGTCGGCCGATTATATTCTTTAGAATATAATTTTCTGAACACGAAACTTCTTTTTCTTTCCCTCTTGCCTCATTTGTTAAGAGGGATAATAAAAGTATCGAATTATAATTTATCCTGTAGGTCTAGCTCTGTAATAATGACGACGTTTAGTTTTAATAAACGAGGAAGCCACCTGACGGTACACTGTAGGGATAGCCTACCCAACCTTACCACTCAGCGGAGTGGGGGGTGTGCGCGTTCATGAGTTCGGCAGCTATGAGAGTTGCGTCTCTCTACCCATTCATTCGCTTCTAAAATGTGAGTCAAGTGGCATGTTCCACACGTGTGCCGCTCGTTCGGCTTTATTATCATTTTGAAAGTTTATACTGAATAAACACCATTAATCACGTTCAAAGTGCCTGGATTCATTTAGTCCCTTCAAGTAAACATGCGGGTTGTAGGCCGCATAGGGGGCATAATTTCTGAAGTGTACCCACCTCGAAAATGAAAGTTGTCCGATCGGGCTAAAAAGCTCTGACTCCCTGAACACGGAGCGAGAAGATGTAGACGTAAGTGGAGGGGATGCATTCCGGAGACTGTCCCCCCACTCTCTGAGTATTTTACATGGAACATCTCTTCAATCTCTTCTACTGAAAAATTTGCCTGCTAATCGTAAGGTCTCTTTCCTCGTGGCAAGTCACATATATGAAAAAACGAAATTTTGACTTTGAAGTGTATCGTTTCTTAGAAAATATTTGGATTCATTAAAAAATGAATAGAAAACGTGAAGCAACTATCCAAAAAATATTTTCAGTCGCAACGCAAACGTTTAAAAATTTATTGAAATCGTTATAAACAAATAAGTGAATGAAAATTGGTTCGTGGGGACGGGGAGCAATTTGTCACTTGATTCGCATTACATTTGAACAATTCATGGACAAAAAGAGTTTCTTAGTTGAATTAATGAAAGTAAGTAAATCATTCTTTATTTTGCAAACAAATTTCATAAACAATTGTCCATATCAGGTATTTATGTGGAATAATTGAAGCTTTTTTCTAAGGAATCCATCATATATTACTTAGCCATGAAACTTAAGTATCATGTATGGCCATCCAATAAAAATTGATAATGTTTTAAATTGTAATTAACAAATCCACTATTTGGCTATTTTTGGACGTAAAAACTTGGTTCTTTCAATGTAATCAACTTTAAATAACTAACTTAGTAGGAGGTAGGGTACTAGCGGTCCTGACGTGGACTCCACTAAGCCGAGTGGCAAAACAGCAGATTTCCAGCGTCGCACGGTCACTAAAATACACTGCGCCCGGACGCTGGAGATAGGCCGGTGGCTGACAATAACGGCGTCGTCCACTGCATAGCCGGTATGGTGCCGCGAGCGCTCAGTGATACGAGCCGCACTGGTCAGGCGTTGCATGACTAGCCCAGTGGTCGATAGTGTTGTAGGGTTAAATCCAAACTGATTATAACTATGGGGCATAATTTCTGAAGTGTACCCACCTCGAAAATGAAAGTTGTCCGATCGGGCTAAAAATTGGCCCAATTGTAGTCCTATTAGATAGTACTCCTCACACCAAAAATTAATTCATTTTGATAATTATTTATCAAAGTGGAGGGGGTACAATTTTGTGTTTTTTAAGAAAAGCTTTACTTTCAAACGTTTGTAACTTTTGTCCTATTGCCTTAAACAAAATTTCACTTGAAATATTTTCGATAGATTTTTTCACACGCTTTCTGTTGGTAATAATGATTTTTGAAAAAAATCAAAATTTGACCCAAATTTTCGAAAATCAAAAATAAATTTGACTTTTTTTCAAACTTGGGCACTTTTTTTTTCTTTAAAATATTTTTAAACGAAAGCTGAGATTTTTTCCTATAAGACCTCCAATTTTCAGAGTGGCAAATTAATTTGTCTTTGAGTAATAGAACGATACGTAAACAAGATGCCGTGATAGGGCGGGTGGCGCGCGATTTTCCCTAGTGCGCTCACGCCGAGGATCGTTGTGCAACGCTTTAGTGCCAGTTTTTTAAGTTAAGTAATATTACATGGTAATATTATCTGTCTTTCTGTTCGATTTTTTGGCGATAGTTTCAACAGTTGTTTTCTTTGCAGGATTCTTTTGCGGTTTTTGTTTTTTGCCATTCGAGAAGATGTCGTATTTCTCAGAGGACGAAAACTTCTTGAGTTGAAGTTTTCCGTCTTGAGTGGAAATGAAAGCGTGGTACTGTAATGTATCTGGCATCATGACAGCTTTGTCAAATCTGGTTTTCAGTCACTCGGTGGCTAAGGCGTGATTTTATTTGCTGCTGAAAAAAATTTCGGTTTCCTTACAGTTACTGTTTGCCCACTGAAACAAAGCATGGAGAGTGAGCTACTCCTATTTTTGAAATTTTGCCCTGTACCATCAGTGAAATAGTAGATTTTACTTGGCCTGAAATGAGTTTTCAAGTATTCTACTATTATCTTTTGATACTCGTGAACAGCCACCATGTCATGAGCTAAATTATCATTGCGCTACATTCTGGATTATGAAGGCGTAATTCTCAGCAAAATCGAAGCAAATCAAAACCTCCCCAGGCAATAAATTTTCCTTCAGGTTTTTGAAGAAAAATGTAAATGTAAAAAAAAATGTAAATTTAAAAGATGTATATTCTCACTTCTAATTTTTAAAGCATATTCCCAATTAATTTTACACTTACCGTAATGCAGGCCTTTGTTAATTCACCCTGAAAATGCAGAGAACAGTTATTCTAGCAGCATATAATATTACTTAACTTAAAAAACTGGCACTAAAGCGTTGCCACAAAGATCCTCGGCCTGAGCGCACTAGGGGAGATCGCGCGCCACCGGCCCTATCACGGCATCTTGTTTACGTATCGTTCTATTACTCAAAGACAAATTAATTTGCCACTCTGAAAATTGGAGGTCTTATAGGAAAAAATCTCAGCTTTCGTTTAAAAATATTTTAAAGAAAAAAAAAGTGCCCAAGTTTGAAAAAAAGTCAAATTTATTTTTGATTTTCGAAAATTTGGGTCAAATTTTGATTTTTTTCAAAAATCATTATTACCAACAGAAAGCGTGTGAAAAAATCTATCGAAAATATTTCAAGTGAAATTTTGTTTAAGGCAATAGGACAAAAGTTACAAACGTTTGAAAGTAAAGCTTTTCTTAAAAAACACAAAATTGTACCCCCTCCACTTTAATAAATAATTATCAAAATGAATTAATTTTTGGTGTGAGGAGTACTATCTAATAGGACTACAATTGGGCCAATTTTTAGCCCGATCGGACAACTTTTATTTTCGAGGTGGGTACACTTCAGAAATTATGCCCCATAGTTATAATCAGTTTGGATTTAACCCTACAACACTATCGACCACTGGGCTAGTCATGCAACGCCTGACCAGTGCGGCTCGTATCACTGAGCGCTCGCGGCACCATACCGGCTATGCAGTGGACGACGCCGTTATTGTCAGCCACCGGCCTATCTCCAGCGTCCGGGCGCAGTGTATTTTAGTGACCGTGCGACGCTGGAAATCTGCTGTTTTGCCACTCGGCTTAGTGGAGTCCACGTCAGGACCGCTAGTACCCTACCTCCTACTAAGTTAGTTATTTAAAGTTGATTACATTGAAAGAACCAAGTTTTTACGTCCAAAAATAGCCAAATAGTGGATTTGTTAATTACAATTTAAAACATTATCAATTTTTATTGGATGGCCATACATGATACTTAAGTTTCATGGCTAAGTAATATATGATCGATTCCTTAGAAAAAAGCTTCAATTATTCCACATAAATACCTGATATGGACAATTGTTTATGAAATTTGTTTGCAAAATAAAGAATGATTTACTTACTTTCATTAATTCAACTAAGAAACTCTTTTTGTCCATGAATTGTTCAAATGTAATGCGAATCAAGTGACAAATTGCTCCCCGTCCCCACGAACCAATTTTCATTCACTTATTTGTTTATAACGATTTCAATAAATTTTTAAACGTTTGCGTTGCGACTGAAAATATTTTTTGGATAGTTGCTTCACGTTTTCTATTCATTTTTTAATGAATCCAAATATTTTCTAAGAAACGATACACTTCAAAGTCAAAATTTCGTTTTTTCATATATGTGACTTGCCACGAGGAAAGAGACCTTACGATTAGCAGGCAAATTTTTCAGTAGAAGAGATTGAAGAGATGTTCCATGTAAAATACTCAGAGAGTGGGGGGACAGTCTCCGGAATGCATCCCCTCCACTTACGTCTACATCTTCTCGCTCCGTGTTCAGGGAGTCAGACGAGCTCTCGAGTCATACGGACACAGAACGGAAAGATGTGTGGAAAGTGGTGGCACTGGATTTCTTGGGTCGCCCGCGCGCGTCGAAATAGGCGATTCACCCCTCACTTCGCAGCTTAATAATAATTCCAATTTTGTATATAAAAATTGAATTCTTTTTTAATATGAAAGAGCGATTCAAAAACTATCAATAACATAAAGAACTGAAGATCGATTTTTTAACCCTAAGGTCCTCTTCCTCGTGGAATGTCACGTATGTTATTAAATTAAAAATTAAAAATGATTTTTTTATTAGATTTCATTTATTCAAGCCTTCAAATAGGATAACGATTGTCTTCTGAAAATAAATGTTTCATGCATTTGCATATTTTGATGGTCTAATAATCATAACGAAAACGTTCGAAGAACATTTAAGATGGCTTGCCAAAGTTCTCAATAATAATAATAATTGGTTTTTGAGTAAACGAATACGGTCTCCAGATAGATCCTGATTAACTTTCATCATTTTTTTGAATACCCTATCCTTAGAAACATCAAAGAACTAATACGGTTTTTAGGAGTATCATCGTCGAACCGAAAATTCAGTCCTAATTTCGAGAATATCGCAGCTGAATTAACTATGTTATTGAAAAAAAAAAACAAAGTCTAGCTCAGGTTCCAATCTTGCCCTATCCCGACTTCAGCGTTCAAGAAAAGTTCAAAACAACTTTTAGACTGAAATTCTTGACCGGTTTCGGATTTTTTTATTAGAAAAATTCAGTATTAAATTTTAAAGTGATCTATGCGAACCGATTTTTAAATTAATGTTTTTTTCTTTAAACCTTTATCTTATAGCAAATGGCCAAAAATGTCGATTTTTTCAATATACTTGTTTAACAAAAATACTTATGACGAGCAGCAATAAGGATCATCCTCCAGGACGCCACAGAAAGGAAATAGGTTCGTTGTATGTACTGCGTACGCTGCTCAAGCTCCAGATCATTTTATTTTTTATTTTCACAGGATACGCTGTCCAAACTCAATATTTTTTCTCCAAACAAAATACAAAAACGGTTTTTTAATTGAACTCCTGAAAGATAATAAATAATTTGTTATTTTATAAACAAATTTTATAAGCAATTATCCACAGCAGGTATTTATGATGAAATAAATCAGGTTTTTTGTACTGAATCGGCCAAAAATTATACAAAAATGTCACTTGCTTATCACATTTAGTCACCCAATAACAACTGATGATTGTTTAAACAAATTTAAATAACAATTTCTCTGTCTGGCTATTTTTAGAGGTAAAAAATCGGGTTTTTCAACGTAATGAAGTGTAAATAACGAATTCCCAGACTTTCAGGGAGCTTACATGACAATCAACAATGTTCATTCATTTTCAATATTTCATTCATTGTTAACAACAATTGTTTATACAAATTTTTATCATCTTAGACATTTTTTAATAAAAAAAAATCGTTTCTTTAAGGTATTAGCAGCCTGTTATTTAGTAATAGCTCTGTGCTATTGATCGAAAGCAATTGATAATTATTTAAGCAAACTTAATTTAAACATGTATTTTTCAGCTATTTTTAAATGTAAAAACTTGGATTTTTCAACGTAACCAACTGTTAATAGCTCATTTTTTTTCTTTTTTTTAAAAAACCTTAAAAACGATCCACTATTGTTACTGTTATTAATAATTTTATAGACAAATTTTTGTCCTCTAATACATTTGTAAAGAAGAAAATTTTGGTATTCTTGTGCAATATATATTGAAAATTACAATAAAGTTCCTTTTATTTTAAGGTCCTTGAAACGTACCCGACCAATTATTTTAAGACTGGTGGGGCCCCCACCTCTACCGCGTTTCGGCAGTTTATTTTTATCAACGACGTTCATTGGCTGCACCGGCCTTGTATCGCTGCGCTTGCGCTAAGCAACTTTTTCAACTGCGCATGTGCGGAAAACCGCGGTCGATTTGAAATCAGTAAATACTATCAATATTAATACAGAAAAATACAACCAAAAATTCCTAGAACTGCTGGCCCACGCAGTTTCTCAGCTTAAGGGGTGAGAGACGTTTGCGACTCTCGCCTCGGAAGGGCCGAGTGCGCGAATACCCACTCCAGTATATTGCGCAATATTATGTGTTTCAATTGGAAACGGTTTAGACGGTCCCGATTTGCGCAGTTGAAAAAGTCGTGGTCGGTTAGCATGTCAGAGTTTTTCAAGTGCCTTTCAAGTGTTTTTGTTGACGTACGACAATTTGCCAACTAAAACTCAATATAATAGATCAAAAAACGACTCAAATATTTCGCGGAATAGTGAGTTTTCCAGCATGACTTCGCGGCCATGCTAGGCTAGACGTGGAAATTGCAGCCACCAGGAAGGTGAGCTTATGTGGGACTGCCACTGCACACGCGTTTTTGGAGAAAATATTCTAAACGTAAAAGTAAATTACAAAGGTCTGAATATTAATAGTTTTCAAGTGTAGAATGCTAGGATAGGTGAAAATGTCAGCCGTCAGGAAGGTCATACGAGTTTTTATTCTAAACACAAAGGTAAGTGATAAAGGTCTCGATAGTAATAATTTTGAAGTGTTTCGCGAAATACAATCAACTATCCGAAATTTGAGGTGAGAGTACCCGGTTCGGATCAAATCTATCTGATTTACTTTTACCTTTAGCATATTTTCTCGAAACGTCGTGAGGCGTATTTCCATGACGTCGTGAAAAAATACTCAATTCAAGGCTTCCCGCTCTTCGGGCACCTTTTTTTCATTGGTCAGCCACTGCCGCGGGCGTGACCGTACAGGGACCGTGGTGGGAGGTGGCGAAACTGCGCACATTAAAATAAGTGCGTGTAGGGGGGTTAAACTAAGTGAACTTCAAAATAAGCGGTCTTTAAAGTAAACGGAAGTTTACTGTACTTAGACATAATTCCTTGCTATCATTTGATAACAATGATTTGTTTAATAAATTATGTGATTTTGTACTGCTGGGCAGACACATTACACACATTAAGCAGTTTCTAGAAACATTGCTCCTGCTTCTGGAAGCTGAGATCTTTCTGGCTTTACGAAATCAGTTCTGAAACTAGTTATGTAAAGATCAGCGCAGAATAAGAGGTAATGCAGTAAATCATTATCATTGTCAGTACGACTGCTTTCTCTGGTATTGTTTTCCCTTCATCTTTTAAAGTCTTTATTCTTAGCTTTCTGTGTCTCTTCTGATGATTGACCGATTGGGAAAGCGAGAAAATCGATCATATTTGAACCATGAATTAAAACTGTAAGCATTGATGCAGGCATGAAGTACAACTGTATTTTTGTACATAGAAGTCTGCTGTTTTTAGAAAATGTTCGCGAAACTTCCTTGTATCCGTGGCTCACAATTTTCGAAAAAATTTCTGGCTGTGTTTCCATTATTGGAACAGCCAGCACCTTGTTTCGGGGTACCCACAACTAAGCCAAGTTCTTAACGGATTTCTCTTTTTATGACTTCTTTCCTGGTATCGCGAACATCTTTCTCCACATCTGTTTTACATCCCCAGTTTTTAATTGGCAACCGATAGCTAAGGTTCAGTACGCATTCCATTACACTAATCCATAAATGCAAGACTTGTAATCCAAACTTAAACGCCTCTTCATTTTTTTCTCTTTTCAGGACTAGCGTTAAATTATTCATCTCACTTGGTTTTGCATAACAGATAGCACAATTCGCGGCAGATGATTGTTCAGTGAGATTTTAGCATACTTTGCCATCAATCATTGTGCCAATTAGTTCGTGTTCTACAAAATAAACGAAAACATCAATTTCGGCTTTGCTTGTTTCCAGTCTTTTGATTTGCTTGAAAATGTATGATTTCGTTTCTTTAGCATACTCAAACATTATTGGCACACAATTTTTTGGCACCAAGGTTCAGGATTTTTCAAAATTACTGACGATGATGGATCTTTTCAGCATTAAATACGAAGAGAAACCAAGGACATCAAAAAGAGACTTTCATCAGAATGTTCAGAATCTTCGAAAAGTTGCTTGTAAGGGTTAAATTCGAAACCAGTTTTTAAGGAGGAAGGATATCTGTGTTTTTGTCTTTTAAAATATTTCTTAAGAGTCCGTATTTATGTTTTGTCAATTTTAAATCAACAAAAAGTGCAAGAGCCTCATCATTAGTGACTAGAATTGCATTTAACTTTAAACTGCTGATTCAACATCCATCGTATCATTTACAATACCCTTTTTAATAACTTCAATCGCAGTCTTGTCATGCAAAGTCTCTAAATTAGTAAACAAATCAACTTCATCTCCAGAAACTGACCCGTTTGTTCCACTTCTTTCCACTAACTTCCAGTCCATAAATTGCTTTGTCTAATTTACAAATTTTATTGTTCCTGGTTTCCTCGTTACACTCTGAACCTTTTGGTATTTCCATGTATATTTTCTCCTCTAAAATTCAGTTTAAGGCTCATGTAGGGGGTAATCTAACCTACAAAACTCACCTCAAA